>LPNX011052311.1:310690-462997 GCA_001517045.1 Pseudotsuga menziesii
CTGCATCCTCCTCCATCATCCAGCCAATTTGGATGGCTAAGCTTCTAAAATGTCACTAGTGACCACTTAGATTTGTATATATCCTTCATGTTTTTTAAAATCTGATTACATATCAAACCTACCCTCTTTATATTGATATCCACCATTGACTAGTTTCATATCTTCACCTTCCTTAATATTAACTTGTGACTTGTGAGCACTGGATATTTGGTTATGGCCTTATCTCTAACTGTAGCATAGTTGTATCTTTGGCTCTTGCTTGGGACTCATTTTTTGCTCTTCCTGCTCAAACTCTTTGGATTTATCTCAGGCTCTGATACTGTTGTTGGTTTAGGCTCTGATACTCCTGTTGGTTCAGGCTCAGTCTTGGACCTGGTTTCATCTCTATCCTTCCATCCTTATTACTATCTTTCTCTAGCTGCTTGACAGTTTTAACTTTTCTACTAAGTGGACAATTTACTACTGGGATATCTGGCCCAACCATTCCAAAACTATTATTGAATATTTTCTTCTATTTTTGCTTTGAACCTATTTTTCCAATTAATATATACTTGAAAAGAATAATCCAGACTTTACAATTTATTTTTTCCTTCTGTTGGTACAAGAATCTACCTCATGAGAATTTTTATATTTTGACAGCATGCATGTAAAGAAATATCTTAATTCTCGTTGTCGGAAGCTCATAATCCAACATCTTTTCACCAAAGCACTCATCTTTTCACCAAAGCACTGAGTTTTGTGTCAATCTGATCAATTTCTCATTATTTCAAACTTCTATCCTAACTATTTTAAATTAATCTATCTGAATGGAAGATACCACAGCACCAGGGAGACCGCATATTTGTGCACATTGACATTTACCTTGACAAAAAAAATAGAACATCAAATGTAGAAAAATGGCTACCAAAATAAGTGATCAATATGTGGATCAGTTGAGAAGTATTACTTTGGCTGCTCTGTGGAAATATTAGATTCAAACCATAAACCTATCATCTCTGCCTTCAAAAAAATTCATATCCCCAAAGTAATCTCCAGATATGAATGTTCAGTTCAATACAAAGGTGTTTGTAGCTTTTCAGAATTCCCAATATGTTTTAGGCCATCCACATAAAAATTTTGGAACTTGCTTACCAGATCCAGGTCCAAGCATAGCTAACAACATGTCTCTTGAATAGGCTTCCAAGTCTCATGAGTGGATCCATGGAACTCTAAAAGCTAGTTGCCAAAATTTTCTTTGAGGATATTTCTTATGGCTTGGGTCACAGTACCCGAACTCATGAATGTTATAGAAGTGATAAATATCATCTGAGTGATGGTTCAGCCCAAATTACATATTTAGACAAGTTGAATAAACCTAACTAAATTAGATGTTTACAAAGAATGAAAAGAGTGACCATGGGATCATACCAGTAGAACAAGAATTATAATGCTTTCCATTTACAATGATTCTTTCCATCGAGGATATATTGTTTGGGCCTTTTGGTAGCCCTCTCATTTGTTTTTCTTTACCCATTTGTATATAAACCATAATGATATATAGTAATTTTTATGACAATAGAGCAGATCCAGATCATCAATGCCAAGATAATGAGCAGCAAGCTGTATGGATGAATTTAAATCAAAGATTGTACAAGTGAGTTATTTCAATTCAACAACAAATCACGTTCAATAATTGTTTATTAGGTGTGTTTCCACACCTTTGCAACCTGTATTAACCTCTAACTAAAAATCAGTGCATAAAGTACACAGAGAGGAGAATCAAATACCAATGCAAATACCAAACTTGAATGAACAATCGTCATCCTCTTTTTATGTTCTAGGAATGCCTGGGGGAGTGATATCATGTGGTCACAACTTTGCAAAATAATATCGTCAATGCATAGCTTTGCTTGATACAATATGACATTATATTAAAAACTATTGGAGTTTATTCAATTCTCATTCTTTCCAGATGAAAGTAAAAGCTATTGTACTAAGGCTTCATAGATAGAAAATGGGATTGTTTGCAACCTTTGTTTTCTTGGCACTGAGCTGGAACGAGAAATGGAAGACACCACTATTCTCAACTCCAAAATCAATTACTTGACTACCACCTTGCAGGTAGCTTCCAGTTTAATCCTTGGCCACTCTAAAACTTGTACTAGTCTGTCTTGCCGATAGCTGTACTATCTTGCAAATATGGTCACTTTTCCAAGGTTTTAGTTACAAATGACGTTTCACACCAGACTATTTTTTTTTAAATGCTTCCTTTAAATTGAATAAAAACATTACAACTAAATTGAGGAGATACAGCATAAGTTTTTTTTGTAAGTGCTTCTTTTAAATTGAATAAAAACAGTACTGAGTACAACTAACCTGAGGAGGAGACACCTCATAACAAACTTTGTGGGAAAACCGTTAACAGAAACATTTTTGTTCTGCTAAGTTGTGGCCACATGATATTATTCTGCCAAAATCACCAGAGGAGATACGTCATAACAAACTTTGTGGGAAAACCATTAACACAAACATTTTTGTTCTGCTAATTTGTTGCCCCGTGATATTATTCTGCCAAAATCACCAAAGAAAATGCACTTGTTCCTTATTTGAGCTGCCAAAATCACCAAAGGCAATGCACTTGTCCCTTATTTGAGAAAATCAAACCTTGGTCATGCCCTAGCATGCCACCATCTTCACTGCTGAACCACAACCTCTATTGGCATCTATTCACTGCTGAACCACAACCTATTGATACAATATTTGATTTTATATATTATGGATTATAGATTGTTGAAACCTATGGCATACATATATTCTTCAAGAAGAATGTATTATGACAGAAATGTCTCAAAATATTTATAGAATGATACAAATGAGTTGCCACGCCTAATCTTATGGTGTCTTACACAAGGCATGGCAAACCATCTTTGAATCATTGATTGATCTTAAATGAAAATGACTAAGACTGATCAGATAATTTTATGTAACAATTGAACAGATGAAAAGAGCATTTGGGAGATATTTTCTGCAGAGGAAGTTTAATGGTATCACTTTGCTGAACAACAGCTCCTTCCTTCTCCACAAGGACAGCATGAACAATATATTCATGGTTTTCTCCATTTTGACAATGAAATGCAACAATAGCTGCTTGCAAAGGAGAAAGACTGGGGTTGAATGCTGCAGACTTGATATAAAATCCTGTATAAATCTTCCCTTTTGTAGTCATCAAAGCAATTCCAGAAGGACACTTACTATATGGATCATGTGATGAGTTTGCAACTTTAAGAGCTGCTACCTTGAGTTCATACAAAAATTCAAAGCCCAAAAAGTTGTGGATACTTTCCTCCTAGGCCTTAGAAACTAAGAATCCAAAAAAATGTTTTCTGTTTTCTACCAGAAATTCCAATAAAATACTTGAAGACATAATCAACACCTAATGCCCATCAAAATAAAAATGAAGAAATCAAATTAAAGTCTCAATCAAAACACAAACCCGAATCCCAAATGAAGCTCAATGAAATCACAAACCTGAAAATCCAATCCAAGGCCTGATCAGGAGGCAACTCCTATCTAACTCTTAGTCAAATGAAGGTCCATCTAGAGCTCACTACCCATCCAGGACTCCTCTTTTGCCTTGAAAATAGAGATAAAAACCTTATTCCCCCTCTCCACAAACACAATCTTTCTCTCAATAGAATTAAATTGAAGGCCTGACAAAAAGCAATGAAAAATTCCCAGATTAGGAGCCAAGGAACCCCATTCAACCCCTGACTCAAAGAAATAAACTCATCTCCAAGTTTTTCACTATGAAAAGCAACTATAAATAATCTATAGCCTTTGGAAATTCACGAAAATATGGCAAATATTGATGCCACAACAGACCGGATAACGACCACTCAAGCAATGGATCGCGAACCCTCGAATTGTCAGTGGGTCGATCTTTATATGGGCGTTGTAGGCGAGTGTAATGTAAGATAGAGACATAATGTGTGTATATATTATTCACTTCTGAACTTGGCTTTCATAATAGTGCTGACGAAGAGCATTTTGCTTAAATTTAGCTTGAGAAGCCTAAATTAGAAAGCTGACAATTTTAAGTATACAGTCAATTCTATTGCTTTAGTAAGAGCTAATTTCTTGTAAGTGGGAAGACTAAATCCTCCAGTTCAGGTGTAAACATCTAGCTTTTCCTAAATTTAGCAGGGCTAAACTCAAGTGCTTTAAAAATATAGTATTGCTCTTTCCCACAGTCGGCAAAACAATGTTTTCTACTTTCTCAGTACAGTACGCTTTTCAAATATAGGACTGTTCTTTACTAGACTCCTCAAAATTAAGTGTTTTCTACTTTCTCATAACAGTTTACTCTCCTAAGAAAGCAAACTAAGAATTCCAATTGAATGTCTTAACATGGGCGCCTGCATTACTTGCAGTTCCCCTCTTCCTTCTTTAAAATCCTCGAGGCTATTATTTCTTCTGCAATTTGTCCCTTTGTCAAAGAATTGCTTTGAGCGGACATTATTCGTATTAATTTCTAAGTCGGTCCTCAACAATGGTGATCGTCTTGCAAACCGATCATATCTGGATCTCGACACACCACACAGATCTTCCCCGCCACATATCAACAACGATTGTTGCATTCTTCAAAGATAGTTGTGCAACATCTCTATTAAAAACTGTTAGAAGAGATCTTCTAAGAGACACGGGACAGTTTGCAATCCTATTTTACGTCTTTTACATTTCTGCCCAACCTATATGGATACCAGTAACTTGTTACAGATTCCAGCCCCTATTTCTCCAAGGATGGATGAAGAATGACACTAAAAAAGAAAACAAATTGTCAGTTGCAAGTTGCTTTGTAGTAGAGGTGGGCCTCTGAAGCTCTTTTATGATTTGTTTCGAAACCAAACTCAGTTAAAACAAAGTATTTTATGGTATTTTCTTTGAGTAACTCTCTTTTATTGAATAATTGAGCTAACATGGTCCTATTCATTACTTTGCTACAAAGAGTATGTATCTTATCCCTCTCTATGTTCATACTTCGTAGTTATTTTACTTTCATGATTTACTCATATTTAGTAGAAAGTCTTTTCTTCTGTGCATTTAGACTTTTAAGTAAACCACATCATTTGTTCTTTTCTTCTTTGTCAAGTTCAATATTATTTGGTATAGAGCTATATCAGGGGTTTTTAGAAATGTCTTAGTTATACACTTACTTCACAGCTTTTGTCAGCAATACATGGGTAGTCTGTACCTCAGCTTTCCAAGTGCAATTATTAGGGGATCAAATTTTCAAGGGTGGACAGATAATGGTTGGCATCTGTCAATGAGGAAACTGTTATAACTTTTATTTTGAACAGAACAGTATTCAGAAATTATACTTATTCTACAAGTAAAAAATTTGTATAAACTCTAAGAAAGATAAGGATACAAAAAACCAGATTTTATTAATAAATTGGAATTTGACAATCATTAGTATAAGCAACAAGATAGTAGATAGATACATAAATTTATGCAATGTTACTTGATTGTAACATAAGAACTACAAAAACTAACAATCCATTCTCATTTGGATGAGAGAAGAATACATGCTGATAATGTAATGGTTGTTTATGTGAAGAATATAATGTCTTGTTGTATATGTCCACATCTCCTTGCTTAGCTTGCAACACGGCGTTCTTTTATTGCACCCCTAGGTACAATTGCTAGTTTATGTTCATTATGAAGGAGCTCTAGTTCAAGATCCTAGTACAGAACCCACCAAGCCATCAAACAAACTAGCAAGAGGTCCCAAGGCCAAACTCACTTTGCACAGGGTACTACTCTATAGGTCCACTTGAACAACCATTATTCCATTTGGATATTCTTCCCCTCATCTTTGGATTTTAGGAGTGATGGACATCATCAATCTACAGATCCCCATAGGGTTTCACAACCAAACCCCCTCAATCTCAGATATTTTCTAGATGACATAATCAAGCAATGCATTGGCCCCCTTAGGATGATTGACTACTCAAATCCGAAGTCATCCTCTTCCTCTCTATCTCTTCTCATTCTTCTTCTAGAACCAACATGCTTTGACATCTGCATTTGCATTTGGTTTTGGAATTATTTTTGCACTACTTCTTGTGTTTCTATTGGATAGTTAATTAACTCTTTCTCTACTTTTAATAGAGCAGAGATAGGAGTTTCTTTCACACTCCCATTATGTAATCACATTAGTTGTGCTTTCGATCCCTATTGGCCAACTTTGTGGTCACTTCTACATTAGTATAAGCATAAATAACAATAAAAAAATAAGGAGCTCCAAATCAAGAATGCAAAGGCACGATCATAGGTACAACTTTCATTAAAAAAGATAAAGCAGGAGAAAACAAGAATACATAACTAAAATAGACATAACAAAACCATTTAAAAATTGATTTCCATTGTAATGATACAAGACATTCATAATTTGTGGGAGAAAAGTTTAGGACGAATCTCAAAATTTGGTTCTTGAATATTGTTGTTTACTGATAGCAATAGATGCAAATATATTTTAATTTGAATTATTACATGGCTGACAACTAATACTTCAAGATATAAAAAAAAACATACACAGCTGTAAGAGGAGTTTGATTATCTACATGTAATCATTAGCAACTTTTTGAAATCAAAAGTGTATGCAAAGCATTCCTATGATGGCTTTCATGAAGTGGTAATAATTGAAACAAGATATCAATACATGTTAAGAATTGGGTTAATTTTTGGAACAAGAATGTCAAGTAAACTCACCTCCAAAGCATCCACCAACCAAAGAGACAAAAAGTAAACTTTCATCAGCCAATCTTGTCTTCGCCTAATAAGATAAACATATTCGGTTACAATCTTTTTCCATATTTACAGGTTAATTAGCAAGACAAAATAGATACAATTCCAAAAATAAATAGTGTGTGTGATAACTACCTGTCCAAGACCAAATCTACCAAATCCACTTTTGAAAAACTGCTCCATTGCAGAGGAATGATACTCTAACCCAGGTATATCACATTTTGCAAAGGCTATTGATAAAAATTTTGAAATTAATCCCCATGTTTGTGTAGAAGTCATATTCAAAATTTTATCTAAAGTTGATTGCTTTCCCCTATTAAATTCTCTGCCTAACTGATCTCATGTGATAAATCTCTTGCAATCTTTTCCTCCTAGATCAGTTGTAGGTTGGAATAAAGATATGATGAGAAGATTCTGAGTAATATTATTAGCACCTTTGTTAAATAGATTCCATATGTGTTGAATCCTCTTTCAAATAAAGAGACCTACATATATTTGGTCCTGATGATGTATTAAAACTTAAACAAATCCACCAAAATATATCAAAAGACAATGATATCTATAGCATATCTCAAAGTAAACTTGCCACTGAATACAATTTTTTTTTATTAATATACAGTATCCCATCGGTTATCCGACGTTCAATGCCTAGCAGTTGTTGAAATCCGACGAAATTGCTATGGCTTCGACGGTAGATTGTCATAGGAAATCTGACAGCCTTGCCGTAGGAAATTCGACGGCCTTGTCGTAGGAAATCCGACGGCCTTGCCATAGGAAATCCGATAGCATTGCCATAGGAAATCCGACAGCCTTGACTTGGCTATCAACTATCCGATGTTATGCCATCGATGATAAAAAAAATTGAGGGTGTCAAATACCCGACAGGTTAGTGTCGAATTTCAAACATGGTAGCCGTCATATTTTGGCCTCAAATTCTGTTGTGACTCTATTTGGCGCTTGAAATATGTTCTGGTATTCTTCAAGAATGTTGTCAATCTGTTGTTGTTGTCGGGAGATGCATTGGTCGGTGAGTTGACTCGTTGTTGTAGTCTTCCTGGAATGTTGAGGCTTTATCATGATTAATGCAAACTTTTGAGCATGATTGATAATCTTCTTTGTTTGTTTAGAAAATATCATAGCAACCGTTGATGTGGGTTTTCACTCTGGTATGCCATACCATTGATTTGGGATTTTGACAATCACCTTCTGAGGTCATGACTGATATGTACTATGTCGATCCCATAGGTAGGGTTTACCGAATAGGCCATCGGCTATGGAGAGTGGTGCCATGTCATAGAGTAGTTCATCTTCAAAAGGATTAATGAAGTAGGCAAGTTTACATTGTTGGGTGACCCTTAGTTCCTGCCCATCCTTCATCCAACTGATATTGTAAGGTTGAGGATGCAGAGTGGTGAAGAGACCTAATTTCTTGACAAGATATTCAGAAACGAAGTTCTTCTAGCTTCCATAATCAGATGTAATGGATTGTTTTGAACCCATATCCGTGTATGGAACAGGCGCTCTCGTTCCTCCTCATTGACGATGCTAGAGGTTGTCAGAGTGGTCGAGGTCGAAGCTAAGAGAGTTGATGCATTTGGATCAGATTCTACCAGGGTTCTGTTGGACAAGTTGGATGTCGATAATTTTTCCAAAAATGTCTTTCGATCTTTTCATTTTGACGTATCATGCCATTATGAACTGTGATAATCACACCATTTCCCAGTAGGAGCTTATTTGCTGCGATCCCTCTTGTCTTTCTAAAAGTTCTTATTTGTATGATCGGGATTTGGCGGAGTCAGTTAAGAAGGTTTCTTGAACTTTTCGAAGTCGTCTGGTGACTTCTTGTCGGATGTTTGACCTGTTGGATTGTTCGCGAAACGTATTTTTCCTTTCTATTTGGCTTCAATATTGCTGGTGTAAGGAAATGCATCCACAAGCATACTGACAGTCAGAAAATACATCTCTTGCTGAATGTATAGGGATAAACCACTGACACACTTCTGGACAAGTAATTTCTCTTCTTCTTGGATGCCAAGTCTAGCCATGAGTCAATATAACTTATTGGTGTAACCTTGTACGGACTAGTCTTTCCACTGCCTTAGCTGCTACCACTTCTTGTACTGTTGTTCAAGGTACTTGGGCGAGTAGAACTCCTTTCGGACATATTCGACAAATTTTACCCATGTGTCGATGGGGTCTTCTTCTTTTTCCATCTTTATCGATATATTCTCCCACCAGTAGTGTACAGAGGTTGACATCTTTAAGGACACAATGGTGATCTTTTCTGCTTCAGAGAATTGATTTACCACATAGTAAGATTCTAGTTGTTGTACCTAATTGCCGACGAATTCCGCGTCAATATTTCCTTCAAGGTTCGGTATGTCCAGATTCATTTGCACTTTGAAGGGGATGATTTTATCAAAGTGAGGTCGCGTCGAGGATTCCCTGGAGTTCACAGTGACTCTCATGAGAATCTCGTTGAACTGGGTGAACATTTCGGTTCGCTGGTGAGCCAGTGTTTTTTCTATGAGTTTCTCCGTCTCATCAGTTGCATGTCTATTGTCTGCTTCTTCGGCCATATTTTTTGAAGTTGAAGGAAGTGTATGCTTGTGTTGTTGGGTTTGCGAGCATGTTTGAACAGGCATAAGTTAAATACCTTCGATGGAAGTGCTTATGTAACTTAATCTCTAAATGAAATCTTGCTCTGATACCAATGATCCAAGTCGTTCCTAGGTTCACACTGGGGACAAAAGTCAACTGAATGAGTTGAGTACTGTTATGGAAGAAGCATATAAGAAGAATCAATAAAGCAAGAAATACACTAGGTTGACAAGAATTATACACATAAACAATATGAAAGAATTCGAACCAATTTATTACTTCTGCTCCATGAAAGATGGAGGAATCATATAGATGTTTGTATTACATAATGTACATGCTTATATAGGATGCTGAGATGCTTGAGTGTCTACCTGCTACTTTTAGTTACAAAAAGAAGTTATTATGGTTCAAAATTTCAACCATCGTAGAGCATGTTGGTATGATGTATTCAAGGTAGACCTGTCAAGGCGAAACTGTCGAATGCAAACCTATCGATTGAACATGTCAAGGCAAACTTGTCACCTACTGGTCAGATCATGTTTGGGGCTGATAAGCTAAGCTCATATTGAGTGATGTCCCATCCTCTTTGAAAAATTCCTTCCAGAATTTCCCGTTAAATTTTGACATCCCTGTCATTGACAATGAATCTTGGAAACTCGTTTAACTTTTATATGTTCTTGCAAAATACTTCTGCAATTTGTTTAGTTGTGTCTGCCTTCTTCAGCCCCATGAAGTGTGTAAATTTGGTTAATCGATGAATCACTAGAAATATTTTGTCCTTTACTTTTGATATGGGTATAACCCATTAATGAAATCCATAGAGATTTCTTCCCATTTTTTGTTTGAAATGTGTAGAGGGTGAAGTAACCCTAGGGTTAAAACATTTTCGCTTTTGTTCCTTTGGAATTTGTCACATTTTGTTGCATACTTTTGGACTTTTTTATGCATCCCTTTCCAAAAGAAGGACCTGCATGCATTATAGAAAGATTTGAAAAACCCTACATGTCCCACTATTGGTGAATCATGGGACTCCTTCATGACATCGGCTTTGAATTTAGAAGTTGGGTTTAAATAAATCCTCCCTTTATACTGGAGAATATCATTTTTTTCCATTCAAAATTGGATTCTTGATTGGGATTGTTAATTATTACACTCATTTATGGGTCCTTGGCATACTCACTTCATGTTTCATCCAAACCTTATAGAATCGTGATTGAAATAGAATATGAGGTCATCTCTTTATCCTTCATGGAAATTGCATGTGCTATTACATTATCTTTTCCCTTTTTGTGTATTATTTCCATATCAAAAGTGGCAAATTTTTCTATCCATTTTTTTGTTTTGTGGACAATGTCTTCTGTTGAAGAAGGTATTGAATACTAGCATGGTCTATGCAGACCATAAATTTGATTCCTAACAAGTATTTCCATCACTTTTCTTATGCATGCATAATGGCCAACGTTTCCTTGTCGTATGTAGACTTCAATTGTTCTAGTTTTTTTTTACTAGGGGAATTGGCAACTGGGGATGGGATGGTACTCACGTGACACGGGGTCCAAGGATCCATTCCTACTACCACTATACCCCTAGCTGCCCCACAACCGCCATAAAGACATGGGACACAGGTGAACCCGAGTTGATCTCGTAACCTCCTTTACAGCAAGTGACTTCATATCAAGCAACGCCAATGAGCCACACCCATTCAGGCTTAATTGTTCTCGTTTATTTAGTTTCCTAATTAGAAAATCTATCAGATACTTATCTTGCAATATTACTTCCCTTAACCCATAATATGAAGTGTCGCAATCTATAACGAAAGGTTTGGAGAAGTTTGGAGTTTCCAGTATAGGTGTTGTAGGCATGATTTTTTTAGTGTTTTGAAACACTTCCCTACTTCTTCATTCCACTGAAATGAGTTATTTTTCAAAAGGTTTGACAAAGGAGCAGTTATGTGAGCATAGTTCCATACAAACCTTCTGTAATATCCATTCAACCCAAGGGATTCCCTTAATTTGGATATGTTAGTTGGTGTGGGCCATTCCATCATCACTTTAATTTTGTATGGGTTCACCTTGACTTCTTCCTTGGATATCACATGCCCGAGATAATTCACTTCCTCCTTACCGAATGTGCATTTGGACATATTTACATAAAAGTAGTTTTCTTTTAGGATAGATAGTACCTTGTCCAAATGTGTTAGATGTTCCTTCCATGTTTTGTTGTATACGAGGATATCATCAAAGAAAACTAGATATGGTTGAAATAAGTTGTTCATGATTACTTGAAAGGTGATCGAGGCATTAGTGAGCCCAAAAGGCATTACCTTGAATTCGTAATGTCCTTCATGGGTCCATAAAGTTGTTTTTTCCACATATTCTAGTCTCACCCTAATCTGATAGTATTTCGATCTCAAATCTATTTTTGAGAAATATTTTTCCCCATGAAGTTCATCCAACATTTCATCTATGAATGGAATGGGGAATTTGTATTTAATCGTTCTCTTTTTTAGTCCTCTATAATTGATACATAATCTGAAGGATGTGTCCTTCTTTTATACCAACACTATCGATGTTGCATATGGGCTTTGAATTTTTGTAATCACTCCACACTTTAGTAAATCTTGGATTAATATTTTAATATTTTTTTTAATGATGGTGTATATACCTGCAGGGATTAACATTGATGGGAATAAACCATGGATTTATTTCAATTATATGCTCGGTCTTCCTTTCTTGAGGTAACTCCATGGGAAGGTCTTCAAATACCTCTTTCTATTTTGTATTAGTTCCTGGATATCTGGCTAACCGGGGTTTACAACTTCTGAAGTTAATAATTCAATTTCTTGGCATTATACCACATAAGTTGGTGCCCCCTTCCGAATTAGCTTCTCCAATTTATGGGATGACACAATTTGTATGCGAGGGGGTTGGAACCCATTTAAATTATATTATTCTCCTTGCCATTTGAATTTAATAAAATGTTTTTGGTGGTTGGATGAGTAGATACCTTTTGTTTGTAGCCTCTGGATTCCTAGCAATGCATCAACTCCTCCTAAACGTACCACACAAAACTCTAACTCAAGGTTATAATTGTGTGATTGCAACTTAACCTTGTGGCAGTTTCCCACCTTTTTTTATCTTCTTCCCATGTGCCACCACTACCTTCGTGATAGGCACTAGGTATATTAAAAGGTTAAGTTTCTTTGTGACACTTAAGTCAATAAAATTATGGGTGCTTCTAATGTCGACAAAGACGACGCAATTGTTATTTTTTGCATTCCCTTTAAGCTTTAATGTTTGTGGTTGGTAGATTCTGGTTATGGCTGCAAGTGATATTCTTGTCGCATTGTCATCATCTAACTCTGATGGGAGATTTTGGATATCCCCTATTTCCTCCATATTAGACTCATCACTATATGATTTTCCTTCCTCTTCTACTTCACATTGATATAAGTTCTTGGTGGTCTCTTTCTTAGAACACCTATGTATTGGGTCCCAATTTTATCCACAGTACTTACATTTACATTCTTTAATTCTTTGGGCTTCTAAACTGATTTCTCCATCTTCTTAAGTTAGGTGGGTGGCATTTTGTTTCTGGCTTTGTATTTTGGCCATAGTTTTTACTTATTTAACCATTGTCAAAGTTCTTTTATCATTATTTTTTGAACTTTTCTTCAATAACTTTGCTTTATGCCTGTCCTTATCTAGGTTTGAGACATTGTGTATTTCTAACTAGACCCTAATGTATGGATTTAGCCCATGTACATATGTCTGGAGTCATTAATCGTTCATTAACTCTAGTACTCATGTTGATAATACTTCCCATTCATAAGTGTCCTCCTCCACATCACCTCTTTGTTGTAATTTGGTGATTTTTGCAAAGAAATCTTTCTCTGTCACATCTTGGAATCTTTTAAATAAGTCATTTTTTAGTTTTTTCTAGTTGTATGAGAAGAACTTAGTGGTAGTCTTCCACCACATGTGCCAATTATATGCACGTCCTTCAAGCTACATTGAGGCATACTTTATTTTCTTGTCATCAGATCAGATTATATGTATGCAAAATCATTCTTTCTCTTTATTGATCCAAGCCACGCTCTTCTTGGACTCACCATCGAAATTTGGTAAATCCAATTTGGGATTCATTGGATAACCAGCCATTAGTTGCGTTGAACATAAGTGTGGTTGGTTAATATTAAAGGATGAAAAGGGGCTAGGGTGTATCTGGTTTTGTGGAATTTCAACCTTGAAGAAATTTGGTTGAGGATTAGTTACATTAGCGGAACTGGGCCTGGCTAGTTTATTTTTGGTGAATTGATGTTGACAGAGGTGCCTCTATCCATGAATTACTTTGTGATTTTATCCAACCCATATTGTATGCTAGTGGTGATTTCATCTCTTACATGCTTCATTTCCCATGACTCAACGTTGATGACCTCATTTCTTACATTCCTTGATAATTCTTCCTTTCCGTCTCGTAGCTTTGTTTCAATTTAATCTAATCGTGAATTTAGACCTTCAAGAATCTTAAAATCCCAATCCTAGTATTTTTAATTTCTCCATTCAATCCTTCATCTCTGCGATGAATCTGGTGCACATTGGAACTTTTGCTCTCTAAGCTTATGTTTAATAAATAACAATATTATTATATTAATAATATTTTATTTTTATTTTTAATAATAGTGTTAAGGGTTTAATGATAATAAATAGTAGTAGTAATGTTTATTAAAATATGGGTTAATTGAGTGAATATAGGGTTTGAAAAAAATTTATAGTAATAATTATTATTTAAAATAATAATATTATCATTTTTTTGAATTGAACATAATTGGAAGGGATGGCATAGATGTGAAGGGAAGCGAATGGATTGGCGTATGAAATAGAGGAAGGAGGAGATGAGAAGGCTGCTGATGAGAGGCATAGGAGGTAGTGAGGATGGATAAGTGAGTGAATGGAAGGCATGGACAGATGGGAAGGAGCTAAGGTTGGCGCAGGAGAGGAGGAAGAGAAGAGGAGGGTTGGGGAAAGAGAGAAGAGGAAGGGTTGGTATGAGAGAGGAGGAAGGTATGAGGATGGGGTAATGTGAGTAAAAGGAGGGAAAGTGTAGTGTGGTAATGATGCATGGAGAGAAGCAAGTGGAAGGATAAGGGAGCTGATGAAATCATAGTGGTAGGGAAGTTGTAGTGAACGAGTGGGAAGGTGGAAGGGCACGGTGAATGAAGTAGGGAGTGAATATGGGGCAATTGATTGGATCATGGGGGAAATGGAGAAATGAAGGGGAAAGAGAGAACCTAAAGTTGGATCTAATGCCATATGAAGTACACAAAACTTGTAAACCAAATATTAATAAAAATTGATAAAAGTTACATTTTGATGATGATATTTACAATTAAAATTGAGACCATCTATAGGTCTACACACGTCATTTCAATGGAACGACGTGTCTTTAGAAATTAATTAATTTTAATTTATGTTTTTTATTATTTTTTAAATATTTATATATGTAACATCTAGTCTCAAGTTGTATCATTTGTAGTCAAATGTTCCCAAATTTTCATCGATTCTTTTATATAGCATTTTCTCCCAAACGCCCTAAAGTGTTTGATAGTTGTTGGTCTTCCATTCTAAAGCTCATAAGGTGTTTTATTGTTATCGACCTTGAATTGTCCTTTATTTAGAATGTGGACAACAATATGGATTTCTTGACTCCAAAAGATGCTAGATATATTGGACTTGTTTAGCATTGTTCTAGCCATCTCCTTTACAATCATGTTCTTCCTCTCTAATACTCCATTTTGTTGTGGAGTCCTGTCAGTTGAAAACTATATCCTTATCCCCTAATTCTCACAACATTCCTCAAACTCATTTGAGTTGAAATCACCTCTGTTATATGATCTTAGGGACTTGATCTCCAAGTCAGTTTCATTTTCAACTAATGCTTTGAATACTATAAACATCTCAAATGCTTCTCATTTTTTTTTGAGAAAAGAGACACAAGTTATCTTGGTATAGTCATTAATGAATAGCATAAAATAGTACTCACCATTCAGAATTTTTGTTCTTGTTAGCCCACAAAGATCAGTATGAACAAGTTCCAAAGGTTTTGTTGTTGAATGTTCCTTTGTCTTAAATGAAACTCTTGCTTGTTTTCCATGCTGACAAGGCTCACAAACAATGTTTGAGGGTTTTGTAATCTTAGGCATGTCTCTTACTGCTTGTTCCTTGGTGATCTTCACTAGATTGTCAAATTTTAAGTGCCCCATCCTTCTATTCCATAGCCAACTTTAAACTATTTGTCGCATGCAACACAATTCTCCTTTTATTTCGTTTAGGATGTATATGTTGTTTGGAGTCCTAACTGTTGTTGCTACCTGTAATACCCCCATTTACCTCTTAGAATGCATTGGCTTTATACGTAAATAATGGTGTATACAAGATGTATGGATCCTAGCGTGGAGCTCAAGGCCAAGGCCCCACTAGTGAATGCTCAACTTTTAAAAAGGCAAGTATTTTATATTTTATTAGCCATCTGCTAGTAAGCAATGGGAAATTGTATAAGCATGTAAATATTTTAATGCAAATAGAATACCAAGAGATGGCTATGGAAGAAATTAAAATGAGGGGGTTGTGTGTATCCACTAGGGAGAGGTGATGGATTGTGGGATTGAATCTTTTGTTGCCAAGTGTCATCTGGAGAACCCATCTTGACTAGTTATGCTAACATTTATTTTTGTCGTAAGATGGTAGCTGAGAAATCAACTCATGAATTAATGGAGCGTGGACAAAACTGAGAATTTCGTATGGTTGAGTATGGGAATGGCTTACTTGACCCATAAGTCATTTTTCCTCATGGGAATTCATTTTCCATCATCCCCATTCCAATGTGGAAGAACCAAACCTCAATTTCCAACTTGTTATGCATTCCCAACAGTGAAAATTCAAGAAATCGTAACTTGGAAAGAAGCCACGTTTTGAAGTGCCAAAAACGCCTATAAATTCATGTGAGAAGTAAAACCCAGTGGGGAATCCATATACAGAAACCCTTGGGTGAAATTGAGAGTGGAAAAATCCCAAAAATCCATAGGTAGACCCATATTTAGAAGCCTGAAAGTGGAATTTCGTGATTATCAGTCGCGTGGCCAAAATTTGGAAAAATCCAAGAGTGGATTGAAGTGGGAGTGAAATCAAAGGTCAAAATTTCTTGATAAACTCAGTGAAGACAAGAATCTCTAGAGGTTTAGTAGCTTGGACCTTTCTATTCTCACCCTGAAGAGGATTGGAGGGAAGGGACCCATGACGGACTGTGTAGCAGAGAAGGGGACCTTTCTTGTGTTAGGTGTGGTGGGTATTGTGGGTGCTAAGGCTCTTTGAATCCAAATTGAGATGCTTGTATCTATGTGGTTGAGCTCATTGTCTTGGTTATATCCTTCCTTGCCTCCCTACTTGCTTGAAAAATCTAGTTGTGTGCTAACTTAACATGAGTATTTGTCCTTATGGTTGTGAGTGAGCATGAGTAATTTATCCTAAGTGGATACATAGCCCATCTTGGGAATGGTCTCTCAGCTAAAAGAATACAGGCTAGACAGAGACCTACATTTGGGTGGAACGTTGCTCTTCCATAGCCAGTTGCTCAAGAAATTTAAATTAAAAGATAAGTGTTTGCTGTTGTCTCTGATTATGCCAAATTTATGTGTTATGAATGACTGTCCATTATGTTAAATTGAATGAGCTAACCCAGCATGAATTGTTCAATTAGATTCCTATGAATAGTATGAAAATGAATTTATTGTTGTGCATGGTTTTATTGTCATGCCTATGATGAGTATGTTAGTATAAGCACGATGTGTGTGTGCATTGATAGATTTTAATTCCGATGTGTATGTTTAATATGAATTTGCACATGCATTTAAATGTTAATAAATTCATAATATGACAGTGGGGCAAAATTTATCACCACGTATATTGTTCATGTCCCCCCCTCTATTGATCGGATTGATGGTTAGGCACATGACACTACCAATATGCCTAAACCTTCCTTTCTTATTTGACATTCTTTAGAATTGAAGGTAAGTGTGTGTCATTGATCACACATTTGGCTTACACTTAGAATATTATGTTTCATGTTTTTGAGGAATAGAAAATTTTCTACTTTAGCATCCTTTCTCCCAAGGTTGATTGTACCTCTTCCAATGATTTGGCAGAGCCATCATCTCTAAAAGTGTTGTTGCCTCCTTTATCCTTCTTAAGGCTTAGAAATATGTTCTTATCCCTACTCATATGCTTGGAGCATCCACTATCTATGTACCATTGGCTTCTATTATTGTGGGCATGCAAGGCTATTTCACATTCTTCTATGTTTTGCATTTTTGGCTTCCTTTTACACACTTTTGTATACTCCTTTTCATGACTGCTAAGAGAAATCTATGTTGCATATTGTAGAGCCGAACTCATCTTGCTTCTAAAATCACAAGCTTTATGTCCAAATCTTTTGCATCTATAACATTCAATGTCATAATTCAAAGGGACAAAAGGATTGTAAGTTTTGTCAACAACCCTATGAGGATTTATAAAATTATTGTTCTCATAATAATCCTTGGAGGCCTTATAGGTACTTCTATTTTTCATATAATCATTTCTTACATAAGCTCCAAAGTTTACTTCTTTGTGCCCAAAATTATTACATGAAAAACAATAACCTAGAAAAATACTTCGATACTTGGTGGTGAAGAGTCTTATTGATGGCATGCATTCTTTGTCCCTGTTGTCCTTATGGAGGAAGTCATATTTTTTCTTATCATCGTCCCTTTTGTTGTTGTTCTCTTCATTATTGAAAGAGATTTTGAGGGGAGCTGCATAGTTCTTGGTTTCTTCCAACATTATTGAACTTGAGCTTTTATTTTTTTTAGCATAGCCAAGCCTGCCCATTTTTGTCAAATGATGATCTTTGATTGTTGAGAATACCATTTAATACTTCTATGTCTTTTCCAATCTTTAGTCGATAGTTCACTTGAGTAGTTGTTTTATGTAGCTCATTTCTTAGAGAAATAACTTTAGTTTCCAACCTTTCACAATTTTCTTCCTCATCTCTTAACTATGTTCTTAAGGCCTCTTCAAATCATTTTTCTTCTTCTAGTTGAATTTTTAAATCAATAATGAATTTTTCTATTACTTCATTGTTGTATGGTTTATTTTCTTTGGAATCTTGATCTTCCTCCTTGTACCTTTGTAGTTGCTCTTTTAGTAACATGTTATTTTTCTCAACTAATTTCCTTAAATCACTTAGAGCACTAATAAGTTATCCTTCAAGATTTACTTCCCCTTCTATTTCATGGCTCTCTCCATCATCAAAAGCTTCATTATGAGTATATAATGCCATGAAAATAACTTGTTATGTATCACTATCATTGTTATCATCTTCATTAGACGAGCTATTATCTTTTTTGGAGTAGAAACTTTTCTTTTGCTTATAGAATTTTTTCTTATTTTCAATTTTACTCTTTTTGTACTACTTTTCTCCCTTTTTACTATGGTGGTCCTCTTCATCATCACCAACCTCACTTTTTTAATATGGACACTTTGAAGCATATTGTAGTATTCTACCACAATTAAAACATTTAAAGGGAACTTACCTCTAAATTTTCCAGTTCCCTTTTTGAGTTTCTTCACAAAGTTTGCTTCTTCTTCGTCTGAATCATCAGAGGAACTTTTACTCGACTTGTACTTGTTTTCCTCGACTTGTACTTGTTGTCCTTTGTATTCTTTGAATATTTGTAGGCTACTTCCCTTCTTGGTGGTTTCTCATTTTCTGTCAACGTTTCATATGCTATAAGGATTCCATGCAATTCGTCCATTGTTAGTTTGTCCAACTCCCTTATTTCCTCTAATGCATAAACCTTGCATTAAATCTCAAGGGAAGTGTTCTTGGAACCTTTTGTAGAATCACAGGCTCTTTTATCTCCTCACCCAATCCTCTAATAACACATACAATTTCATCCTCTCTATGAAAGCAGGCTGCAATGTCTTCTTCTTCTTTCATCTTCAAGCTTTCAAAATGTCCTCTAAGTGTTTAAAGTTTGTCTTTCTTGACTTTGACATCTCCTTCATAATTTTTTTGAAGTTTATCCCATATCTTCTTTGTTGATTTACAATACATTACTTTTGACAAGATATTTTTGTAATAAACCACTTAGAATAACATTTGTAGCTTTTCCATTGTGATTGTAAGCTTTCTTTGCTTCGTTCTTAGTTGGTGGAGTTTTAGGTTCTATGTAACCACAAACAATTGAGTGCTAGACATCATATGCCAATGAAATTAGATAAGCCCACATTTTTATAATCTAAAAGGCATAATTGTTTCCATTAAACATTGGAACTTTAGAATATCATTCATATTGATCCAGTGCACTCAAAAAATTTCCCTTCAGTGGTTAAACTGTCTCCAGGGGAACCCTCTCTGATACCAATTGTTGGAATATACACCCATACTAAGAGGGGTGGGTGAATTAGTATTGTAACAATTTTTCCTTACATGGAAACAAAAATCAACATCAAGAAACAGTACACATATATCTTACATGGAAACCCAATAAGGGAGAAAACCATGATTGTTTTTCTTATATGCACCAGTTTGTTTACAATGTTTATGGGAACCAACCCAAAGGAGACACCAATCCCCTAATTTACAAGCAACAACTTGAAGGAGGCACCAAGTCCCTAGATTTTCAAGCACCAACTTGAAGGAGGCACCAACCCCCTGTATTTACAAGCACCAACTTGAAGGAAGCACCAACATATCAGGAACCAACCTATTAAGAATATGAGGAGACCAATCCTCTGTGTTTCTCTACCCATACACCCTATCCCTATGGTTTGCTTCAATTCCTATAACGCCCTTAGTAGCCCTTTCTGTACATTTTCTATAACACTACTTCCTATAGTTCTTGTAACACTCTTTCCTCCGTATTTCAGGTAGCAATACATCATGCGATGTTCATGGTATCAATGTTGAAAAGCATTGCTTCTATCCTTCAAATGAGGGCACACTTTCATGCATATCATCCTAAAAAAATACTTACAAGCTTTGAATATAACTCATTTTACTTGTAATGATCAAATTAGTAACCTAGAGCTTCTTTAGATCAAATACACATCTTTTCCAAAATTCATACTTTTTCTTTGATAAAAATTGGTCTTCTCCTATAAATATTAGTGCCTTAAAAATATTCATTTCCTGAGAGCTGCATATCATTCATACATTTTTCATCTCATTCAAAATACGTTAAACACACTTGTATATATAGGATTTATCTTTGTGTTTTAAATATCAATCTATTTCACCCCAAATGTGGGTGAACATCGGGAGGTTGACGGACGACGGGATGGTGGGGCAGATGCATGAGGAGACATCTATCAACTCTTCCAGCACTCACATGTATGCATAAGATAGCTGCGGTACGTCTAGGTGATCACCGGAGTGATAAGAGGTATGGAAGGCAATGTGATGGAGGGATCTAATGTTATGCCATGGATTCTGATGGCACTTCAAGTCTAGTGGGTTATGTATAGGTTAGGACCTTACACCATCCCCCGTCGATGTCATTGCATACCTGGTGCAATTATCTCGGGGTATTGCGATGGCACACCAACAACTATTTTAGCAAGGAGCATAGGGAGAGAATGGCACTCAACATCCTTCAGATCATTTGGGACAAATAATATCACACTGGTTTGAGAAAATTGTTGGTGGGTAGACTCAAGCAGAGCCTAGTCAGGAAGCACAAGCGCCCACGCAGGCACAACCGCTACAACAAGTTTCTTGTTCCGGTATTCAACATGGCAGAGCATAGAAAAGGTAATGAGGAGGTGGAGTGGGAGGTGTTGTTCAATCAAGAAACACTAAAGCATATTCACTAGTCCATTGCAGCAATGGAGAATGAGATCTTCGGCGAGTTCAAGTTAAGGCTTGCTCACGATGTAGCCATGTATAAATATTGGTGGCTAAAATTTATCCTCTCGCGCTCAATGAATGAAAGAGAGAGTTTTGCATACCTAGTCCGAATCACCGTTAACACCTTTAAGGAGGATGCATAGAAAGGCTTGGTTCACATGAAGAGCCTCTTGCAGCTGGTTGAGCCTCTGTTTCAGTGCGGTTCGAGGGGTAACTGTTAGTTTTTCAACATTTGAGCTAGCATTATGTTAGGATCTTTAACTGAGAGAAAAACAAGTACAGCAATCAAACACAAGAGACAATGAACACGGTGTTTTTCATCGGGGAAACCATAAATGGAGAAAACCCCGCAACTTCCTCAGAGATAGAATCAGCACAAAAGATAAAACCCCAAAACAGTAAGATGATCTCCCGACAGCAGTAACCTCTTTCTTCTTTTCCCCAGTGTCTTTCTCTTCCTCAGCTATGTGCTACAACTGAGTGTGGATGAGTGTGTGCTAAATAGAGAATTCACCTCGCTATTTATACTAATTCCCGACATGACTAAAACCCTACTAGGGCCGACTTCACTAGGTGAGTCTAATAACCCTAGTGCTCGAAACTGCGGGGACTTTAACCCTTAGACAATAGGAGGGTTACCCACAATGACTTGACATGACTTGTTTACATTATAGATCTTCCCGACCGGAACATCGGGGCATGACATGACATAATAACATCTCGGAATAAACATCGGGTTACAATAGATAAGAAATACAAGTGAATACATTCTGAAGTTACAATTACATCAACACTCCCTCTTAATTAGGAAGGTATTCTCTCGACACAATTTTCATCATGGGTCTTCTTCTCTGGATCTTCTCATCATCTGCATCTCCAAGTCATCTTCGTCTTCATGTCATCTTCATTTCTGGATCTGGATCATCACTCAATCTGGATCAGCATCACTGGATCTAGATCATCACTCGATCTGGATCATCACTGGACATCATTACTGGATCTAGATCATCACTCGATCTGGATCATCACTGCTGGATCTGGATCATCACTCGATCTAGATCATAACTTGATCTGGATCATCTTGGAGACATCATAACTGGATCTAGATCATAGCCCGATATGGATCTTCTCTGGTCATCATCATATGTGTTATCTCATGATTCTTCTCTTCACAGGAAGTTCTACAGAGCCAGCCTTCTTTCATGCTAGTTGTAGGCCTAGCCATCATGTAGGTATTCTTCAGTGCTTATATCTGACCTACTCGTCAGAATGGACCACCCAACACTTACATCTGACCTACTCGTCAGAAAAGCATGCCCAGCACTCACATCTGATCATGTAGGAACCTACAATCACATCAAAAAGGCCCAACACTCACATTCACCAGCATGATAGGACATCACTATCATCTATGAAAAGGCTTCAGCACTTACATCTGACCTACTCTTTAGAAAGGCATGCACTCACATCTGACCTGGTAGGAACCAAATCCTACACCCTCATTAGAATGGCCCCCAGTCCCAGACTGAGCTACCTGGTAATGGACCAGGTGCCTCCATTCTCCTGGAGAATGGCAGTTGCCCTTATATCTGATATGGTAGGAACCAAGTCCTACACCCTCATCAGAATGGCCTGCACTCACGTCTGACCTGGTAGGAACCAAATCCTACACCCTCGTCGGAAAGGCCCCCAATCCCAGATTGAGCTACCTGGTAACGGACCAGGTGCCTCCACTCTCCCGGAGAGTGGCAATTGCCCTTACATCTAACCTACTCGTCAGAATGGCCAGCACTCATATCTAACATGGGAGGAACCTAATCCTATAACCATGACAGAATGGCTCAACCCTTACATCTGACCTACTCATCAAAATGGCTCTCTTAGTCCCGGACTGAGTGTTCTTGGTAACTGATCAGGTACCTCCATTCCCAGAATGGCATTCAACAATCATGGAAGGAACCAAATCCTCTCACCATGACATAATGGCTCAGCCCTTACATCTGACCTGCTCGTCAGAATGGCTTCTGGACTCATCACTTCCCCTTGGAAGGGACCTCGATCTAGAGAACACCAAGCTTCTCCCTGAAGTATTCAAACTTAACTCTGGCCAATGGCTTCATCAACACATCAGCTATCTGATCGTCTGTCGCAACATACTGGAGCTTCACTGCTCCCCTCTACACCATATCCTTGATATAGTGATACTTGATCTCAATATGCTTTGACTTGTCATGAAACATTGGGTTCTCTGACAACTTCACACAACTCTGGTTGTCACAATGTATACAAGTAGCATCCAACTGGAGATAAAATAAATCAGACAATAGCTTCCTCAGCCATACTGCCTCACAACTAGCTGAACAAGCTACGACATACTCTACTTCAGTTGTACTCAGTGCCACACAGGATTGCTTCCTTCTAAACCAAGAGATCACACTTGATCCCATACTGAAGCAACACCCTGAAGTGCTCTTCCTATCAATGGCACTGCCTACCCAATCTGAATCAACATAACCCTCTAGGTTAATCTTCTGATTTGCATCATACTTGAGCCCATAATCAACTGTACCCCTCAGGTACCTCAGAATATGCTTTGCAGTAATCAAGTGAGCATTTCTCTGTTCTGTCAAGAACTGGCTCAAGGTGTTCACAACAAAGCAAATGTCTGGTCTCATGTTTTTCAGGTAAATCAAGGACCCAATCATCTAACGATACATCGTAGCATCAACCGACTCTGATGAAGCATTGCTCAATAGCTTCAGGTTCGATGCCAGAGGTGTGGCCATACACTTGCAGTCCATCATCCCAAACCTCTTCAGGATCTCTATTGCATACTTCCTTGTCCAAGGAAGATTCCATCCGCACTCTGCCACACCTCCATACCTAGAAAATAATGCATCATACCCAAGTCCTTCATTTTGAACTCGGCAGCAAGATTTCTCTTTGTATCAGCAATCAACCCATCCATACCTATCACAAACAAATCATCTACATACAGTAGAAGCATCACTGGGTTGCCATCTTCAACCTTGCAGTACAGGTTGGAATCTGCTTTACTCTTGGTAAATCCCAAACTGGATAGAAAGCTGTCAATTCTGTCGTACCATGTCCTGGGTGCCTATTTCAAACCGTACAAGGCTTTCTTCAATCTGCACACATGAGACTCCCTGTCATGTGTCTCAAAACCAAGTGGTTGTTCTACATACACTTCCTCTTCCACTACACCATTCAAGAAAGCAGTCTTGACATCCATCTGGTGCATTTTCCATTTCATCACTGTAGCCAGAGCAAGTACTGATCTGATGGAAGTGTATCTGGCTATAGGTGCAAAGGTTTCTTCATAATCTATTCCTTCTTTCTGAGAGAAACCCTGAGCCACAAATCTTGCCTTATATTTTTCAATGCTACCGTCTGCAGCATGCTTGATCTTGTAGATCCATTTGGAAGTTACAACTAACTTCCCTTCTGGTCTTGGGACAACATCCCAAACATCATTCTTCATGATCGATTGGTACTCTTCGGTCACAGCATCCTTCCATTCTTTCCGTTCTGCCGCTTCTTCATAACTGCAAGGTTCTTTATCAATGAAATCACATAGTAATGCTACATACTCGGAGCAGGATCTGGTCCTTTTTCTTTCTCTGTGATTCTCTTCTAGAGCCCCATATCTTTCCGCACCTTGGATAAGTTCTCGTACCCAAGCAGGTTTCCTCTTGTGAGGATTCTTCTCCGGAGGTGGATCTACAGGTCTTTGTGGTTCTTCAATTTCTCGATCTTCTTCTTGAGCTTCTTCATTCATGGTTGTATCATGAATTATGGGTGCTTCTACTTCTTCAGATTCTTCAGTAGGTTTCTTTCTAGCTTTGTTGTAAGCTGTGTCTTCATCAAATGTCACATCCCTACTGATATCAATCTTTTTGAATCCTAGGAAGTATATTCTGTAAGCCTTCGAGCTTTCAGAGTATCCCACGAATATACCCTTCTTTCCTGAAGGATCTAATTTAGTCCTCTTTTCTTTTGGAATGTGTATGTACACTGGACAGCCGAATATTATGAGATGGCTGACTTCTGGTTTCTTGCCGGAGAAGACTTCTTCAGGAGTCTTGTTCTCGAGTACTATATGTGGAGTACGGTTCTGTACATACACCGTTGTTCTGGCAGCTTTAGCCCAAAGATGCATAGGAAGGTCTTGATCATGAAGCATTTCTCTTGCAGCTTCCATGATAGTTCTATTCTTCATTTCTGCAATCCCATTTTGTTGTGGATTATAAGGAGAGGACAACTCCCTCTTAATCCCTGATTCTTTGCATAGCTCTTTGAATTCATTTGAAGTGAATTCTCCGCCATTATCTGATCGGAAGGTCTTGATCTTCTTTTCAGTGTGGTTCTCGATCAAGGCTTTGAATTCCTTGAACTTGTTAAATACTTCATCTTTGTTCTTCATGAAGTAAACCCATGTCTTCCTAGAAAAGTCATCAATAAAAGAAACATAATATGCATACCCACTTAGTGAGTTTGATGACATAGGACCACATATGTCGGAGTGGATGATTTCCAAGATTCCTTTTGCTTTGCTTTCGCTGCTTGGAAATGTCTTCTTTGTATTCTTTCCTTCCACACATCCTTTGCAAAACCCATCATGTTTTGCTTGGATTTCTGGAAGACCTTCAACAGCTTTGCTTGCAATAGGTAGTTCTCTATAATGCACATGTGCAAGCCTTCTATGCCAAAGTTCACTTGGCTCTACTGTGTCATGGGCCAAGGCTTGTTCTGGATGGCCCTTTAATTTGTACAATCCTCCTTCTTGTTCATTAGAGAGAATTTGAGGTCAAAAATGGGCCTCAAAAAGACCAAAATGTACTATAAAAATCAACCAATTACATTCTAGTAGATGACATCATCCCCCATGGTTGAGGTGGCATTGCATGAGTTAAGAATGCTTATTTGTCACATTTTCTATGGTGGATGAAAACCCATAGTTAACCAAGGTAGTGGTACAAGTACTTTTAAGTCATAAAGTGAAGTACTCATAATAAAAGTCATTTCACACTTTCTCATAAAATAATATTATTGTTATTTTCAAGTAAAGTACTCACAATTCACTTTCTCATAAAATAATATTATTGTCATTTTCAAGTAAAGTACTCATAATTCATAAAAATGTATTTTCACATTTTTTTATAAAATAATATATTGTCATTTTCATGTTTTTTTAATTTTAAATTATATATTCACTCAATTGTATTTACTATCATAATGCCAAACTAATATATATATAATCTTGTACTTTTAAAATAAATAAATAAATATATATATAATCTTGTACTTTTAAAATAAATTAAATTCATGAATGATATTTATATGAAAAAAATGTGTTAGTTATGCATATAAATTAAATTCATGAATGATATTTATATGAAAAAAATGTGTTAGTTATGCATATAAATTAAATTCATTTTTTTTAAATTTTATTTACAAGTTCAAGACAAATAAATGCTAAAAGATAATAAAAATTTTAGAATTTACAATGAATCTTAGTCACATCATTATAGAGTTATTTTATTAATTTTATTTATAGTCAATTTAGAAAAGTAACTCAACCATGGTTATTTATATTGTGCATAAAAAGTAGTGTAGGAGGTGAGTTGTCATATATACCTACCCCATAAAACCCCTAACTCATAATATTTTAATATATCTTATATTTTTGTAGTACATCTCTTAGGAGGCCCATTTTTGACCTCAAATTCTCTCTAATGCTCCAATCACCACCGCATCATCGATAGTCTTTCCTTTTGGCCACATGATGACTTGACCATCTATGAATGCAACCCTCATTCCTTTTGCATCTGATGCAGATATGGAGAGTAGGTTCTTCTTGAGCCCTGGCACAAACAATACTTCCTTCATTGTCAGATACTTTCCAGAGTCTAGCTTATAGGAAGATTCCCCACTACCTTTTATTGGATATTGGTAGTCATCCCCTAGCTTCACCTTGTGAGGTGATTGATGTTCTGACAGTCTCACAAAGGATTCCTTGAATCCTGTCATATGTTTGGAAGCCCCGCTATCTATGAGCCAATCATTTCTTCCATGAGTAATGTTTCCTATGAGAGTAGAAATCAAAACATATTCATCCTTGCTTGAAGAATCTTCACTTTCATATCTGGTTCTTTTCTTGGATGGTTCATCGTCCTCTGCAGCATGAGCATGATGTCTTCTTTTGTTGCTCTTTTTCTTATTCTGTTTCTTAGGACAATTTCTTGCATAGTGTCCTGCTTCATCACATGTATAACATATGATCCTAGACAAATATTTTCTAGTGTTATCTTTGTGAGAGTGCTTACCTCTAGAGTGATGAGATCTTCTTTTGGTTGACTTGGAGTGTACCGTGAGAGCTTGATCTTCACTTCCCATCTTTTCTTCTCAAGCTGCTATCTGAGCTTCTTCTTGAGAGCACTCTTCCCATATTCTGTTGAACTTGACTAACTTCTTTCTAGCATAGATCCCTTGAATAAAAGAGTCCCATGATCTAGGGAGACCATTCAAGGTAGTCATCACAATCTCTGCATTTTCCACTTCTTCATCTACTACTTCCAGTTGTTACTTGATCTGAGAAACTCTTGTGAAGTAAGATTGGATTGTTTCTACATTCTGAATCCTCACATTCTTCAGTTGGTTTCTCAGAGTCATCTTTCGATTTATGTTCTTCCCTTCAAACAATTTGGTTAGGGCATCAAACATAGCTTTAGGTGTCTTTAGGGAGGACACTTGTGGTATGAGGTGATCCTTGATAGAATCAGCAATGATTCTCTTTGCCATAACCAACTTCTTCTTATGTAAGGCCTTTGCCTCATCTCGCTCTGGAACTGGAACCTCCTCATTGATATAGGAGTCCAACTCATTTTCTTCCAGGACTAGGGAGATCCTATACTTACAAGCTCGGAAGTTATCAACTCCCTCAAGCTTTTCATCAAGCTTGGTATGATGAGACATCTTAACTGAGAACCTCAAATGGAAATACAAAAGATTTAGATCTTACCAGGCCAAGATGTCGGATCTGAATTTGGAGATGAAATCCTGTAGAGCTGGTTCAGGAGCATATTAGGGTTTTGCTTTTCCGGAGTTATGTCCAACCAAATGCTTTGAATTTGATCCCTAACTTCAATTTTAGGGAGGAGATCAATCCAGGCTTGGGCTCACTGAAAAATTCCTCTTTTGTGAAAAGCCCTAATTTCTGGCAGTAGTGTCGGGTCCAAAACTGAAAAACCTCAAAATTGGATTCTGCTTCGACAAAAAGATGTGCCCTAGGGAGGAGAGTTATTCCAACCTTCTTTTGTTGAAAATCTGTGGAGAGAGATCCATAAAGTAGGAAGCCCTAGTTCCCATAGCTGCACAGTGTCTTCTTCTCAAGTTAGCTCTGATACCATGTTAGTTTTTCAACATTTGAGCTAGCATTATGTTAGGATCTTTAACTGAGAGAACAACAAGTACAGCAATCAAACACAAGAGACAATGAACACAATTTTTTTCATCGGGGAAACCATAAATGGAGAAAACCCCGCAACTTCCTCAGAGATAGAATCAACACAAAAGATAAAACCCCAAAACAGTAAGATGACCTCCCGACAATAGTAACCTCTTTCTTCGTTGCCCCAGTGTCTTTCTCTTCCTCAGCTATGTGCTACAACTGAGTGTGGATGAGTGTGTGCTAAATAGAGAAGTCACCTCTCTATTTATACTAATTCCCGACATGACTAAAACCCTACTAGGGTTGACTTCACTAGGTGAGTCTAATAACCCTAGTGCCCTGGAACTGCGGGGACTTTAACCCTTAGACAATAAGAGGGTTACCCACAATGACTTGACATGACTTGTTTACATTATAGATCTTCCTGATCGGAACATTGGGGCATGACATGACATGATAACATCCAGGAATAAACATCGGGTTACAATAGATAAGAAATACAAGTGAATACATTCTGAAGTTACAATTACATCAACAGTAACAACAATGAGGGAGCCATTAATGCCAATGTGGATGAGGCAGAATTTGCCAGGAATCCTTAGTCTCCTCTTCTGACTCTCCTTGATCTGGGTCCTCTTCATGTTTATGTCCACTTTCTTGTTCTTGGCTTATATAAGAGTAAGGTTTCCATTGTTCAGAGGTTGGGCAACCATCACACTCTTAAGACACTCTATCTAGTCCATTTTGTTTGTCTTTCTTTTTTGGCTGCAGGACCATTACTTGACTCCTTGTTTTAGGAGTCAAAAGTATGTATGTAATCGGTTATGGTTTCCGAAGTAATAGAAAAGGGCCCTACTTACTAACCAAAAAAAATATTGATCTATTTAATTAACTAAGGAGAGCATATGTGCTCCTGGACCCATTGTGGCAACAAAAAGGGGGATAAGGGCCGACCCATTCATGGGAAATGTGAGGTCATTCCTTAGGTAATGAGCCACCAATCATGGGCATAGACGTCACATCATTGCCATTTAACAGAGGCTGACTTATTCATGAAGATTTCAACATTGTTAAATAATAATCTTTATGTCCCGTTCATTAGGTAAGTACCATCCATCTCGAGTTGGCATCAAGCACAATTCACGTTCTCATTTTCAGGTGATATACCTATTTCAACGAATCCACCACCGATCTTCATCTACAAGTGATTCAATAGTTCATTCCGTAATTCTGGTAGTCATTACCTATAAGCGATCTGGTAGTTCATTATGTAATTCCAATAGTTGTTGTTACCTATAGGCGACCTGGTAGTTCACTCTACAGTTTCGGTAGTTGTTGTCTGCAATTTTGGTAGTCACGAATTACAAGAATTAGTGGTTCCAGTAGTTTACTCTGCAATTTTGGTAGTTGTTTTCTACAATTTTGATAGTCACAAGTTACATGAATTAGTGGTTCCTATTGTGCCTGGCCTATTACCAAAAGTCTGTGGGTTCTTGCAATAACTTTGTTCTTGGTTTGCATCATCTATCAAGTGCACTTGTGGACCTATGTCGACCATTTTGCATCTGATCAACACTTTGTGGACCCATCACAATAATACGAGCCAACCAATTATTTATTCACCGAATTTTTCCTTTTGTTGTCTTGGTAGTTGGCTTCTGTAATTCCTATAGTTAGGATGAATTTTGGTAACATTATATTATTACTGGAATTCCTATAGTCGGGTATTTCATTCTTGTATTTGTGTTTTGGTAGTGAGACCGTACGCCGTTGTTTTGGTAGTTGAGTAGCTTTCGGCAATAACCAGGTAACTACCTAAAGTCTTGTATATAACTATTTTTGTCTATGATGTGTGGATCATAACTAAACATGTTCATACAATCTTCAACTCTCATAACTAAAGACAATGATACTAGTAATTGCAAAGACTTCCTATAGACATCTCACTTCTCATCTTGGAATTAATGACATTGCACTTCAAACCCCTTGATATAAATGACACCAATACTTCAACAACATTTCTATAGGATAAACATATTACAATATGCTTATCTCAATAACAATGGAGTTACTTTTATTTGTAGAGGGGGCCACTTGACCTCCTAAATGTCATCATGTAATTATATAGTTTAAAGGATAAATATATATTAACAAATGAGTAGTTGGAGTGGGTACAACCGCTCCAACCTCTCTCATAATGTATAAATAGTAATCAAAGATAATACATCATCGGATTGGACATCCCTTCCCAAATACTTGTCTTTGAAGGCTGTGTATGAGCGTTACTGTATGCTGAATGTGATGCGAAAGCCTACCAGTCAACATTTGGTGCCGTTGCCTCCTTCACTCGACTAGGTGACAGCAGCAGCGAATGGGGTGGCTTGAACCTGAAGGAACTTGTAAGATCCGAAGGAGACCTGCAAGAAAAAGCTAAGATTGCTCCTGCACGTGTGTTGATGAATCTGAAAAAGTCTGTTATCGAAAAAAGGAGCTGACTATTGATTAAAAAAAAATGAGGATACACTACGTCGAAGACTACCTGTGCGTTGATCAAGAAATATTATGAGAGACAAACTGGTCCAGTATTGATACTCCTGTGAGAAGAAAGGTACGATCTTTTTATTATTATTTTGATTATATGAAGACAATTAGCGATTGTAGCAATTGGGTTGTCTATCAAAATTTTTCAATTATTGTTGTCGACCATCTAGAATAATAAGTTTCAAATAAAGGAGCTGACTGTCAGTCGACCATAAAATCCATTTTTAAAACAAATGACCATCGAGTGCACCCATCAAGAATATATTCTGAAAACTGTTGTCGGCCAATGATCAGCGAAGACCCGTCGATGAAGCATAATGACAAGTTGCAGAGTATCTTCATAATTTGGTTACTTGATCTTCAAAATTGCTATAAGAACTGATAGTCGATTGGACTTGGTTGCAAACATATCACTTATCACTGCCCATCAACCATCACATATTCACGTTCAACTTTGCGGAAGAATGGTGAAGCCGATCAAAACAGTTTTTCCACTTATCGTTCATTTCAACTTCTCAACCAAATATACTTTTGTGTATATCTATAATGCTATCATCAAAATCAAAATCACCTCGGATATCATCGACACCATCTCCTGCTATCATCGACGCCAGGGACCCACGACTATTAAGATTGAAGGCGGTCAAACTGTAGGAGCGTTGGGAGTTATGGAAAACTGTAGTGAGAGGAAAATATACCGGTTTGAAGGCGACGCTCGTACGATGGTTGATTTTAAAGGATGGAGCGATGGAGTGATAGGAGATTTTTACTTTCCCACAAGTCGAGCGTCGAATAAATCGATAGATGAATGAACGAATCGGCGGGCCCTAAATCTATTGGTCTCTCTCAGGCTTGATTATAGTGCTTGTTCAATTCATGAATTCAACGTATTATAGAGTCTGCATGGTAGCGTCGCAGCACTGTTGTGGAGTGTCTTTCTGGCTATATGTTATGATAATTGTAGCACTAGTGCTTTTCATTGGCTTGATGTCTAGTCTTACCCTCGGCCTAATGTCGTTGGGACTCATCGACTTCGAAGTTCTGAAAAGTCTGGTAGACCTGAAGATAAAAATCATGCTGAAAAGATCTTACCTGTGGTGAAGAATCAACATTTGTTATTATGTTGTGAAGAAGAGCCCTGGAGATGGTTGCAGACAACATCAACGGGATTTCAAAGAACAAATAATTCAATGCTTTGGGAAAAGATCATCGACTAATGGAGAATGAAGGAAATCGAAGATCACCGATTGACGAGTGCTTTCGGATTGAAGACGTCAACTATCTCGCTACCGACCAGAGATCCCAACGACAATGCTTTTCTAGACGCTCATCTGGTATATCCTTGACCGCTTATATCGACCATATATTGATTAAAAGCACTATATTATGAGTTGAAAGATGGAGTTTGGCAAGCCTCCGACTCCCATGCTGAGTTAATAATGGGTCCACTTCTTGAAATAATTGCATTTAAATTTTTTGGTCGATATTTTTTTTTGAAGTTGTAAGTTGTTATTTTGTGGTCGATAAAATAAAGTCAAGTCATTGCGGTGAAATTCGAAGCACAAGTGGTCAAGTTCTTATTAGTTTGGTCGATTCCCTTACTTGCTCAATGTCCACTCAACTACTTGTCGGTTATGTAAAATGAAAAAGGTTGTCGGTTACAAACATGTTGTGTAAAGTGAAAAACATGTCGGTTGTGTAAAGTGAAAAACTAGTCGATTGAAGCATGTCGATCAAGTCATGTTGGTTCAAGAATACTTGTTAAGTGTTTTTCAAACATGTCGGTTCAATCAAGTTCTATATGGTCTCCCATAAGCATGTAATAAAGATAATTGAGTTGTGTTGATATGACACTTTTGATTTTGAAGTTAATAAAGAGGGGGTTAAACGTGAGTCTCTTTTGAGGCAGTCGATCCCTTCCATTGTATGTAAATCAAGTTGGTCTCTTGCCAACTATTGTAAGTTGAGTCATGTTAAGTCAGTCAAACTACATGCAGTCGGTCATGACCAAGATCATGCACATGAGCAGGCATCACACAATCTTGCAGGCATTTCAAAAGAGTACAATCACATTCAAGCATATATCATACACCTACACAGAAAAGCGCTCCAATGAGACATGATGACAATGTACCCCTCATTATCAAAATGCTGAAACTGTTCTTGGGTTGTGACCTCGGAAAGCTAGAAGACAAAGAAATGACATAGAAAGTCGAAGAGACAAAAGGCCCCGCATGCTTGAACCAATGGAGATGCCGGTCAGATGAGCCAGGGTGAGGCTTTAAACCAAAAGACCTCGTTGCAGATGGTTGACCGCCGTTGTGAGAGGATGAGACTTCGATGGACTACTGCTAGATTGAAGATGGATGCTGAAGAGTAACCAGTCACAGTAGAGCCTCATATACGTGTGTTTTCCTATCAAGATGGCGGCTGAAGAGTAACCAGTCATAGTAGAGCCTCGTATACATGTGTTTTCCTATCAAGCTGGCGGCTGTTGCAGCTGAGTTACTTATGCAGACCGGTATGCATGGTTGATACACAGTGAGGACTACGTCAACAGTAGTAGAGACCTAGGATGTTGATGCATATTTCTTTGTTCTCTTCGGGACGAAGAAATGTTTTGTTTGTGGGGGAGATGTAGAGGGGGCCACTTGACCTCCTAAATGTCATCATGTAATTATATAGTTTAAAGGATAAGTATATATTAACAAATGAGTAGTTGGAGCGGGTACAACCGCTCCAACCTCTCTCATAATGTATAAATAGTAATAAAAGATAATACATCATCGGATTGGGCGTCCCTTCCCAAATACTTGTCTTTGAAGGCTGTGTATGAGCGTTACTGTATGCTAAACGTGATGCAAAATCCTACCTGTCAACATGATTCCCACTAATTTCTTTGAACTCAACTACATTCAAGTTACAGAGTTGACTATCAATTCTATAGATCCATAATCCATGCTTGACATGTTAATACAATATATAAATGACCCTCAACCCATAGAAGAGGACAAATGACCAAAAAGAATTAAATAACAAACCATTTAAAAATGGTCCCAAACCCTTAAACACCATCTTAAATATCTTAACTCTAATTGAAGATAAACAAATAATTACATTAATATAACTTTTTCTTTATTTACCAAAGAAAAACCTAGCATGTGATACAAGCGCGAAATATATTGTTGAGAATATTTGAAAATGGTCCCAAACCCTTAAACACCATCTGAAATCTAATTGGACATAAACAAAGAATTACATTATTAATAATATAACTTTTTTCTTTATTTACGGAAGAAGAAAAACCTAACATGTGATACCAGCCCGAATTATATTGTTGAGAATATAAATTTTCCTTTATCTAATGAGAAAAAACATAGCATCTATGTGTTATTCGGTATATTCCGGAAATGCTAGGTTGGGTGGTGACGACTTGGTGACGATTTCTTTCAATTTGGGACATTGTCTAAGCAATATGAAAAAGGGTATCAAATGGGAGGAGTGTCAAACACACTTTGTATCATGTGGAATGGAAGAAAGCAAACTTGGAAAAGTGTAAAATTCTACAATGTCAAATCATGAATGAATAAACTACAACCCATGATTTATGGTTTTGGGCCAGTCAATATATTTTCAAAGGCAAAAACTATGCCATTCTTTCACCATCAATAGAATGGAATCCTCTTGGGTTAGCTTTCTTTATGTGGTGGTGGTGGTGACATGGGTGTCCCCCACAAACATACACAACTCACCTTTTTCTATTTTAACATATTCTTTGGCTTCTTGAACCAAAAAAATGCATTTTAATTTAAATTTATTAGAACTAATCTCCACCTTGAGTGTGTTTTATTTTTTTTTAAAGCATATCCACATGCTTTTAAATGAGCAATTTTGTAATTCACAAGTGTAATTGGATGATCTCACAACCACATAATCTCACTTTTTCTCATTGCACTAGATTAGAGAACCTGGCCTTTTTTTAAGTTTCAACCAAAATACATGAGAGTTGGGTTGTAGTGGCCCAAGGTAAGATTGTTTAATGGTAGAAAGCAAAATTTTCTAGGATGATGCATAGAGAGGGTTTAAATATTAAGGTAAGATTGTAAAATGTAAAATCTTTTGGATGTTTTATTCGAAGGATTTAAATATTTTTTAATGTTATATTGGTAAATGCTTGAAATAGTTTTAGTAATGTGTTATAATAATATATATGTTAGATTGATGTTGACATTGTATAGAGTGTAGAAAGAGGTATTGATTTTCAATTTGATACAGAAGGGGTGTAAAGGTGCATTTGTACAATATTTTTGTGTAGAAAAAATAAATACTTTTTAATGTTATATTCGTAAATGATTGAAATAGTTTTAGTAGTGTGTTATAATAATATATATGCTAGATAGGAGCAGCTGTGTACTTAAAAGCAAATACTTCCATGGCCCAAGACTTAGATGTATCGATGTAGAGCCTGCGATTAAGAATGGCTCCCCCATAGCAAAAATTTGTAAGAAGGTGATGCCATTCTTCATATCTGAGTTGCACTGGATCCCGGGCAACAGGAAATTGATAAGAACTTGGCAAGACGTGCTCCAGGGACAGACCCCTCCTAAGCTCCCTCGTTTGCAAAATTGGATGACAGCGCTAGGTATTAATACGTTATGGGACATTTCTGAATGGGAGAATGATGAATCAGAGCGATGGGTAGGTTGGACGTTGTCGGATTGCCCTGCTGACTTAAACAATGAAAAAAACCTGCTATTATCTCATTTATCAGGGCTGGCTCCGTTGAATAAGATCACGAAGGACAAGCGTGGCTGGGGAAGGAGCTCAGGCATATACTCAGCGGCTGAAGGATATCAGAGATTTTATGCCAACTATAATGTGCCCAGAAATCCAAAAATCTGGAATTATTTATGGAATTGTAGGACAGTGCCGAAAATTGAGATGTTTACTTGGACTCTGGTGCATGGGAGAGTGCTTACTGGTGAGAACCTAGAGAAAAGGGGGATTGCAGGCCCATTTCGCTGCCCTCTCTATGTTGTAGATGCCGAAAATATCAGTCATCTTTTTTTAAAGTGCCCTTATGTTATCTCTGTCTGGATGGAGGTGTTGAAGCATTGGGGAGATGGAATGCAATTACCGGATCACATCCAGGCCTGCTTTCTCAATTGGGATAAACTCTACCAAGGAGAGTTGAATAAAAAAAATGGAGTGAAAGCATGCTGGATGAAACTTCCGAAAATAATCTGCTGGTGTATTTGGAATGAAAGAAACCATAGAATATTTCAAGACAAGTTTCAGCCAGCATGGAAGATTGTTGCTAAAACAAATGCTTTACTCAGGGAGGTGGTCAGTATCTCCAAGATTCCAAATAATAAAGAAAAGCTTACTGATAATGAAAACAATTGGATGCAAAGCCTCAATATCATGACTGCAAATTCTATGAATGCTAAAAAATTAGAGGATTGGGAGATTAGGATGGATAAGTCCCAATTTGAGAATTGGTTAAGAGAAAGGTAAATTTTCAATCTGTTGTTTGATGGAGCCTCCAAAGGGAATCCTGGTCAAGTGGGAGGAGGAGGAATTATTATGGATCCGGGAGGGAAAGTCAAGATTGAATACTACTAGAACATTGGATACAACTCCAATAATATGGCCGAGGCATATGGGCTTTGGCAAGGTCTCAAGCAGCTGAAGAAGAAAGAAGTGGAAGAGGTTATGGTTTTTGGTGATTCTAGGTTTATTATCCAAGCGCTGAACGGGGGAAGAAAGGGTAAAAATGAACGAATAACAAGGTTGATTAAGAGGATTAGATCCAAATCCAAAAGGTTCAGGATGATCAACTTCTTTCATATTCTTAGGGAGCTTAATGTAAAGGCGGATCTTGCAGCCAATAAATCTATTGTTGTAGGACTCAATCATCTTATTGTTAACTCGGATGGAAGCATTGAAATTCCTCCTTAGTACTTTGTAGGTTAACCGTCTGGAGGTGTAGTGATAAGGCAGATTGATGTAATGAGTTCTCTTTTTAGCATTTTTTGCTGACGCTTTCAATATAACATAACCGCTCCTGTNTGATTTTCAATTTGATACACAAGGGGTGTAAAGGTGCATTTGTACAATATTTTTGTGTCGAAACAATTTGTAACAATGTAAAGGTTGAGATTGTTTTGATATTGCATGAAGAAGATGCATAAACTTTTCTTTAGCGTATGGGATGCAATGCATTCATGCAATATTGTAATGAAGAATTTGAAATATAACCCACTTGACAGAAGGACAAAGCACCGCGTTGTATGGATGCCTCATGAGAGAGAAAATCTAGATTTTATCTTTTTTTTATCATAATTAACAACACATAAATAAGTTAAATATATGTAAACAAGTTAAATGCTTTGGGATGTGGATGAGGCTATCAAATATCCCCATCCATTTGTGTATCCTATTAGCATTAGCAAAGAATGGAAATACATTTGAGAGATCTATTAAGTTAGACATAAATCAGGTTCAAAAGGAAACCATTACTTATGTTCGAGATGTATTGAGATTTACTTTAACCATAACACTCTCTCTTAACTAGGGATGGTGTCTCGAAAACAATTCTTCTCGTTGAACTAGGCATGGTGGGTCACCACTTGTTGTAACACCTCCTGGGCAGGGTGGAAATAATCTAACTAAACAATTTGGTATGGGTTGGGTAACAAAAAGGGAAAGACTCAAACTCAGGAATGCTTGGCAAGTTCCCATACAAGCAAGCATGGTCTTAATAAAATCCTAATGGCAATAATAATCTAGGTTCGGTAGGAGCACTAGGTGTCCCCGGCTCACAAGCATGTAGAAGGCATCTAAGGCATGTAGCAGGTAGTAGGAGGGAGGTAATCAAATCCCATACATCAAAGGTAAGTAGTTAATAATGATTTAGAGCAAGGTAACTCTTAATGAATCAAAGTAGTGGATTATGAGAATGCCACTTTTCATCACAAAGCTTGTTAGTGAACATATTGATAGGGATCCTTTAATAAGCCTTATTCCTCGAGGTGAAAACTTAAAATGTGTTGAGCTTGACTTTAACCATAACATACTAGCTAATAATGATTTAGAACAAATGGACTCTTAATGAATCCAAGTAGTGGATTATGAGAATACCACTTTTCATCACAAAGCTTATCAGTGAACATATTGATAGAGATCCTTTAATAAGCCTTATTCTTCGAGGTGAAAACTTAAAAGCAATAGACCTATAAGATGAGGATCATTGGAAAAGAAATATTCAAAAGCATTGCCAAAAATTGCACATAACAAGCAAGAAAAGCACCATTGGCTTAGGCACCCAATATTGGTTTAGGGACCCAGCTTGCTTTTAGGAGGTGATGTGGATATGTCCTTTATGCCTTCCCCTTCAATGCAGATAATCACAATGTAAAACCACTTTAATGGAGGTGAAAATGCATCATAAATACTACAACAATATCGATCAATTGCTTATCCATAATGATGAATGAATGGAAAGATATTAAAAAAAAAAGAAAAGGGGAGGAGATTTGTGACAAATGTACAAACAATTCCAACAAGATAAACTTATTAGATTATTATTTCACATACATGTACTCATATAACACATTCCAAAGAAAAAAAAAGAAGCAGCCCATTACATTTTCAAATTCCCCAAAAAGAAATATAATAATAAAACCCTTATTTTTAAAAAGTGTACCCTAATGAAGGTCAAACACTACTCTCAACAATTTTAGCTATAATTAGTTATTAATATTTAATAAAAAAAATAAAATTAAAAACCTTCAACTATCTTCACATAAATTCAATATGAAAAACCAAATCCAATAAATATAAGTGAAAACATTTAATGTTAAATGTATACTTGACAATGTCAAGCAACAGCTAAACTCCACATGTGATATCGATGTTTACATGTATCTTACAAGCTTCTCGAAACTGCCCTTTGCATTTTCAAACAAATTCTTTAACTCCACATAAATTAAATATTAAAAACCAAATCCAATAAATATAAGCCTAAAATTTAATGTGACAACATCAAATGATAAGTAAACTCCACACTTATGGTACAAACTTCTCTACACCATGATTTTCAAACAAATCACTTAACTCCACTTAGTAAAAAATAAAATCCAATAAATATACGCCAAAAATTTAACCATAAATATACACTCAAAAAAGTCAAATAATAAATAAACTCCACATGTGATATCGATATCCACACCTATCCTTCAACCTTTCCCACACAATGTTTTCAATTTTCAAACAAATTCGTTGTTTGGCATGGACTCCGCGTAGTGGAAAAAAGATACGCTATCCATTTCTCTAAATCACCTGCACCGACATCGAAACCACGACTCCTCCCCTGGATTGAGGTGAGAACCGGGAAACGTCACGGCGCCGTCATTCGCCGTGGCATCACCGCTTGACGCCGTGACTTTCACATCCAAGCGGGACCAGAGCAAATAACAATTATTAACTGGAAACAAGCTGTCCACGTGGCTGACAGATCTATCCCTGGAAGGGGTTTCCGTTGTCGGCTTGCATTTGACAGCAAGCATCCAGCTATTGACGTGACGGGTCCCGATCGGCAGAACACGTGGCGAGTGAACAGTAGATTAACGGATTTCCTGGCCCAGCCACGTGACATTTAGTGCGTGTGAGCCGCGGCCACAAATAGCGGACAATTTAAAAAAAACAAAAAATGCAGGAGTTTAATTATTATTTTTCACTTACATGTCCAGAAAGAGGTTAAAAAAAAATTACCCCACGAGGAGGTACAGAAATAAATGCTGCTGTGTGGATAAATAAATCGGTGGCATTGGCATTTGATTTTGCTGGTGTGTTGTTGCAGGAGAATGTGGGATCGCGGGTTCGAACCTCGTGGAGTGTAGGGTTTGGTGGGGAAAGAGGACGAGGGAAGGGCAGTTATTGATTGCGAGCGCCTGGCTTATCGCATCTCGACATTCGCGGATCGAATCTCACAAACTCCAGGCGGCCTCCGCATTGTAAGATCGGTGCAGCTTCCATATAGGCGGGGCTGCCGATGGGTTCGTTTATTATCAGTTAGAAGGCGGAGGAAGCGGAGGAGGAGGACGTACTTGTTATTATGGTCAAAGTCTCTCCAACTCTTGCTGAAGATCCAGTCTTCCATTCACTGAAGTGAACGCCCAGTTGCAGGCTCAGTCTTTTTCGTCCGTTAATGTGATCCCTTGGGGGTTTTATTTGTTTTCGTTTGTGTCTATGGCGCCAAATTTCGAGTTTCAAGAATGGTGGAACAAGGAGAAGGAGATCCACAGGGGGACTTCAGTGGTAGTGAAAATGGAGAACCCAAACTGGTCCATGGTAGAATTGCAAAGCCCGGATGATGACGACGACGATTTTCGGCACTCAGATAAGCAGGGCCGGAATAAAAATGCCAGGCAGCTTACTTGGGTTTGGCTCCTCAAAGCACATCGTGCCGCTGGCTGTGTCGCTTGGCTCGCACAGGGGCTCTGGAGCCTGCTCTCCACCGTAAAAAGAAGAGTCACTTTAAACAAGAATCGAAATCGCTTGACAGATGAGGACAGACCTGTGAAAAGTAAACTGTACAGAGTTATTAAAGGGTTTCTGTTGTTTGCCATATTGATGCTAGGGTTTGAGATTGGGGCTTATATGAAAGGTTGGCACTTTAGCCGCCCTCATTTGGACTTTTCTCAGTCTCTGGACTTGCAGGGCGCTTTGCATTCCGTTTATTCTAACTGGATTTTCATTAGGGCCACTTACCTTGCCCCCCCTCTTCAGAAATTGGCCAACTTCTGCATTGTGCTTTTTCTTATCCAGTCAGCAGACAGACTGGTGCTGGCGTTGGGATGCCTGTGGATCCACATTAAGAAGATTAAGCCGGTGCCCCAATTCGAATTCCCAAGTTCTGCAGCGGATTTGGAGAAAGGTGCATCTGCAGACTATCCGATGGTGCTGGTTCAGATTCCCATGTGTAATGAGATGGAGGTAAGCTTAAGCCTAAACCCTTGCTCTGCAATGTCGGTTGTTTTAGTATTCTCAACCTACATTATGTTACAATGTGTTTTTTGTTCTTTATCTTAGAAGAGAGGTTGCTTAGCATTAGATTTGTTTTATCTATTCACAACAGTTGTTTTCTATTGAGACATCAATGATATTGGATATGTAATGTATTGATCTGTTAGACAAACAAAAGTTACAAAAGGGGAACCTTTACTACTGCCAATAGAGGGCTTCTAACAGCAATACAACTGAGCTAATAATAAGAGTACACGATGCTCTGATAAATATGAAAGTGCAGATTACATCACAAAATCCAAACAGCAGGCAGGTCTATGAAGATTCCCAGAAACATGGCGTAACAGTGTTTATATGTATTTGATTATTCAATATACTATGCTACAGAAATAAGGAGCAAATAAAACACTAACAGTAACAAAAATTGCAGAGTAAAATTTTTTGGTTGATTCATTAAGAGTGATGGTACAAAGTGGGTTCACAGAATTACAGTCCTTGTTCCCTGAAACTGCAGCAAGGTTTCAGTCCCGTTTGTCTCTGCGTCTGGTTTGACTGTTACCTCATATGCATTTCGTCCCCCTTGCCTCTCCCTTTCCTATAGTGAACACACAAGCTATCATACTATCTTAGCCAAAGATAAATTTTTTCTAACCATTTCCTTCAGACTATTTTCTGATGATTTCTTTTGCCAATGTGGCTTCAATGCTCACGTGCCTAGAATGTGTGGACAGATCATTAACCGGGTGGGATTGTTTTCGTTGTTTCTGATAAAATACTTTTTATATTACATAAAAGCACATCAAGTACTGTATGAGGCATTACTTTCTCCTTCCACCCAAGCTAGAATAGCCAGCATATCTGACTGGGTACCATATTCCGAACAACTGTTGTTTTTCCAAAAGAAAAATCTATAACAACTACCTGAATCAATGTGGGTTTTTATTTTAGTTATTTGCTTTTAGGCTCTGTGGCTATAATGGGTTATGTTAAATTGAATATGTGAGCCTTCATCTTTGTCCACTGTTCTGTCTTCCAATACACATTGTCTGAATGGGCTATGTATATGCATTAGTGTATTTGCGGTCTGTTACTTCTTTTGGCATTTTTCTCTCTCGTTTGGTTCTTTGGAGGTGTTGGTGAGTTGACCTAGAGGCTTGCAGTGTTGGATATTTTCCCCATCCATTCTAAACACGGCTTAGCTTGGCACTCTAAATTAAAAAAATAATAAAATTAGGGTATGCTAAACTGAAAAATAATAGAATTAGTGTGTCCTGTCAGTGTCTGAGGTGTTGTCTATCCCTTATATAGGATTCTCACAAGAAGTTGTGTTGAGCTAGATCTGATCCAGTAATTTGTCAAAACTTTACTTTATTTTGTTTTGATTTTCAGTGTTTCTTATGACAATTTTTTTCTGCTTGTATTTCAGTAAAATTGCAAAAAATACATATTAGTAAATGCTGGAAGACTGTTACTGACTTTAAGAGTAATCTGATTGTCTTTTTTCTTTCTTCAGTTGTGTTGCTAAAACACGGGTCGATTCTATCTAGTATCGACAGATGGGGGAGAATGAAAAAGTTGATTATGTTACTTTTTGTCGGTACTAAGTTCCGGTCTTTAGATCTTGCAATCCTTCTTCTAATGTCTAGTTTTTGTCAGTACTTGGGTTCTGGTCTTTAGATCCTGTAATATTTTCTTTTTTAATATGTTGTTCTGATAGCACTTGGGTTATAGTGATGAAGGCACAAAGATTTTTGTTGACTCAGTCACGGCCTTGTTGATTGAAATAAAAAACATGTAGAAAATAGTAGTCCTTCCGCAAATTTTCACAGAATATACTTCCATAGTTGACGCTACAAGCATATTGTTTGTGGAGTCACTGCTTTGTTTGGTTATTGGTATCAATTTTACTCTGACAAAATTTTAGGAAGGACCTCAATTCTGTAGCTATGTGTTGCGAAAACATAGGTTGCTTTTATCTAGTATCTACAGACGGGGGATGGTGTAAAATTTTGATTACATGTACTTCTTGTGAGTACTAGGATCTGGTGGTTAGATCCTGTAATTCTTCTGATAAAATTGTTTCTGGTCTACAAGTCTATCTAAAGATGGGAGAGAATGAAAAAAGTTGATTATGTATACTTATTGGCAGTACTAAGTTCCAGTCTTTAGATCCTGCAAACCTTCTTCTAATGTCTAGTTTTTGTCAGTACTTGGGTTCTGGTGTTTAGATCCTGTAATCTTTTTTTCTTAATGTGTAGTTCTGATAGCACTTGGGTTATAGTGACAAAGGTAGACAGATTTTTGTTGACTTAGTCAAGGCCTTGTTGACTGGAGTTAAAAACATTTTGAAACAGAGTCCTCCTAGTCAAATTTCCAAATGATATACTTCCATAGTCTATGCCATAAACATACTGTTTGTGGAGTCACTGCTTTGTTTGGTTATTGGCATCAGTTCTACTCTGGGACAGAATTTTAGAAATGATATCGATTCTGTAGCTATTTTTAAAAAAGACTGGCATTTCTTCATCCTATTACATATTGCCTGCTTATGTTAAATATAATTTGAAAAGTGTTATTAAGCATTGCTTGATTCTGTTTTGTTCAAATTCACTGCAATAGCAATGTTTGTATGCTTGGCATTGAAGTTTTGTTCAACCCTAATGTCCTGTAATGTATTGGACTGCACCTGCATATGGTATTGAGCAGAATTCCATATTGTTCAACAAATTTGCTACAATTTGTTTTCAACTTCCTTTTGTTTGTATTGTTTTTGCAGGTTTATCAGCAATCTATTGCTGCCGTATGTAACTTAGATTGGCCAAAAGAACGGATGCTTGTGCAAGTTCTTGATGATTCAGATGATGTAGATGTGCAGTTACTTATTAAGGCAGAAGTGCAGAAATGGCAACAGAAGGATATTCACATTGTGTACAAGCACCGAGTGGTCCGTACCGGCTATAAGGCTGGGAACCTTAAGGCAGCGATGGGTTGTGATTATGTGAAAGACTATGAATTTGTTGCCATTTTTGATGCAGACTTTCAGCCCAGTCCAGATTTCTTGAAAAAAACTGTTCCACATTTCAAGGTTTGTCTCTCTGATGTGTATTACAATCAATCAAGTTTCTCACATTTCCTTTAGTTTTTAAAGTATTTTCTTACTTTATGATCAGTATTACTCTTTGTCTAATTGCAGGGCAATGAAGATTTGGCATTGGTGCAAGCAAGGTGGGCTTTTGTTAACAAGGATGAGAATTTATTGACAAGGTTGCAGAATATAAACTTGGCTTTCCATTTTGAGGTTGAGCAGCAGGTTAATGGTGCATTCATCAATTTCTTTGGTTTTAATGGGACTGCTGGTGTCTGGAGAATCAAGGCGCTTGAGGAGTCAGGGGGCTGGTTGGAAAGAACTACTGTGGAGGACATGGATATTGCTGTCCGTGCTCATATAAATGGATGGAAATTCATATATCTCAATGATGTTCAGGTATGGAATGCATTCATTTGTTGTCTAGTTTAGAATGCGATCCAATGAGTTTCCAAGAATGGTGATTATCTTACTACATATATCTGAGTGTGCAGTGCCTCTGTGAGCTACCGGAGTCTTATGAAGCATACCGAAAGCAGCAGCATCGATGGCATTCAGGTCCAATGCAGTTATTCCGTTTGTGTCTACCAGACATAATCCATTCTAAGGAGGTTGGTTTTAGTCCATAATACATATGTTTTTAGGAAAACTAAGACATTAATGAGGTGCTTTTTGCAATCTGCTTTATTGGTTATTTATGTGGTGTTCTTGTAATTTATAGTCTTCTATTCTGGTTTTCTATTTCCTAATAAATTTCCTTTTGTTTCTTATTTGCTGCTGTTTGCTCTTTTGTGATGTGTCTGCAGATTGGTTTCTCGAAGAAGGCCAACTTAATATTCCTTTTCTTTTTACTGCGAAAGCTTATTCTTCCTTTCTATTCATTCACTCTCTTTTGCATCATCCTTCCGATGACCATGTTTTTGCCAGAAGCTCAATTGCCATCTTGGGTCATATCCTATGTGCCTGCTATCATGTCATTCTTTAATATTATGCCTGCACCGAGATCGTTCCCTTTCATTGTTCCATATCTTCTCTTTGAAAACACAATGTCTGTAACAAAATTTAATGCCATGATCTCTGGGCTCTTTCAACTTGGCAGTGCTTATGAATGGGTCGTGACAAAGAAGTTGGGCAGATCATCTGAAGCTGATTTACTTGCTTTTATGGAGAAGGAATCAAGACCCCAATTAGAACACTCAAGGCATCATCGGGGCGTTTCAGAATCAGGCCTTGACGTCCTCAACAAATTGACCGAACAGCAGCAAAAGAAACCCTTGAAAAAGAAAGCTAATCGGCTTTATAGGAAAGAATTGGCTTTAGCTTTTCTTCTTTTAACAGCTTCTGCTAGGAGTTTATTGTCTGCTCAAGGAATTCATTTTTACTTTTTACTGTTTCAAGGGATATCTTTCCTTCTTGTTGGCCTTGATTTGATTGGGGAGCAGGTTAGTTGAATTCCGAGGCATAAAGCTTGGGCGACTTCTCTGGAAATTGCTTTGCCTTGTAATGTTCTTTGACTCTAATTGGAGACCTGACTTTAGGCCAAGATTCAAGTGAGCACAACTTTGAATAAATACCGCTGCAGGCCTAGTAATATCAGGGTATGGTTTTGCAGATGTATTAAGAAATTGGAGATATGAGTACAGCACTTGATCATTCTTGGTAATATGGTGCTGATGGGCTCTTGAAAAGTGATTAAGATTAAGCCATCACCCTTTTGGGGATTCAGAGTAACAGATATTTCACCAAACATTTGTATGTTTATTATGAAAGCAGCAGCCTTGTCATTCCAACATCCAAGTGTCACATTTCATGGCTGAATATGCTTGCAAGAAGTGATTGTGCAGCGAGATTATATTATTCTGGGGTGTATTTATCACTCTGCAAGTCACAATGGGAGTTTGCTCTCGAGAATTGGTAATGCCCATAGATTGTTGCCTACTCGTGCCTCTGATGTATTTTAGATTTCAGTGCTCCAGCATCATTCTTTATTGTCTTCCCTATTCTTGTGATTCTGGGTCAATTTTTTTATTATTATAATTGGAAACATTTTTTAATGGGTGCGGGCCTGATTGAGACAGGTTTAGGGTGAATTGTTCTCATTACAAAGTTCTTTTCTGGCCTATTTGGAAGATACCTGTAGGCTTATTATTGTTGAACAGTAGAAAATGTATTCCATATTTATATATCCAATTTCACAGATGGGATAAGCCAGAAAACTCGTTGACTACTCTCTTTTGCGTCTCCACATTCACATTTTCCCCCTTGATTGTATTTGATTTTCAGCATTATGCTTTGTGTGTTCTTGTTCACCTGTGCTTCTATAATAACATTATAATACAAATTGTGCAATTAGCATATAAATTTTAATAGCCTTAATAGCGATGTTTATTTGAATATCTCATGATTAACTTGTTAACGTCACTTTGTAATGCCTTGGATGGTATCTTTGAAGTTTTAAGTTTCACATACAAATAGCATAGTAGGTTGCAAAGTATTTTTGGGGTTTATATAAGCATACAAGTTCTTGTTTTGATTTAACTACTCTACTAGAATGGATAAAACTCGTTGGTTTCTGTTGTCTCGCTTCCTAAAATCAAAGCCTTTAGGCTCTTGCTGTATCTCTCTCTCACTAAAAGAGTTTTACTTGTGCAAACAAGGATAGCATTCAACACAGCTTAAATTGTGCAATACATGTAGAAAGAGTTGTAACAACAGAAACAATAATGTAATTGTTTACTCGTGTATATTTCTTGACAGAAAAGTAAATGACTGTGGTCATTATATATAGACACTTTCACTGAGGATTGAGTGTAGAATACGTGGTTGGGTTGCTAAGTAGTGTAAAGGGGCATAATTAATTTCAAAGGTAAGGATCCATATTTGTTTTTAATTCGAGATAAATTCTACTCATTTTTAAAATGCAATTTTCTTTGGTGATATTTTTGTAAAACTATTTAAAATTATAATTTTTATGTAGTTTTTAGAATCTCTTTGAGTGATTTTTAAAATAAGATGCTTTTATTTTATAAAATTTGACTCTATATTTTAGAAAAATATGAAAATTGGTGTATATTTTTGTAAAACACAGGAAACTAACCTATAATTGACATGACTTACATTGTTCACATGTTAATTTCTAAAATATGAAAATTGGTGTATATTTTTGTAAAACACAGGAAACTAACCTATAATTGACATGACTTACATTGTTCACATGTTAATTATTTTTACATTGTTCACATGTTAATTATTTTTCTTGTTTTTCAAGTGCACTGGTGTCTTTTTTTTAAAGCAAATCAAGTAAATAACTGTTCTTGTTTTTTGTTTTGAGTACATTGGTTTTAGTATTTGCTAGTTGTTTTAGAGGCAAAATCAAACCAGAAAATGTTATGGGAGCTGATTTTCTTGTTTCAAGTGCCTTGGTTACGATAAACAATGTTATTTAAAAAAAATGTTATGAATTAGTGTTCTTGCTAAAACCTTGGTTATGGTAAACATTGGCAGTTTTTTTTAAACAATGATTGGTGCGATGTGCTGAATGACTTTGATATACCCATTTAGGGTAAATGCAGTGCTATTTTTTTTAATGTTTTCTTTATTCTGAAACTGTCATTTCTCTATATAAGTTTTGTCGTTTTGTGAGTGGATTTATTGTCTTTTGTGAATGTACTGCCATTTCTCTATATAAGTTGTCTTTTTGTGAGTGGATCTTCTGGCATGTTTTGGTATCTTAACTATCTGTAAGATGGTCATGTCTTAGAGCTAATGTGGTGGTAACCTAAACCCATGTGATGAATTAATTCATACGAACTCATTAATTCATACAACTCAGCTTTGTAGGTTGTATTGTTTGATGGGTTCACTAGTTACTTTCCTTTTATTGGTGTACTGTGCTTTATTCAGTTGCAATAAAGCATTTTGATATAACTTTTGGTACAATGTGTTATCAAAGTCGTACTTTTGCAATTAGTGAATAAGAGGCCATAGCTGGTAATAGATGGATCTCAATTTCCTTTGTTGCACGTTGATATGGTCAACTCTACTCGAGTTGTGAAATTGATTGGGGGTAGTTAGTTATTCCCTTTGGTGGTGGAGTAAGGTCATCTTTGCAAGCTAGTCATTGTTTGTTCTGACATCATGTGTGTTGGTGGGATAAAATTTCTTGTCAGCTTGCCATTGTTTGTTGTGACATCATGTGTGTTGGTGGGATAAAATTTCTTGTCAGCTTGCCATTGTTGGTTTGCAGCCTTTGCATGGAGGTTTTGAAACATCAAACTTGACCTCACATGAGTTGCTTGCGAGGTGACAATGAAGGTATTTCATTATTCTCTATAGGTTGTTGTATGTTGTTGATTCATGAGTGTTGGAAATTGAAATGAGGGTTGCTGTCATCAAGTGTATTTGGACATTTCTAGTTTGCTTTCTATACAATTTTGATGGATATAAAGCTTTCTTATTAGAGGAGGCGGGTTTGTCTATGATTGTTCCTTTTTATTTTGTTGGCAAAGTGGTGGGACCCCCTTGACTAGTAGGGTTGCTATTGGCTAAGAAACCACGAACCAGGGGCATCTAAGCCGTCAAAATCACCCAGGGATCGCACCTGGTCTGAACTGCACCAACCCTTAACATGGTTGGTTTTTTTGGTATCCGATAAGATTAGAACTGGCGGCCTTCCAGCTTAGGGGGGAGTCTTAACCATACCTTGCCACCAATTGTTCTACATCTTGCGGATTTGTCTATGGTTGTTCCTTGTGTCTTTGTTGTCTCTCTTTCATCACCAATGGACACCAATGTTTGTTGTTAGAGAGGAAAGTGGTCTTAACCATACCTTGCCACCAACTCTTCTACATCTCGCGGATTTGTCTATGATTGTTCCTTGTGTTGTCTTTGTTGTCTCTATTTCATCACCAATGGACACCAATGTTTGTTGCTAGAGAGGGAAGTGGGTTTGCCATAAGGTTTTGGATGGGTGTTGGGTGTTTTGGATGAGTGTGAAGTTGCATTGCATAGGTGTGATATCACAATTGGGGATGTGGTCAATGTGGGTGGGGCTTTGGTGGCCATGTGTTTGCAATTTTGATAACCTTCTTGTGTGGTTGCAGGAGAGGTCTATGAATTTGCAATCAATAAATGTGAGATACCAACTATTCTTTGTTAGGGCAAGATGCAATCATTATGAGAGGTCTAAGAATTTGCAATCAATAAATGTGAGATACCAACTATTCTTTGTAGGGCAAGATGCATTCATTATGACCTTGCAAATACGTTTGAAGAGGTTGATAGCTTGATGGGCTAACTTGAGTGGTTAATGATCTACATTTCATGCAAGGGGTCCTGGGGGTAGATCTCTCTTGCTATTTGTTAACACCTAAGTTGTACTTAGTGGTTTTTTATCAAGGGAACCTGGTGAACCGGACAAAGATAACTTGTTCGGACTTCAAAAGACCTTTGGAAGTACTTTTGGGAAATGCTTGTTGTACTATAGCACATGTTCATACCCCATGGGGGAATTGTAATAAATGTTCTAGCATGATAGTGTCTGTAAAAGACTCGGTTTCTTAGACTTTATTTGTCAATCCAATCAGCCCAAGGTGTTTTTTCTCTTGGTTATTATTGGTTGTTGAATAAACGACTGATAATTTCTGAATTTTTCACTCCATACCTCCAAAGTTGGGGTGGTCCGCTTGTCATTTAGGCTTATTGAGGTTACTAGAGTCCATTTGTCAATGTATAAACATGCTAGGCATCATGGTCGAGTCATATGAACATGTCTAAGTACTCCTAGGTTTTTTTATTTTTTTATTTTTTAAAATTTTCAGTGTTTTTTATTAAAATTTAATTTTTCCAAAACTTAGGCTATTTTTTAATAGTTTAATTGGAAAAATTGATTTTGTAATAAAAGTGGGCCAAATAATCAGTTTCAGTCATGTAGGTGCTTATTTTCAAGCTAAGAGCACCATGTAAACCCAAGGACCCACTATTTCCTAGTTTTGAGTGATTTTTCATCACTCAAGTCAGAAAGCCCCAAAAAATCATTTATTGATTATTTTAATTAATAAATTGGTGAATAATGGAGCAAATCCAAAATCATAGATCAATGGATTCTCAGCCGATTTGATTGAAATCAGTCAGATCTGAATCAGATTCACTGGATTTGACAAATCCTTGACTGAAGGAGGTGATAAAATCAGACCCATAGTTGATCTTCAGTAGTCTTTAGGGGGAATTGCGCCCTCTTCTCTCTCCTCACGTGTGGGCTCTCTTGGGAGCTCTGTGGACTGATGTGTCGGTTTATGGGTTAATGTGTCAACTCAATCAAGCCCCTGATTGACAAGTAGGCTCAGTTTAGCTTCAGATCTGCATTGATCGACTCTTTATCCGCTGATTTGATCTGTCTCCTTGGGATTTGCGCCCCCCCTGGGCTAGATCTCCTGGTTTTTGTATAAATCAAAGCACAAGCAACCTCTTCCAAGTTAGTTAGAACTGGGATTGAGGTGTTGTTGCTCTTGTATTGTATTGTTTATTATTCTGGAATAAAGAAGCTTTGGAGGCAAGATCTATGGTGTAATGCTCTTCATGTGTGGATGATGATTGTCAAATGCTTATGAGGTATAATCTGTGTTATTTATCACTGCTTTTGCTGGTTAATTGTTGGCCTTGAAGGAGAGAGCTCCCCCTTATTAGGGTAAGAGTTTACTCTAGTTTGATTTATGCTCTTATTGTTGCTTGTTTCAGATCTATTGGAGTTGTATGTATTTTAAGTTTAATTGCATGCTTTCCAATTATCTCTTCCAGCAGCACCTATGTTTTAACCATTTGTTTGTGCAAGGATTTCTAAGTTGTAGGTGATATCACTTGTAGAAGAGATTGAGCTGGTTTGCATCTTCCTCATCTTCAAGATCTTCTGAATGACATAGTCCCTCGGTGTTCCACCAAAGTAGACTCCAAAGCCCAACATTTTTAGGCTTCCAACACTCTTTCTCTCTCTTCCTCCTTCAAAATCTTAATTTCTCTTCAAATTGGTTACTTTTAAAGAATTTTATTGCTTAGATCTGTCTCACAAAGAAAATTACATATAGATATGGTTAGTAAGATCTTTTCTTAAGTTTAGATCTCAGTTCCGTTTTGCATATAAAGTCATATTTTAAGAGACCTAGCTGAAATTATCCTCTTTTTTGCAAGCATTTTAAAGAAAATTTGTAGCTTGCTTTTAAGGTAGTTTTCTTTCCTGTACTTTAAAGTTTCATATTCTGCAATAAAAGTGCACATCTCATTGGTTGCCCAAACAACAAGCCAAGATCCCAAGGAAGGAAAGCTTGCTTTCCTTGGTTCCCTTTCTTGCAAAACTAGATTACCCCAACTTAACAAGGTTTTTTTTTGGAAACTAGTGTGGTGACCCAAAACACTTGTGAAGTGTGTTTGGGAACATTTGATTTTAATTGCTCGCTGTTTTTTAGCAGGTCTAACAAAAAGAAAATAAGACTTTGCCCAATTTCCGACTCTTGGACGAACTAGAGCTTCCTGGAAGCTTCTCCCACCGTTGTGTTTTAATTCTAGCTTGTTACAAGTTTGTTGTAAGCCTTTGGATCCCAGATAACAAGGACCAAAGTGCATCAATTTCAATTTGCTGATATTGTAAATCGCTGCTAATAAAAAGAAAATGTCCTTTTGAACAGGCTCTTTCGAGCCTATTCACCATCACCCCTGGGGGAATTTGCGTCCGTGTCTTTTTTTGCTTTTCGTTCCTTTTTTTTTTGCAATCTAGCGTAGTTCTGATCTGCAGGGTAGTATACTTTGATTTATTATCAATTCCATATTCCATATCTAAGGTTTCAAAGTAATTTAATACTTACCCCACGACTTCCCGATTGACCCGAAAGGGGAAAAAGATGCATGGTAGGACTAATTAGAGAACCAACATTATGTATCTTGGTTTTCTTTTTCATCAACTGTTTCTTCAGCTTTAATAAAATTAACCCCTCATTGATTCCTCGATTGAGATCCTCTTGGATTGAAAGAGGTTCCTAGAGGGTTTTGTTTTTTAACAAGAACACCCATCTCAAAATTTACTAAAATTGACAAGACTTCGGTGTGTATGCTCTGCACTTGGTTGTGGTTCGTACGATCAGTCAAGCTGTATCAAACGCATTTGAGTGACTAGAATAATTAGGATTCACTCTCCCAAATTGACAAACCATCAGGTGAAAATCCAACACCTAGATCAAACCATTACGGTGACAAAATACCCAAAGGAAGCGGGAACTCTTGAAAAGTGACATCGGGGCGTCGATCTCTGTTACACCTGTAGGTGCATTATGAACAATAGTTTCAGAGACTCCATTCAGCCCACATATTCCTTGCAGGTAGCCGTGACGGTTTAGTTTTGGACATACTCCAAGTACTCTTGGGTATATCTAGAGGCCCCCCGCCCCTCTTTCGCCTAATTTTAATCAACTCATATTTCACATTAACTTAAAACGTACCAAGAGGCAATCGCAAAACATTTACTCCAAGCACATGCAAGTACATTGATTTTCTCTGTTGACTCCTTTTAAGGCATTGATGATTTGTTTATTTCATTTCTATATATATTGAGTGTCATTACTGTGCTTATTTGCTTAAATCTTGCATCTTGTTATTTTTTGTTTCCACTGGTTAATTTCAAAACTCCTAAGTAACTCATTTAGTTTAACACCATCACACTAAGTAATTAGTCTTAATAACTTAATAGGGTCTACCCCCCTTGGATTCGTTAGGAGTTGAGCCTAAACGAAGGAGTCAAGAACAAGGTGACAACTTTGACTCGAGACTTGCCCCCAAGGACACATCGAGTGGGTTGAAGATTTTTGCCATGTGACCCAGGTGTGTGAAAGGCGGCAACACTATTGTTTTTATTGCATGCTTTACTCGATTGTTCCTATTAGGTTAGTAGCTATAGTCAATGCCAATGGAATTGCATTCAATATAGTTAGTGAAACAAAACAATTGCTTGGAGGTTTCCTTGGCAGGGTTTTCTTTGGAAGAAAAATGCTTGTGGAAGTTGTAACTGGTGTCAAGGGGGAGGGTTATTCAAAAGACAACAATCATACATCTGTGGGGTTTACATTAAAAATGTGATTCCTGTGTATTTTAAATTAATTGCAAGGAAAATTGACATATTTTCGTAGTTCATCTTTGGTAACATGGGACTTGTAAATGACATGGTTATGATTCAAACTAGTTGGAGTTGCCTCATATAAATTTTGAAATTGGTATGTTTGGATTCCCTTGTTGGTGTTTATGCATTTCAGAACAATCTAGATAAAATGGAATGGATTTTTTTAATGCCTTCACTTAAATTCAATTTGTGTGGGATGGAGGAAATGGACTTTTGATAAAGGAATATGACATCACTTTGACAATGGTTTCACTTGTGTTTATTTTAACGATAGAGGTGCTACATCCTGTTTATGCGAGTTTGAGAGTTTACTATACAAGAGAGTCCATTGAGGGTTACCGATTTTGTCAATGCAAAGTTTGGGCGTGAACAATTGTGTATTGTTGGGCTTATGGGTTATTGTATTTGTTGATGAAAAAATTGGGTTTGAACAATCGTAGTTAGTCTGCAAAGTTTGGACATGACTAATTATTTTATTTAAATCATTTTACAAAAATATTAATATAAATAGGCATATAAGTTGGAGATTGGATTGCCAAATTTAAATGGTCGAACATAAACATGAGTGGGTTGTGATTACATACTTTTACAATTCTATACAACCAAACATAATTCATGATCATGACCATGCTCCACCAAGGGTAAAAATATTTCGGTAAATGTATTTACTATATAAGAAGATTTATTTTATTTTATTTTTATTTTTATTATAGTTTTTTTTGTAAGTTATGGATCTTTATATTAATTTAAGCAAAATGTAATGAGGATAAAAGTTCATCTTTGTCCCAAGGGAAACTAGATAGAAAATAGAACAATTTAAAGATCTAATATGTCTTATTTGATCCTTAGTGTAAGGTTTGCCGTTACACTAAAACCTGCAGATATTGGTGAACATTTGAAACCCAACACAAGGCCCTATGACCAGGAGTGGTGGTTAAACCTCTTGTTTTATATTCTCAGAGGTGTGGTGGTTATACCATGTGAAGGTACCCGATACTCCAACACCTCGCCTCCAGCGTAGCTCGGGGGAATTGAACTTGAGACCTCTGCTTTGATACCATGTGGAAATTGAACCCAGGTGTTAGAACAATTACACTCACAAAAATTGCTAATTACACACAAAGGAGACTGAAAATGGAGCAGAACATTAATCTGTATTGAATAAGTGTACAATTGCCAACCCTATGAAGTCATAGGCTGACACAATAAATAATTACATGAGAGATTCGAATGCATTGGGATGCCATTTGAATTGGTCAAAAGCAGGCTTACTAAATCTAAGCAAATCCTCCATAGGTGCATAAATCAGCTTCCAAATTTGTCTAGGAGCTCACGAATTGACAAAATCAATTAGGCAAGCTAATAGGTGATGGAATGCCAACTCATACATGTTTTTATTAGGAGAAAAGAGTGGAGGATGACAAGGACAAAAAACAAGTTAACTTCACCTAGTCAAACTTTCCCAATTGCCTTAAAACTCAGCAAAAGTAGGCAATAAAGTAGAAAAAACAGACATGCGCTAGGAAGGCCAGGAATAAAGCATAATTGATTCCAAGAGGTTTCCCAAGCGCTTCATGACTCAGTTTTAACAAGTTTGACCACTTTGGACATGTGGAGGACAACTTGCATAAGGTGGAATATGGAAACTAGGCAAATAAAACAAAAATTGATTAATTAATGTCTAAGGTAGCTAACTATGGGTTGATTATTCTAACACCCCCCCTTAAGCTTGACTTATGAGTAAAATATCAGAAAATTATAGGGCCTAGCAACAAGGCTTAGTCACCTTTTACATACTGCATGTCCATTTAACCAAGGAAAGAGGCAAAAACTCAGTGGGAAAAATCCTCCCTTAAACATGGACAGTGAAACAAAATTTGAAAATCTTGTCATCAATCATGCTTCACAGCATGATCAGCAATTCCCAGTAGTGATTTGATATTGCTGAATGTCTTCTCACAAAAAACTTTGGTGAAGATATCTACTACTTGTTCTGAAGATGAGCAGAAAAGTAGGTGAATGGTGCCATCATGCACAAGCTGTCTGATGTAGTGCATATGGATCTCAATGTGTTTGGTTCTCTGTCTCTGAACTGGATCATTGTAGATTCGAATGGTACTCTGATTATCACAATAGATAGTTGTTGAGTATTCTGATTCGAAGCCACACTCGCCAAGTAACCCCTGCAACCATAAATATTGAGTTGCTGCATTTACAACTCCTCTGTACTCTGCTTCTGTAGATGAGAGTGCAACGACACTCTGTTTCTTGCTTGGCCAACTGATTGGTCCTTTAGCAAGCATGAACACATATCCTGATGTTGACTTTCGATCTGTGTTGTCACCTGCCCAATCACTATCTAAACCCAATCAAATCAAGATCAGATTTAGCTTTGTAGAAGATCCCATGAGTCCTTGTTCCCTGAACAAAGTTAAGGATCCTTTTGGCTGCTCTCTAATGAATCTCATGAGGCTGATCCATGTATTTTGAAGCCACACTTACTGCATAAGAAAGATCAGGTCGAGTATGTGTAAGGTACAACAAACACCCAATCAGTTGCCTATACAGTGTATTATTTACCATAGGTGAAGAATTTGCGTCTTCAAGTTTAACTCCTGAAAGGAAGGGAGTATTGCTTGGCTTGCAATCTTTCATGTTGAACTTGTTCAACAAATCCAAAGCATACTTGGACTGATGTACTTTTATTCCATGTTTGGTTTGAGCAATCTCGAGACCCAAGAATTGACTCAATAACCCCAAATTAGTGATAGAAAATGCATGGTTCATTGCATCCTTTAAGGAGGCAATTTCATCCTTTAAACTTCTTGTAATGAGAAGGTCATCTACTTACAAGACAATAATCATCAAAGAACCATGAATTAGATTCAAATAAACATTAGGATCTGACTTGCATCGAACAAAATTCAATGATAGCAGAAAGCCATCAATCTTGGCATACCAAGCCCTGGGGGCTTGCTTAAGCCCATATAATGATTTGTTTATCCTGCACACAAGAGATGGATTAGTAGCAAAGCCTTGAGGCTGCGGTATGTAAATCTCTTCAGTAAGATCTCCATTCAGGAAAGCATACTTTACATCCATGTGATGTACCTCTCACTGCTTCGAAGCTGTAATGGCTAAGGCTAGCCTGATGGAGTCCATCTTTGTCACTAGTGCAAAGGTCTCATTGTAGTCTATGCCATGTACCTATGAGTAGCCCTTGGCTACCAATCTTGCCTTATATTTCAAAGGTGAACCATCAGCAACAAACTTGGTTTTGTAAACCCACTTACATTGAACTAGCTTCCTCCTCGGGGAAGGTCAACCAACTCCCAAGTGTTGTTCTTCTGGAGTGAGCTGAACTCTTTTTTCATGGATGTTTTCCATTTTGGATCATGTGCTACATCTTCATATGTCTGTGGGTATGATTCAACCATCAGATAACATTTCTCTACAAACAAAGGGTCTTTTATACACAGAACACTCTTAAACTGAGATCTAGTCCTCCTATGATCACTAGGATTTCTAGCTAGTTCTCCAGCTGCATGAATGGTCTTTGCTGCCCATTTTGGTCTTGTAGGACTGTTAGGATATGCAATTAAATCATCATTATCAGACATATCAGAATCAACAAACTCAACTATCTCTTCACTTACATTCAATGGTATTGGTGGTGAAGAGGATTCTCCAACTTCCACTGCTGCTAAAGGCTCTTCTTGAAACTGAACACTCCTTTCAATGAAAGATTTGTTTGTGCTCAAATTGATCAGCTTGTACCCTTTTGAATCTTCAGAGTACCCAACAAATAGACACTCTTGGCTTTGGGGCTGCAAATCCTTCCTCTTTTCTGTTGGAATTCTAGCCCAAGCCCTTGAGCCAAAAATCCTGAAATGGGTTACATCTGGCTTGTGCCCACTCCATGCTTCGAAATGAGTCATACCATCACGCTGTTTATGAGGCACCCTATTCTGGATATAGGCTGCAAAGTTTATAGCTTTGGCCCAAAACTTTGGTGGAAAATTCTTAGCCTCCATCATGCAGGTTGCCATCTCTTTCAGTGATCTGTTCTTCCTCTCAGCAACACCATTTTGCTGTGGTGTGTAAGGGATAGAATGCTGCATCTGCATAATATTGAATGAACTCAGATTTGACATACTCACCACCATTGTCAGATTTGAGGACCTTGAGTTTTCTCCCAGACCGGTTTTCAACCAAAGCCTTAAAGACTTTGAAGAGGCCAAAAACTTCAGACTTGTTTTTTCAGGAAGTAAACCCAGCAGAACCTGAAAAAGTCATCTATGAATGTCAATGCATATTTGGCCCGACTCATTAACATATGAGGAAATGGGCCAGCAACATCACTGTGGATCAACCTAAGAGGTGCAAAGGTTCTCTCATGACTAGCTTTCTCAAATTTATGCTCTAGGTGTTTTCCTAAGATGCAACCTTGACAGACTCCTTTGGAAAACTTAATCTTGGGTAACCCTATGACCATTTCTTTTTCACTAAGATAAAAAAGATACTTATAGTTAAGATGGCCAAATCTTTCATGCCAAAGCTTACTTGCCTCATTAGCATGAATCAGAAGAGCAGAGGGGTTTGAGTAGGGTAGGAAGTGTGAGAACATGTATACCTTCGAAGTGTGATTTGCAACTCCTTTTGCAATGACTTTACCACTTGAGATCTCTGTGATCTCAACTTCATCAGGGGAGAATATGACCTTCTTTGGAGACCCTGTGTGGGTCATTTGATACACTGATAAGAGGTTAGAGGCAAGACCTGGAACATACAATACATTGCTGAACTTACCATGGTCAAGATCAATCCTCCATTTGCCCAAACTTTCAGTGAGAGAGTCATCTCCCAGTACTATTGGCGGACCTTTCGACATGTCAAGTGAGGTGAATGCCTCCCTGGTCGAAACCATGTCTTGAAGCTCCAGAATCAATGATGAAACTAGGTGAGATTGATGTGCCAACAACCAATGCATGAACTCTCTCTCTGTCTTCTGAATTTGATCCTCCTTCCCTCTTCTTTGAGCTATCAGGAAGGGAGATTCCATTCTTCTCCAGGAGTTGGGTCAGCATGCCAATTTGCTTCTTCATGCAGGAGCTTTCAGGATGATTGCCCTTACTGCAGTATGTGCACTTGCTCATTTCTCCTTTGTTCTTCTTCTTCTAGAAGTTCTTCTTGGAACCTTGGGGCTCCTTTGGAGACTTGTTCTTGTCTCTCTTTTGCTCAGGTGGCTTCTTAGCTTTCTTCTTGCCTTTTGAATCCACCCTCGAATCTCCAGCAACCAGAGCTTGGTCTTTGGAAGGTTTGATGGTGCTCATCATCACCAATTTATCTTGTTCGTGTGTGAGAGATTCCATGAAATATGCAAGGCTAGGCATTTTCTAGGCTCGAGCTGTCAACTTTGTGGCATGGAAGGTCGAGACAAACACTGAATAGTCAGGGCCAAGCTTCGAGAGTATGGCCAAAACCAGTTTCTTCTCCTTCTTTTCAATTCCACACTATTTTAGCTACAAAACAAGGGATTTGAACTTGGAAAAGTAGAGTTGCAGAGATTCGAAGCTGTTGGGACTCAAGGAGATCAATTCATTTTCGATTTGATGTCCCCTCATCTCATTTGTCTTACCAAAAAGCTTAACAAGATTCTCCCATACTTCATTTGGTGATGTTAATCCATCAAGATGGAAAATGAGGTCTTTGCATATGCTCAGACATAGGAGACCATAGGCCTCATCCCTCTTGTTGTGCCATTTAATTTTCTCTGCAGCTGCATTGGGCTCTGCTTCTGTTTCCATAGTCACTATGTAGAGGCCTTTCGCTCTCAACAGTATCTCCATCTCTGCTTTCCATTCAAAGAAGTTAAATGGAGTCAAGATGATCTTCTGAGATTGATCCATAGCTCAGAAATTGTCCCTTTAGTCAGCAGAATGCTCCCAGTCAATGATGTCGAACGTGCAATAACAAATTTGAAGGAGAGAAATCGATCTACAAAGGCTCTGATACCATGTAAGGTTTTCCGTTACACCAAAACCTGCAGATATTGGTGAACATTTGAAACCCAGCACAAGGCCCTATGACCAGGAGTGGTGGCTAAACCACTTGTTTTATATTCCCAGAGGTGCGGCGGTTATACCATGTGGAGGTACCCAATACTCCAACACTTAGAAAGAAGAATAATAGAGTTACTATACCATGAACATAACTATGATAACTAGTAATAAAATAAGTAGTCTCGAAAAGAGTTGAAATATGTAGGTGTATCATCATATGAGATAGGTATGATGTCTTATTTGATCTTGAGAAAGCAACATAACTATGATAACTAGTAATAAAACAAGCAGTCTGGAAAAGAGCTGAACTATGAAGATGTATCATCATATGAGATAGGTATGATCGTCTTATTTGATCTTGAGAAAGCAACATAACTGAGCTAGTATACCTTAAACATAACTATGATAACTAGCAATAAAAAAACAATTTGGAAAAGAGATAAGCTATGAAGATGTATCATCATATGAGATAGGTATCATAAGCATCTCTTGCCCATGGGATGATGTAGGAGTTGAGGATACAAACTAAAACTGAGTAGTTTCCTTAATGAGAATTGAGCTTTGCTTCTAATTCCTTGTTTTGATCTTGAATCTCATCCATTTGTAGCAGAAGTTCATTTCATTCTTCTTGACTATCGAGGAGTACCTTACCTAGAAGAGACTTAATCTGTTAGTACAAGTCTATAGTCTTGTAATGTTTGGAATCCTGAGAACGACTATTCCCAATCCCTTTAACCCATGGACCCATGTTGAGCTCGTTGTCCTCAGCTTTAATAAAATATTGTTTAGCCTTTACCCAAGTTTTTGTTATTAATATTGTCTAGGATTTTCCTGAAATAAGTAGCTTTTGCTTCCCTAAACTCTACATATACCTTGGTTTTGTTGTTGTGGTAGTTGCATGAGGCATCCTCACAAAGTCGGCTCCAGAAGAAACATAAAGATGACACATATTATGCCACCTAGAAGACAAGTCGTCCCAATAGAAAAAGACAAATTGGCCCCACTTGGATAATAAGAAGTTAGCATGATAAAGTATAAATAGAAGGTTCCCTTACTCATTTCTCATCAACCAATCAAGCAAGTTCACTCCAAGCAAAGAAATAAGTTCGCTACTTCTACAATAAGTTTTTAGGGGTTCTCTATCATTAAAGAACCACTCATATATTCTTGGGTTTATCTTTTTGCTATATGTGCTACATATGTATTTGGATGTACATTGATCTCTGAACTGATTAGCTCTATTATAAGGTTGCTGGGTTTTCTCCCTTAGCAGTTTCCCAGATCAAAATATTAGTGTCTACTGTTTTACACTTTGTTATTCCTTTAGTGATCTTATTTAATATGCAATTGAAATTATACAGTTATATTTATAAAATCTAACATGGTATCAGAGCAATGCTAAAAGAGTCCATTGTTGGAAACTATGGATCTATACTTTGGAGTGTTTGCAACCTCAGTTCATCTCTAAAGGAGCATTGGGAAACTTGCCCTAGGAGGGCACACCTTTCTATGGAGGCAAAATCTAGATGGGTGAACTTTCATTTTTTGACCTCGAAGGTCAAGATCTTGGGTTTCTTGGTTTGTACCCTTTTGTCCATAGACCTGGTTCAATCTTGACTCTCTCTAGCTCGCCTTGGTAGGGCGCATCTCCCTATGGAATTAGTTTTGCGAGAGCCCAAACTTCAAATTTGACCTAGCTCTTGCTAGGGATTCTAGACCAGTTTGCAATCAAGATGATCAACATGAAGGTTGGACATAGACTTGATGGGGTTTCCAAGTCGAGGGTTCCCATTAACCTTGTGGATGAGGAGGTTCAAAAGGATCTCACTCATATTCAGTGCCTCAGATGTCAAAAGTTCGGTTACTATGCCATACAATGTCGTGGTTCAAAGAAGAGAAGACATCAAGCCTCAATTGTTGATGTTGATGAAGACACCCGACATAAGAAGTCAAGGAATGATGATCAAACATAATACTTCTTCATCTCTACTTTCTCAAGTACAGTTCCTACCACTAGTGACACTTGGTTGATAGATAATGGTGTATCTAGACATATGACAGGTTATAAGGAGAATATTTCAGAATTGATTGAGGAAGAGTCCCATCTAGGAGTTGTACTTGGGGATGATGCTAGATATACCATGAAGGGATCAGGGGCTACCTCCCCCCAGTTGGAGTCTAGTCATACTCTACATTTGAGTTGTGTTGTATGTACCTGGGATGAAAAATAATCTTGTCTCCATTTCAGCCTTGGAGGAAAAATGTTACAAAGCTGCATTCTTTGATGGGAAGATTATTTCATGTCACTAGAACGTTAGCATGAATTCAACTCGTGTGATTGGTATTCGAGAGGAGATCTTATACAAGTTGAGTACACAACTATGGCACATGATACTTTCTCATCTACACTATAGATCTCTTCCATCATTAAGGACGATGGTGACAAGACTTACAGTACTCTGTGTAGACCATGATGGTGTTGACAAGGGAATCAGTTGCACAAAGCGCGACAAGGACGATAGTGACAAGGGGCAAAGTTTACTACGCAAGAGAAAGTTATTGACAAGTGTGGTTATTTTGTCACAAGTAGTTAGAAGTGTTGGTCCAAGTAGTTAGAAAGTCGACTTAAGTGGACCATGTTGTAAAGGCAAAAGCCTATAAATAGAATTAGGAGTAGAGTTAATAGATCATCGAAGAATCTTGGAGAGTGAATGAATATCAGTAGATCATCACTTATATTCTAAGTATTTTGCTTGTATGCGGTCTGCGGATGTATGTATTTTTGGTTTGAGGCTTTCGACCAAGGGATGTTTTGAGATCTTTTGAAGCTAATATAACAAGAATGTTGATGCTGGATCTCTTATTTTTTTCTGTGTTAAATCTGTAATGATGTGATTTGTGATATTTTCCATGTCTGAATGATGAGAAGTCTTAATGTGTTTATTAGGTTCATATATGTTGATGTCTTCGTTAAGTTGATCTGAATCATGAATATTGCGATATTGGAAACTACTACAAATTATGATAAGTAGATTTAATTGATGTTGTGTTAAGAAACTCCTAGATCTATGAATTGCATTGCGGCAGAGTGAGATTAAGTGCGCAAGTCCTCTTCCTTTTGCGGAAACGTGGTTCCTGCATCCCTCCCTCAAAAATATCAGGTGAGACTGCAACTGCTTCGCAGGTGTTGCTGGATAGGGTAAAACCTGTTTAGGTCATTGTTTAGGGAGATTGCGTCGAAGGGTGTCGAAAGTGAGTGAACCTCTGTTGACTGAAGTGTGTCAACAAATGGTTTCATTTCCAAGACCATAGTGCGAGGAAGAAGGGGACATGTTGTGGCACCTGATGAAACCAGAGATCCAATACTGGTTTGATCAGAAGGCCCGAGAGTTCGCAATAGAAGAAAACCATAACTCCAGACTAACCACATAAAAGTGGTTGGGAAGATATATCTACTTTGATATTCACGAAATTCTCTTCGTTTAGTTCCCAATAATTTTGTACGAGTGGTTGGTGCAACTTACATTCCATAAAAAGAAATTCCAAGGAGGAGAACCTAATTATTAGACCCCTGAAATGATCCAATGGTTGAAAATGGTGAAAAGCAAGGCGTCAAGAGTTGTCGAAGTGTGGATTGACAACATTTTGGAAGGATATATTTATGAGTTTGTTGTCGACACAATAAAATCCTATAGTGACGCAGAGAGGGAATTCTTCCAGGGGCTTATGGGGAGGTTTATATTGTCTTTCCAATTGTGGATTAAGATGCTTATTTGCAAAAAATGAATACTAAATATGAACTTCGACGAGTAAATCCCTGGTGTGCGGAGGTTATGGGTACCGTGAAGATGAGGTTTGGATGGAATGATATGAGGTAGATGGATGTGAGTTACGAGGAGACTGTGAGGGAAGTCGAGGAAGAGTGTGGTCTTGTACGAAGTGGGGTGAAGTTCTGGAAAGAGAAGAGGAAGAGGGCTGAGGAGAGTCCTGGTATGACTAGAACAAGAAACCGCAAGAGGAGACCACAAGGGACTAAGAGACCCTACAGTGGCAGAGGAGAAAACCAAGCTACGTCTGATCTCGAGGAAGGCCCGACCCAAAGAAACAACGTACCTACACTTCTGTTCATTGTGCCAAATACATGAAGAAACACCAGATCATTGCAAGACTACCCTGTGTGTCACCGCATGAGTAATAGTAGCGGATCAATGAGTACTGGAAGAAGACCCAGAATGGCATGTGACAACGTAGAACTACCCTTGTTCCATGGGAATGAGACTGAAGACCCCAAGCAATATTGGTTTCTATATGAAGCAGTATGGACTATAAAGCAAGTCCAAGGAGAAAATGTCAAGAAAATACAACTAGAGACAACCTTTCGAGGCCGAGTGTTGGATTGGTACATGAAGTTTGTATAAGTGTCGACATGACATCAACAGAAGACACTAACACATATTAGGACCGAACTAATTGATGAATTCAGAAAGCTCAAATTCGAGTCACAATACATCACTGAGTTCAATGAAATCAAACGATATCCGAATGAGTCGGCATGGGATTTTGATCAATGGTTCAAGAAGCTGATGACTAAGGTCAACTTCGGGATGAGCAACATGCAACACAAAGAATGGTTCATCGCAGCTTTGGTGCCACACATACGGATGCCATTAATGCAACCAAATATTGGGACACAAACCAAGGCTCTAGAAATTGCAATGAAGTTGGAAGCTTCACTAGTTGGTGAAATGGGGGTTGGTATGAACCAGATCCAATCACAATTAGCGAACCTTACTATTCAGTTGTAGGATATCAAGAAGGGAAAATAAGTACACGAATAAGTGTGGTGCAATTGATGTTGCACAGAAGGACATCATAAGGATCAATGTTTGGACTTCCCTGAATACTTACAGGCCGGAGCCCTTAATCCACTGAGTCAAGGTAGTTTTCCATGGTGTCGGATCTATCAGACTAAAGGACATCAGTCTGTGGAATGTGTGTACCTTCAGAAGGATTTTCCGAAGCCGACAAATATGTTTTGCAACTTTTGTTGATCGGTTGGCCATGAAGAAAAATATTGTAGAGCATACGACTTGATCCAAGAAAGAATGATGGATACATATTTTATGAAAGGAGAAGAACACTGACCAACGGAAAGGCCGCAACCGTAGCAACAACCACAGTTTGCTCCATCACAACCACATTACAATCAGATGCAGTATAATCAGTCGTAGCCGCAATATATAATCAACCGCATTATCCTCAACCACAATACGCTCAATCACTACCTAACCAACAACAACAACTCAACCAACCGTAGTATCAACCACAAGGAGGATTCCAAGGAGCATTTCATGGAGGCTTCGGTCACTGAGGTGCTACAAGACAAGGTCATGGACCAGTGATGTGTTATACTTGTGGAGTTTTGGGACATTACCAAAGGGATTTTCTGAGTCTACAATCTCAATGTACTTATTGCAGCGCTGTTGATCACACTGTAGAAGACTGCTCGTAGTTGATTGCGAAGTGGCAAGCCAAGAACCAGCCACAACCACCATCGAACCAGATTGCAAACCATAATCAAAATCAGAATTAAGGACCATCTGTAGGAAAAACATCGGTGGAACCCAGGACTCAACTTGCAGATGTTGGATGTTAGGTTTTTAACATTAAGCTAGCATTATTAGGATCTTTAACTGAGAGAATAACAAGTACAACAATCAAACACAAGAGACAATGAACACAGTGTTTTTCCTTGGGGAAACCATAAATGGAGAAAACCCCGCAACTTCCTCAGAGATAGAATCAACACCAAAATAGTAAAATCCCAAAACAGTAAGTGATCTCCCGACAACAGTAACCTTCTTCTTATCTAGCCCCAGTGTCTTCTCCTTCCTCAACAGTTATGCACTACATTTGAGTGTGTATCAGTTGTGTGTTAAATAGAGAGTCCATCTCTCTATTTATACTAATCTTGACATGACTAAAACCATACCAGGGCCGACCTCTAATAGGAGAGTCTAATAACCCTAGTGCCACGAAACTGCAGGGACTTTAACCTTAGACAATCGGAGGGTTACCCACAATAACTTGACATGACTTGTTTACATTATTGATCCTCCCAATCGGAACATCAGGGCATTACAACATGACTCAATTACAATGTAGATACATCCTGGAATAAACATCGGGTTACAATACATAAGATACATAGATGAATACATTCCAAAGTTACAAATACATCAACAATCCCTCTTAACTAGGAAGGTATTCTTTCGACACAATTTTCAGCACTGGTCTTCTTCTCTGTATCAACTGGATCATCTCATCATCTGCACCTTCAAGTCTTCTTAGTCTTCAAGTCATCTTCGTCTTCAAGTCATCTTTATATTTAGATATGGATCATCATGGGACATCGTCACTGGATCTGGATCATCACTGCTGGATCATCATCACTGAATCTGGATCATCATGGGTGCTATCTCATGATTCTTCTTGTCACAGGAAGTTCTATAGAGCCAGCCCTTTTTCATGCTGGTTGTAGGCCTAGCCTCCATGTAGGTCTTCTTCAACACTTACATCTGACCTACTCGTCAGAAAGGCATAGCACTCACATCCATCCAGGCGAGAACACATCCTGATCACAGTGATGGAAGGGCTATGCACTTACATCCATCCAGGCGGGAACACATCCTACTCACAGTGATGGAAGGGCTCTGCACTTACATCCATCCAGGCGAGAACAAATCCTGCTCACAATGATGGAAGGGCTCTGCACTTACATCCATCTAGGAGGGAACACATCCTGCTCACAATGATGGAAGGGATTTGCAGTTACATCCATCCAGGCGGGAACACATCCCGCTCACAAATAGATCATCTACATATAGTAGAAGCATCACTGGGTTGCCATCTTCAACCTTGTAGTAAAGGTTGGGATCTTCTTTACTCTTGGTAAAGCCCAAATTGGATAGAAAGCTGTCAATTCTACCATACCAGGTCCTAGATGCCTGTTTTATACCGTACAGGGCTTTCTTCAATTTGCACACATGAGACTCCCTGTCATGTGTCTCAAAACCGAGTGGCTGCTCTACATACACTTCTTCTTCCACTACACCATTCAAGAAAGTAGTCTTGACATCCATCTAGTGTATTTTCCATTTCATCACTATAGCCATGGCAAGTACTGATCTGATGGAAGTGTATCTGGATATAAGAGAAAAGGTTTCTTCATAATCTATTCCTTCCTTCTGAGAGAAACCTCGAGCCACAAATATTGCCTTATATTTTTTGATGCTACCGTCTGCAGCATGTTTGATCTTGTAGATCCATTTGGAAGTTACAACTGACTTCCCTTCTGGTCTTGAAACAACATCCCAAACATCATTCTTCATGATTGATTGATATTCTTCGATCATAGCATCCTTCCATTATTTCCGTTCTTCCGCTTCTTCATAACTGGAAGGTTTTTTATCAATGAAATCACATAGTAAAGCTACATACCCGGAGCAGGATTTGGTCCTCTTTCTTTCTCTGTGATTCTCTTCTAGAGCCCCATATCTTTTTGCACCTTGGATAAGTTCTCGTACCCAAGCAGGTTTCCTCTTATGAGGATTCTTCTCCAGAGGTGGATCTATAGGTATTTGTGGTTCTTCGAAATGTCGATGTTCTTCTTGAGTTTCTTCATTGATGGTTGTATCATGAATTCTGGGTGCCTCTGCTTCTTTAGGTTCTTCAGCAGGTCTCTTTCTGGATTTGTTGTAAGATGTGTCTTTATCAAATGTCACATCCCTACTGATGTCAATATTCTTGTATCCTGGGAAATATATTCTGTAAGCCTTCGAGCTTTCAGAGTATCCCACAAATATACCCTTCTTTCCTGAAGGATATAATTTTGTTCTCTTCTCTTTTGGAATGTGTATGTACACAGGACAACCGAATATTCTAAGATGGCTGAATTCTGGTTTCTTGCCGGAGAAGACTTCTTCAGGAGTCTTGTTTTCGAGTACTCTATGTGGAGTGTGGTTCTATACATACACCGCTATTCTGGAAGCTTCAGCCAAAGATGCATAGGAATATATTGATCATGAAGCATATATCTTGTTGCTTCCATGATAGTTATATTCTTTCATTCCACAATCCCATTCCATTGTGGATTATAAGGAGTGGACAACTCCCTCTTACTCCCTAATTCTTTGCATAGCTCTTTGAATTCATTCGAAGTGAATTCTCCGCCATTGTCTGATCGAAAAGTCTTGATCTTCTTTTCAGTGTGGTTCTTGATCAAGGCTTTGAATTCCTTGAATTTGTCGAATAATTCGTCTTTGTTATTCATGAAGTAAACCCATGTCTTCCTAGAAAAATCATCAATAAAGGAAACATAGTATGCATACCCGCTTAGTGAGTTTGATGACATAGGAATACATACATCGGAGTGGATGATTTCTAGGATTCCTTTGGCTTTGCTTTCACTGCTAGGGAATGCCTTATTTGTATTATTTCCTTTTGCACATCCTTTGCATACCCCATCATGTTTTGCTTGGAATTCTGGAAGACCTTCAACAACTTTGCTTGTAATTGGAAGTGCTCTGTAATGCACATGTGCAAGCCTTCTATGCCAAAGTTTACTTGGCTCTAATGTGTCATGGACCAATGCTTGTTATGGATGGCCCTTTAATTTGTATAATCCTCCTTCTTGTTCTCCAATCACCACCGCATCTTCGATGGTCTTTCCTCTTGGCCACATGATGACTTGACCATCTATGAATGCAGCCCTCATTCCTTTTGCATCTAGTGCAGATATGGAGAGGAGCTTCTTCTTGAGTCCTGGCACAAACAATACTTCGTTCATTGTTAGAGACTTCCCAGAGTCTAGTTTAAAGGAAGATTCCCCACTACCTTTTATTGGATATTGGTAGTCATCTCCTAGCTTCACCTTGTGAGGTGATTCATGTTCTGATAGTCTCACAAAGGATTCCTTGAATCCAGTCATATGTTTGGAAGCCCCACTGTATATAATACAATCATCACTCCCATGAGTAATGTCACCTGTGAGGGAAGAGATCAAAACATACTCATCCTCGCTTGAATAATCTTCACTTTCGTATTTGGTTCTTTTCTTGGATGGTTCATGATCCTCTGCAACATGAGCATGATGTCTTCTTTTGTTCCCCTTCTTCTTATGAGAGTGGACCTTGTTCTTAGGAAATTCTTTTGCAAAGTGTCCTATTTCATCACATGTATAACATCTAGATGGGTCCTTTCTACTGTTGTATCTATGATGAGGATTCTTACCTCTGGGGTGATGAGCTCTTTTTCTGCCTTTCTTGGAGTGAACTGTGAGAGCTTGATCTTCACTTCCCATCTTCTCTTCTCGAGCTTCTATCCGTGCTTCTTCTTGAGAACATTCCTCCCATATTCTGCTGAATTTGACTAACTTCTTTCTGGCACAAATTCCTTGGATGAATGAATCCCATGACCTAGGAATGCCATTCAGAGTTGTCATCACAATATCTGCATTCTCCACTTCTTCATCTACAACTTGTAATTGTTCCTTGATCTGAGAAACCCTTGTGAAGTAATATTGGATGGTTTCTACATTCTGAATCTTCACATTCTTCAGTTGATTCCTTATAGTCATCTTCCGGTTTATGTTCTTCCCTTCAAACAGTTTGGTTAGGGCATCAAACATAGCTTTAGGTGTCTTGAGAGAGGGCACCTATGGGATAAGGTGATCCTTGATAGAATTAGCAATGATACTCTTTTCCCTAACCATATTCTTCTTATGTAAGGCCTTAGCCTCATCTCCCTCTGGAACTGGAACCTCCTCATGGATGTAGGAGTCCAACTCATTCTCTTCCAAGACCAGGGAGATCCTATACTTCCAGGCTCGGAAGTTATCAGCTCCCTCAAGCTTGGTATGATGAGACATCTTTACTGAGAACCTCAAATGGAAATACAAGAGATTTAGATCTTACTAGGTCAAGATGTCAGATTTGGATTTGGAGCTGAAATCCCGTAGTATTGGATCAGGAGCAAATTAGGGTTTTGCTTTTCTGGAGATTTGTCCACCCAAATGCCTTGAAATTTATCCCTAACTTCGATTTTGGGAAGGAGATCAATCCAGGCCTGGGCTCATTGAAAAATTCCTCTTCTGTGAAAAGCCCTAATTTCTGGCAGTAGTGTCAGGTCCAAAAATGAAAAACCTCAGAATTGGATTCTTCTTCGACATAAAGATGCGCCCTAAGGAGGAGAGTTATTCCACCTTACTTTTGCTGAAAATTTATGGAGGAAGATCCAAAAACTAGGAAGCCCTAGTTCCCGTAGCTGCACAGTGTCTTCTTCTCAGGTTAGCTCTGATACCATGTTAGTTTTTCAACATTAAGCTAGCATTATTAGGATCTTGAACTGAGAGAATAACAAGTACATCAATCAAACACAAGAGACAATGAACACAGTGTTTTTCCTCAGGGAAACCATAAATGGAGAAAACCCCGTAACTTCCTCAGAGATAGAATCAACACCAAAATAGTAAAAGCCCAAAACAGTAAGTGATCTCCCGATAGCAGTAACCTTCTTCTTATCTAGCCCCGGTGCTCCTTCCTCAACTATGCGCTACACTTGAGTGTGTATCAGTTGTGTGTTAAATAGAGAGTCCAACTCTCTATTTATACTATTCCCGACATGACTAAAACCTTACCAGGGCCGACCTCTACTAGGAGAGTCTAATAACCCTAGGGCCCCGGAACTACGGGGAATTTAACCCTTAGACAATCGGAGGGTTACCCACAATTACTTGACATGACTTGTTTACATTATTGATCCTCCCGATCGAAACATCAGGGAATTACAACATGACTCAATTACAATGTAGATACATCCTGGAATAAACATCGGGTTACAATACATAAGATACATAGATGAATACATTTTGAAGTTACAAATACATCAACATTGGAGTCATAAATCGAGGAGTTGCGACAAGAGATGACAGACCACTCCCAAATATTCGACTAGCGCCTCAAAATAAGGTCCAATTCGATGTTGATGATAAGGAAGAAAATTTCTTCAACACAAGAAACATACTAAACAGAAACACAGGTAAGTTTCCTATCTATGAAATGCCACCTACTTTTGATTGAACAACTATGTCAGGACCATCGCGAAAGATTGGAACCTTGCAAAATTTTCTAGAAAGCTGTCCGTCACTAGAAAAAGATCCAGATGCATTAGCAGAGATAGGGATTTTTTTATATTGAAAAAAGAAAGGGTGACAAGATCATGTCGTTCATTCTTTGCATAAGAAGAAAACAAGAAGAGAGATGAGAATGAACGTCCATATTGGTGACTATGATGTAGATTCAGTCATTTTGGATCTAGGATCAAATGTAAACATCTTGAGGAAGAAAACTTGGGAAAGGATGGGGAAACCGAAGTTGGTTTGGTCCCTTGTACAAATGTGACTGAAAAATCAAGCCAGAGTGTCACCAATTGGATGAGTACCACACCTAATTGTCGAAGTGGAGGGACTAAAGACCTATGCAGACTTTGACGTTATTAAGATAGTCGACGAAAGTAGCTCATATCCAATGTTGTTGGGGATTGGTTGGGAAAATGACAATATGACAGTTATTAAATTCAAGAAGCGAGTGATGACTTTTGAGAATCGCGATATGTGGATCATTGCCCCGTTATATCCTAGTGAAGGCTGAAGATACGTCGAAATAATGAAGGAGGAAGTTGTGGGAGGATGGGATAATGAATATAATATTTCTGAATATTACATCCATCCCACTGCAGATGGGGATCTATTCCAGAAAAGTACTATCTACACATCATTATACTCTAACGATGCACTAGAAAATTGGTAGAGCCGATTACATGAAGTATCGGTCTAAAAATGTGGGCGAGTCAACTAGTCACTACGTTGGGTCACAACAAAAGCTGTCAAACTACCAACCTACGAAGGGATACATAACTTGGTTGGGTTTACTAATGAATTTGAGGCCAAAGTATTATAGCCTCAGTGATTATTAGCGCTGGAGGAAGCATTGAAGGCTAGTGCGGCGAGATGGTGGGCTATGCATAAGAGCTCGATCGACGGTGTGCCGATGTGTCACAAACTGATGAAAGTCTGATTTGGGGAAATAGAGCATTACCAATGGAAGAAGTATGGCAGAAGAAATGATCCCAATGATCATATAGTCGCATGTCAAACCACATGGGTGTTAAAGCCGAAAGACGAATGGGTACATGCATTTGTTTATATGTTGGACGAAATACCTCAAAAATGGCACGTATCGGCTGAACTGTGAAGGGAGATTACAACATGGGAAGACTTGACTGGCTGCTTCAATCATACTTTTAGTTTTGCGACTGCTGATCCGGTAATACATAGCGCACTTCAACACATTTAAAATGTAGTGTTGGAAATAGTTCTAGTGGCATTACTAGCAGGATCGCAAGAAACACCAGTAACACAGTTGATGATAGAATGCTACAATGTGACAGGAGAGCCCGACGATAAGGATGATCCAAGAAATATTAACATTAGAGAATCATAAGGCAGTTGGGATATCGCAACACCAGAAATACAAGCTGATATAATCCAGTAACCACTTAAGATAAGGAAGGTCAATATTGGGACGACAGAGAACTTGAAGTTCGCCAATGTAGGAGATTACTGGGATGAGGAAACTCTGGCAAATATCACTGATCTTCTGCATGAGTTATAGGATTTGTTTTCGTTTAAATTCATTGAGATGAAATGGATTTTAGGAGACTTGGGAGAAATGAAAATCCCTCTAAATCCAAATGTGAAACTAGTAAAGCAACGTCCTTATTGATTGAACCCATGATACAAGGAATGTTTCAAGTACGAACTAGATAGGATGCTGGATATTGGCATCATTGAACCTTTGGAAGAACTAGAATGGATCAATCCAATGGTTTCCAAGACAATAAGACAGGGGAAATACAGATCTGTTCCAACCTAAGGACGCTAAACGACGCAAGTATTCATGATCTGTTCCTAACACCATTCACTGACAAAGTACTGGAAGGAGTCAGAGGGAAAGAGGTGTACTCGTTCATATATGGATTTTCAGGTTACCACCAGATAAAAACTGTGAAGGAAGATAGGCACAAGACCACTTTTCTCATATAGTGGGGATGTTTTCAGTACACAGTGATGCCGTTTGGCCTCAAGAATGCACCTACGATATTCTCAAGAATAGTAGTCATTGCGTTCAAATAATTCATTCATAAATTCTTGGAAATATACATGGGCGCCTGGACCATCTATGGGTTGGTAAAATACCAGATTGCAAACCTGTGTTTGATGTTGGAAAGGTGTTGACAACATCATATCTCATTGAATCTGAAGAAGTGTATATTTTGTGCTCTGTTTGGGATTTTATTGGGACATATCATCTGCAAGGAAGGTATGTTGGTATATCCCTCCAAGACCGCGGTAATTGCCGATCTACTTGCACCAACGACAATAAAACAACTTAGGGTGACTTTGGGTCATACAGGGTATTACCGAAAGTTCATAAGGGGATAAACAACAATCACATCACCAATGGAAAAATTGTTGAAGAAGGATGTAGAATTCGAATGGAGTGATGAGTGTCAGGGAAGCTTTGATACTCTAATACAGAAGATGGTTACAACACCGATATTAGTCTTTCCCCATTGGATGAAGGAGTTTCACATCCATGTCGATGTATCATTAGTCACATTAAGAGTAATTTTGATGCAACAAGGAGAAGGAGCGATTGATCACCCAATCACCTTTGCAATTCAGATGTTTTCTACTGCAGAAAGGAACTACACAACAATAGAGCGAAATGATTGGTGATGGTGTATGCACTAGAAAAATTACGCCACTACCTGTTGAGAGGACATTTCAAAATTTTTACGAATCATTCATCACTAAAATACCTGGTCAACAATCTTGTATTGGGGGGGACGATTCACTGATGGTTGGTACTCTTATAGGAATTTGATTTTGAGATCATCGTGAAGCCATGACAATTGAATGCAGGACCCGATCATTTGTTAAAGATCAATACAGGAGAGGAACCAAGTAGCATTGAGGATGGCCTACCTGATGCACAATTGTTTAAGATTGGAATGGTAAATGACCATAGTGAAAAAATTATCCAATTTTTTTCGACAAGCAAAGCATTGGAGGAGTTCACCACTAGCCAGAAGAAGCAACTGGTCGTCAGAGCTACAGATTTTTAGCTAATAGTTAGATAACTCTACAAAGTGGGGCTAGAATAAATTCTATGTCGATATGTTCTACCACATGAGCATAAGAGAATATTGGCAGAATCGTATGATGGAATTGAAAAAGGACATTATGGAGGTCATGCAACCGCTAGGAAGATACTATGAGCTGGTTTATAATGGCTGATAATGCACAATGATGCTGTTGATTATGTGAAAAGATGCCACATTTGTCAAAGGACGGGGAAGCCATCACAACGTGATGAGATACCGTTAGTACCTCAGATTGTACTACATCCATTTAAGAAGTGGGTGGTGGATTTTATAGGACCCATCAATCCATCAAGAAAATGAACACGTGTGTGATACGTCATCAATGCGACAAACTACTTGAATAGATGGGCGGAAGCAACACCAGTGAGATATTGTATAGCTACGACAACAGCTAGGTTCTTATTAAAAAATGTAGTTACTCGGTTTGGTTGTCCCAATATAATGATGAGTGACCAAGGAAGTCACTTTATCAATCAAAAAATTAGCGTAATGAAGGAGGATTTCAAGATCCAACATAAGAAGCATACTCCATACCACCCGCAAACAAATGGAACAGTCGAGGCATTCAACAAGGTATTAGAACATGTGCTAACCAAGGTATTAAACACTAATCATGATGATTGATATTTGTAAATCCCTATGATATTATGGACCTATAGAACATCATGTAAGATATTGACGGGACAAATGCCATTTAAACTGGTCTATGGCCAAGAAGCAGTCATGCCGATGGAGTACATTATTACCATCCTTCGCATAGCGAGAACGACAAGTATAAGTGATGAAGGGGAAGTTGAAGAACGATTGACGCAATTGTTACAACTTGAGGAGGATATGTTCATCACAGGTTTTCTTTAACAAGTGGAAAAGGATTGACAGAAGGCATGGTATGGCCACCATGTGAAAGAGAAGTACTTCCAGTGTGGAGATATGGTTCTCCTATACGACAAAAAGTTCACGAAGTACCCAGATAAGCTACACATGAATTAGTTAGGACCTTATGTGATTCATTTTATCATTGACGGAGGTGCGGTGCAATTACAATAGTTAGATGGACCATTACTACCGAACCTAGTAAATGGAAGCTAGCTAAATCCCTATCGGGATAGCCAGGTGCGACACCATGACAAAAAAAACTGATGAAAATAAAAACCAAGGAGCAAGAAATCACAACAAAAAGGGCCAACAGAGAAGAAAAGAGGCACAAATTGCAACAAGAATGGAGCTTGGAGATATCAGATGAAGGGCGATGCATTCAAATTGGGCAATAAATGCAACAATTAAATCCGACGTGCGATGGTGAAAGTGGATGAGAGGTGCATTTATGGAGGAATTGGACTGTTGGACTTGCAGAATCAACCGCATATTTGGTTAATCTTCAAAGGATATGGCTATGATGGATGAAATCCTTTTCATGAGCACAACAAAGGTTATAAGATTCTACCAAGGCCACAAAAATTGAACCATTGTGACAATTGTGAATTTATGCAAATGCAAGTTTAGAGATCAGCGAAGAGCGGAAGAGTGAAGGGAGCTAGTATGGCCCAAATAATTTCGAGTGGTAGCAGACAAGGGTCACCAATACAGGTGCCAATTGTAGAGGAGATTATAGAGATCCATGACATATTGACACGACCACCCAGAAAGAAGAGGGGTGCGAATTGACCAATGTCTCCGTAGCGCAGAAACAAATCTACTCGTAGCTCAACTAGGGTGGCAGAGGTAAAAGAAAAGGCTGACCCATTGATGACAGGATCATAGGACTCCACACAAAGGAAAGGAACGAAAATTGTAGATATTCTAGGCTATGTACCATCGTGGAATCCAGATGCACCACAAGTTTGGATCACAAAAAATCAACACTTCAATATTAAGATGTTGTCAACACCAAAGGGGGTGCATGTTACAATGAATATTGTTCTGCATTTTCTGAAGCCGGCGTATAGAGACCATGACATTTTGGGGTATCCATAATGCACTGAGAAGTCGTATATACCTCAAGCACACAGATCCAGCGGACCTATCACTTGGGAATCGACACAATGGGCCTTGGCCCGGTTGCAGCAGTTGGGGCTGTTAGCAATTACTCATATGCCACATTTTGGGTGTTCAACGAAAGTGAATGCATGTGTGAAGCAGTTTTGTCGTTCTTTCATGGAGGGTATCTTTGGTTGGATATGAAAGTACCCGTCATAGTCGATCTCATTTCCCAGATCATCGGACTGCCAAAAGAAGGTGTCAATCCATTGCAGTATTTGAGAGGCAAAGACAACGACAAAAGGTTATCCACGAAGTTGAAGAAGAAATATGACGTAGTTAGGGATGAAAGATCTTATGTCATTCACACTATCAATGACAAGGTAGTCTGTGTCAAAAAATCTGTTGGATGTCAAGGTTGTGTGAGAAAATAGATCAAACCAATGCACACCAGGAGTCATTTCCTGCACGGAGAAATGCACAACTGGAGTCAATATGAATTGGTCTTTGTTCATATTGAACCAATTAATGGAAGACGCCGTCTTGGTGTAGGAAGGAAAACAACCATTTTCCTATTCATGGTTGTTAATACTAATCACACTTATGGGTTGGATGGAACCCAAGTACTATCAAGGGATGGATGTCGACGTGGTCCATACATGCAGAGGAATTAGATATAAAAACTCATGGTGGATCGAAGATAAGATGAGGCATATAGATTGTAAAGTACAGTTTTACCTGTACTATGATGAACTTCAAGATGCAATAGGGAAGATCCCCCACCTTACAGATGAGGCAATGACCAAATATTACAGGGTGGCACAATTTACAATCAACCCACATGCAATACATATCCAGGAAAGGCATGATGTAGATCACTAGTAGCTAACAACATAATACAAATTTATTGAAGAGTAGCTTGACACCATTATTGAAGAATGACCAGTAGAATGGAAGGTTTTGGTCAGCATTGATCAGCTGTCAGATACAGAAGCAAGAGTACCACCAGTCATTCCAGGTGAGTAGACACAAGTAAAGGATTCAGATGAGGAGTTGCAGGAAGAAGCATTCATGACTCCATCGGATTCAGAAATAGAAAGGAAGCTAGAAGAAGGAAAAAAAACAGAGATTCGAATAAGGAGAAGGAAGAAACACAACAAAGCTCGCTGACGATCAAGTAAGCAAGATCATGGCTGCAATTAATTCCGCGACCTGTGAGAGTAAAGCACAAGTGAGGAACATGTGACATAATATTTTCACCAAGATAAGGGATTGTTGCAATCCTTGACAAATGTGGTGTTAGAAATAAGAGTATCATAGATGGACCTGTTGAAAAGGGAAACCGAAGTGAATTTTGGACAGGCAACATAGATGATTGCGATTTCGATAGGGGATGAAGCTGTGGATTCAACATTGAGGAAATTTGACGTAATTAGTCTGGATGTTAATGAATTGACAATGCACATAGTGACTAGATTACATAATGTGACAAGTAAAGAGATTCAAGATCGCGAGATGATAGTACATAACCAATTGGTTAAGACAAGAGAGCAGATACTGCAGAAAAAACAGAAATGGAGCGAATGAATATAGAGAAAGTGACTATGGAAAATGAGAAAACGAAAGTGGTCGAAGACAGGAAACAATTGGAGAAGGAAATATTAGTCACCTATGAGGAGATTCCAGGCATTAGCATAGAGATGTCCGCGGAGTCTAAGTTATTGCAACTAGGAAAAATAATTTCCGACTTGAAGAAGGAGAATGAGGAGTTACAAACCCGCGTAGTACCAAGTACACCCCCAGTTTTAGAAAATAGGACCGCAGAGCAATAACATATATACAGTTAAAGCAATAAAAAATATGCAAAACACATTAAAACATTACAGAGAGACACAGATATAACGTGGTTCATCCAAACGATGGGCTACGTCCACAAAGAAATGCCAGTCCTTTTATTACAGTCCAGAAAGATAAAGGGATACACCCTGCAGCAAAACCACTGCACTTTCTCTTCACGCTCTCATAGTCTCTCTTCCAATACAATACAATACCATACACAGTCGTTTTACAATGCTTTCTTTTATAGGGGAAATACAATGGGAAAATTCTAGGGTTAACCCAATACCATGGGTCTGCAATACTGTTGGCCAAGACACATCCCAAATTTTTTTCTCAGGGGCTCTGCCCCCGAACCCCCATGTCTCAAGGGCGCTGCCCCCAAACCCCCTTTTTTAGGGTGCTTCCCCAAACCCCAAGGCAGGGGGAACGAGTGTACAGTGCTCCTAGGTTACAATCACAACTGAATAATATCTCTAGATCTAGAAGATTAGGCTCCACAACCAACAAACAGAATGGGTAGCAGAGCGTAGGAGTCGAATAGAGGAAGAGACATCACAAATAGAGGAGTTGTAGAAAGAAACCCATTCAATCACAGAATTAACGATGTAATTTTGGATGAGCGTGGTACAGGATGACTTACTGTAGCAATTAGCAACACAACTCAGTGAGGCATAAGCACAATTAACAGAAATGCGGGGATCACTCAAGACAATTTCCTCAATTATGTAGGTGAGAAAGGATACCGAGTTGAAATCACTACAACAACGGGTCACAAAGAAAGGGATAGACACCAGAGGAGGACAATTCAGTTGAACCAATTCCAATAGGACACAGATAAACTGACACTTAAATCAATGAAAGGACTCACAAAAACTAAGGAAGCGTGAGCCAAAGTAATGCAGGTGTTTGAAGAGCACCCAACAGAGCAAGAAATCAAGGAATGCACAACATTAATCACAAAGATCAAGGACAAAGTTGAGCGGATCCAGAAAACACATGACAAATTCAAAGCCAAGTTGAACACACCTACTATGTTCAGCTGATGTGGCTCGAGGATGAGCCACAAGTTTGTGTTGGGGGCATGTTGGCAAGGGAATTAGTTGCACAAAACATGACAAGGAAGATAACGACAAGTGACAAAGTTCACTTGTTATTGGACAAATCTACTCAATTGGAATCAAGATAGATCTCCCTAGTCCAAGTGGATCTAGAACAAATCAAATACATAATACAATCTGCTTTCCTAGATCAATCAGAAATGAAAACAACAGATAGATCACTTACCTGATATTCGCAGATCCTCTTCTCTCTTTGTTGATCCAAGCTCCATAATATTTAGATCTTTAGCTGCAAAACCCTGTCAAGCAAGTGGAAACAAGCAAACAGTATATGCATATCCAAACAAATAATTGATCTAAGGTAACAATTAAGGAAGAAAGCTTTAAACATCATTAACAACAACAATGTTTATGGAAATAGATTTGTATTAATGTAATGAAGGAGACACATAGAATTACATAGGAGAGAACATCACAACCTAGCCTTAACACTGCAATATTCCATCCAACAATCCAAGACAAAGCCTCCAAAGCAAGATAGTAAGACACCTAGAAATTCCACCAGCATAAAAGTACCATAGACCTTCCTCCCTTCCAAATGGAGAGAGGGTTTAATTTATAAGGATAAAGGGATAGAATAGGTTGAGGATTAGGAGGAGGGAAAAAAGGGATCTTCCCTATAGATTAAGAACCGAAATGCCACCTCACCTAGATAATAGGGATAAACCACCACCTCATCCACCTTCGAGAAGGGTCTCGAATCTTTGTTTTTTTCCCTCAAACACGATTGACGCACTTTCCAAAAAGGGAAAAAGCGACGTCGGTGCTCCTAGAAGTGGGAGACAAAGCATCGGCATGACACACCTAGCATGAAGGGAAAAAATTCCTTCAGCGCCCCTAGCATGAAGGACAAGAGCGTCGACCTTCCTTAAGAGGGAAAACAGTAGGAAAATCTCAATCTCAGCCAACTTTAGCAGAGAGAATTTTGGGGATTAGGAAAAGGGTTAACACATGGATCAAGAGTGGAAGATTTCGGTGTAACATGAGTGCGCAAGAGAAATTTACTGACAAGTGTGGTTGGTTTAGTAGCAAGTAGTTAGAAGTGTTAGTCCAAGTATTTAGAAAGTTGGCTTAAGTGGACCATTTTGTAAAAGCACAAGACTATAAGTAGAATTAAGAGTAGAGTTAATAGATCATCGAAGAATCTTGGAGAGTGAATGAATATCAGTAGATCATCACTTGTATTCTGAGTATTTTACTTGTATGCGATCTACGGATGTATGTAAGTTTTGGTCCAAGGATTTTGACCAGGGGATATTTTTAGATCTTTCGAAGCTAATATAATAAGAATGTTGATGCCGAATCTCTCGTATTTTTTTATGTTAAATCTACAATGATGTGATCTGTGATATTTTCCATGTCTGAATGATGCAAAGTCTTAATGTGTTTATTGGGTTCATATATGTTGATGTATTCATTTAGTTGATATGAATCATGAATATTACGATAATGAAAACTGTTGCAAATGATGATAAGTATATTTAATATACGATGTGTTAAGAAACTCTTGGATCTATGAATTGCATTGCAGTAGAGTGAGATTATGTAAGTCCTCTTCCTTCTGTAGAAACATGGTTCCTGCAACCCTCCCTCAAACATCTCGAGTGGGATTGCATCTTCTTCGCAGGTGTTGTTGGATAGGGTAAAACCTGTCCAGGCCAGTGCTCAGGGATATTGAGTCAAAGGGTTTTGACAGTGAGTGAACCCATGTCAACTGAAGTGTGTCAACATATGGTATTTGTAGAGGATGTGCACTTGGAAAGAATGAAAAGGGATATATTTCAAGTAGTGACAACATGTTTAAGGGGATCTTGGATCTAGTCCATTCTGACTTGTGTGGACCCATGATAGTTGATTCGTTGGATGCATACTACTATTACGTGACTTTTATTTATGATTATTCTTGGAAGACTTGGATTTACGTCCTTAAGTACAAATAATCCAAAGAGGTGCTATGCAAATTCAAGGATTTCAAGGAACAAGTTGAGGACTTGTCGGGAAGGAGAATCAAGGTCCTGAGATCCGACAATGGAGGAGAATACACCTCTACAAACTTTAGTGATTTCTGCAAAGAAGAAGGAATTAAGAGGGACTGCATAGTTCAATACAACCCTCAATAGAATGTGGTTGCAGAAAGGAAGAACTTATTGATAGTGGAGGAATCTAAAGCCTTGATTCATGATCAGATTTTTCCTATGTTCTTATGGTCAGAAGCTTCCAGTACAACAATCTATGCGTGGAATAGGAGTCCTCGTAAGATCTTGAGGAAAATGACACTAGAAGAGGATTTCATAGGTGTGAAGCCAGAAGTTGTCCAATTATGTATCTTTGGCTATCCAATATATATTCATGTGCCCAAATAAAAGAGAACGAATCTAGAAAATTCAGGAAAGAAGGGAACATTTGTGGGATATAGTGAGTCTTTTAAGGATTACAAGATTTACATCCTTAGATTGAGAAAAATTGAGGTCAGCAGGGATGTATCCTTTGAAGAGGAGGTGGATTTCAGAAAATTCAGAGTATCAAATATGAATATTTATGACGAGGAGATGGTAGCTCCAAAGGATATGGTATCATAACCCCCTCTAGTAGTTTAGAGGGAGCCAATTGAGAAAGATGAGCCGATCGATTCCATTGATCCAGTATAACCAGTTGATGTTCCTAGAGATGTTCCAGTGGGCTAGAAGAGGATTGCATGGGCATGACAAAAATTTCAGGATGAAGAGGGGATTGAAGCTCCTCGTGGTACTTTCCATGAGAGCAAGATACCTCAAATATTCTCAAGCTATGTAGACTTGATGAGCCACATCATTGATTCATATCCCTCTATATATGATGAGGTTTCCAACCAACAGGTATGGAAGGATGTCATGATGGAAGAATATCAATCCATCATTAAGAAGGATCCATGGAAAATTGTGGCGATAGCTGAGGGGAATTCAATAGTGACTTTCAAGTGGTTTTACAAAATCAAGAATGGAGCAGATGGTAGTGTTAAGAAACACAAGGATATATTTTTGGCTAAAGGATTCTCCTAGAAAGAGGGAGTTGATTATGTTGGGACATTTTCTCCCATGGATTGATACACTTCCATTACGATGATTATTGCTATTGCCTCAGCTATGGGATGTAAGTTGCACTAGATGGATGTTAAAATTTTCTTCCTCAATGGTGTGATCCAGGAATAGGTATATATTGAGCATCCATAACATTTTGTAATCCACGGGAAGGAGTCCCACATATGCAAGCAAAGAAGGCCTTATATGGTCTCAAGCAAGCACCATGTGTTTGGTATGATTGGATAGATAAATACTTGGCAAGATTGGGATTCACCAAGAGTGATGTAGACCCCAACCTTTACTACAAGGTTGTGTATGGTGAGCCATTGATTTTAGTACTCTGTGGATGATTTATTTCTCATTAAAGCTGAGAAATTCATTGAATGGTGTAAGAAGAAGCTATTCTTTTAATTTGAATTGAAGGAACTTGGATTGATGCACTACTTCTTAGGATTTGAAGTGTGGTAAAGGGATGATGAAATTTTCTCGATCCAAGGAAAATACACCATTGAAAAATTGAGAAGATTTGGGATGTTGGAGAAGATTAGGTCCATGACCACACTGACGGATTCAAATCTGAAGAAGCTAAGAAATCCTGCTTTTGATTTAGATTTGATAGATCCCACTATGTATTGATAATTGATTGGATCATTGATATATTTGGTAACCACTAGACGATATAATTGTTTGTAGTGGGTGCTCTCAACTAGTTTATGTGTGAGCCAAGACAAGTTCACTAGGTTACTGCAAAACAAGTGTTTGGATATTTGCATGGCATTGTGGGATATGGCCTAAGATATGCTTCTAGTGATGACATGATATTTCAATGAATTTTCAATTTTTATTGGGCTGGTGTCATGGATAGGAAGAGCACATTTGATTGTTTATTCAACTTGGAATCTGTCCTTATTTCCTAGTGAAGCAGGAATTAGAACTCAATAGAAACTAATACTATAGAGGCCCAGTATATTGAAGTATGTGTTGTAGCTCTAGAAGATGTGCGACTTCTAAAAATCCCCACAGGATTGTTTGGCCAGACTTTAGAGCCAACATTGATTCACTGTGACAACCAAAGCTATGTGCAGCTATCAGTGAACCCAATATTCCATGAAAAATTAAAGCATATTGAGATTCAATATCACTACATTTGTGATATGGTGCAGAGAGGTATGATTGAGCTATTGTACATGTTTCGACAGATGACCATATTGCTGACATTCTTACCAAGCCTCTTCCCAGGATAAAGTTTGCATACTGGGTTGGAGTAGTAGAGAATGTTCCCTTGCTGAGAGGGAAGGTTGATATTACATTATCTTCTCCTAGACACTCCGTGAAGGAGTGGGGAGACTCCCTCATTAAGAGGGAAGGTTTATTTCTACTCTCATAACACATATTTCATTAAATTTGGAATTAAATAGTGGATATAATATTCCAACATTACCAAATAACACAATTTTGGGGTTGTCCTTGTAATGAAATATGTGTTTTATACATTCTAGGGAGATTGGTTCTATGATTGTTTCCTTCACTAAGAGGGATGTTTGATTCTCTTAATTTCTCCTGGACACTTTGTTAAGGAGTGGGGAGATCTCTTAGACACCTTGATAAGGTGTGGAGAGGGCACTGCATTCTTCGTAACACTTTGAGAATGAGTGGGAAGATTGTCTAGACACCCTGAGAAGGGGTGGAGAAGCCATTGAATTCTCCTGATCACTTTGAGAAGGAGTGAGGAGATATCTCATACATATTGAAAAGGGATTGAGAGGCCAATGCTTACTCTCAGAAACTATGTGAAGGAGTGGGGAGATCTCTTGGACATCATAAGAAGCGATGGACATATTTACTGCATTCTTCTGATCACTCTGAGAAGGAGTGAGGAAATATCTCGAACACCCTATGAAGGGGTTGAGAGGCTGGTACATACTTGTGTATATTACATGTAGGATATCTCATGGAATGGATTAAGCTGATGCATGTTGAATCCTTGACGGACTGGGTAGAGTTGTTGAGCTGTTGCATGTTCCCCAATGGATTGGGTTGAGCTGATGCATCTTGAATTCTCGACAGACTGGGCATAGTTGTTGAGTTTTTTCATGTTTCCAGATAGATTGGGTTGAGCTTGTTGATGTATTTGTAACTTCAAAATGTATTCACTTGTATATCTTATGTATTGTATCCCGATGTTCCTATCGAGAAGTATCTATATTGTAATTGAGTCGTGTCATACCCTGATGTTCCTATCGGGAGAATCAATAATGTAAACAAGTCATGCAAAGTCATTGAGGTTAACCCTCCATTTTAATTCAAGAAAATAGTCCCCACAATTGAGTTAAGGTTAATCCTCCTTGTTGATAGGAGGGCAAAGTCCCCACAATTGTCGGGCACTAGGGTTATTAGACTCTCCTAGAAAAGTCGACCCTGGTAAGTAATTGTTAAGTGAGGATAACTTGTTGGAGTGTATATAAAGTGAACGAAAGAATGTAAATAGAAGTGAGGCTCTCCTAATTTCTACACACACACTCACTCACTAGGGCGCATGAGTGAGAGAGGAGAATCTCTCTCAAGTGAGAGAGAGAGAGCAATTGTGGAGATCATCTTTTCTGTCTTTGGGTTTTACTGCTGCAATTGTTGCTCATTCTATCTTTGAGGAAGTTGTGGGGTTTTCTCATTTATGGTTTCCCTGAGGAAAATTATTTGTGTCTCTTGTCTCTTGTGATTATTGCTGTGCATGTTATTCTCTTAGATAAGATCCTAATATCATATTGATTAAATGATAAAAATATAACATGGTATCAAAGCTAGCCTAAGAAGAAGACATTGTGCAGCTGTAGAAGCTAGGGCTTCTTAATTTTTGGGTCTCTCTCCACAATCCATTAGAAAAAGGATGCTAGGATAACTCTCCATTGAAGGGTGCATCTTTCTATCGAAGCAGAATTTGATTCTAGGCATTTTCAGTTTTTACTGCGGGAAGTTAGGGATTTTTTACAGAAGAGGAATTTTTGAGTGAGCCTAACATAGGATTACTCTCATCATCAAAATCGAAGTTTAGAGACCTGGTTCAATATTTTTGGTTGGGTGAAACTCTGGGAAAGTCAAACCCTAATTTGACCTCGAGCTTGAAAAAACCCTAAAATACTGAAACTGGTAGTTTTGGTACATTCACTATATCTTGATATTGGAGAAGGAACAGGAGCGGAAAATTTCACATACCAAATATAAATTCATGATGTACCCTGTGTAAAAGTTTCAGACTCAGATTCACTATATTCTAGGTGATGCGATTCCTCCAATTTAGGGTTTCATCCTCTCCCAGGATTCATCCCTAAACAAGACACCTTGGGATAATTAATATATCTCGGGATAAAAATGTCCAAATAAAATTTCTCAAGATGTTTCAAAAAGTGCACGGACTTTAATTTCTGTGGTAAAAGTTTCAGACCCTGATGATGAAACAGGGACACATGGAAGTCCATACAAGTTAGCTATGCTGAATAGTCTTGAAATAAGTCACCTTGGGAAAATGCTCATAAGTCCCAATTGGTGAAACTAATTCTGGTCAAACCTATAGTGTTGGAAAGAGAACAAACTAGGTTACCTTAGTACAAAATTTCAAATACATACGAGCATCAATTTTGGAGATACTGCAGAAACCGTATCAGTCATTTCTGTAGAAGAGATTGGAAAACTAGGGCTTCCTATTTCGGGAGCTTCCCTCCACTACTTTCAGAAAAGGAGTACATTGGACAACTCGCCTTGAAGAGGTCTATCTTTCTATCCAATCAGATCTAAAATATTCCAAGTTTTGAAAATTAGGGTTTCTCTGACAAACCCTAGATCAACTAGCTCGGGAACGAGGAGGAACACCTCAAATCGGTAAGACCTAATATTTTTCTATTTACAGTTGAGGTTCTCATTTCAAAATGACTAATCACACCAGATTGATGACAAGCTTGGTGAGGTTGACAAATTCCAGGTATGGAAGTATAGGATCTCACTAGTTCTTGAAGGAAATGAATTGGACACCTACATAAGTAGAGAGGTTCCAGTTCCAGAGGGAGATGAGGCTAAAAGCCTTACACAAGAAGAACTTGGTCAAGGCCAAGAAGATCATTGCTGATTCAATCACGTATCACCTTATACCACAAGTGTCTTCCCTAAAGACACTGAAAGAGATGTTTGATTACTTGACCAAGCTATTTGAAGGGAAGAACATAAATTAGAAGATGACTTTAAGAAACCAGTTGAAGAATGTGAAGATACATAATGCATAGACCATACAATCATACTTTACAAGGGTCTCTCAAATCAAAGAACAAGTTGAAGCAGTGGATGAAGAAGTAGAGAATGCAGACGTTGTGATAACCACCTTAATAGCCTCCCAGGATCATGAGATCCATTCATTCGATGAATGTGTGGCAGAAGGAAGTGATTACTTTCAACAGACTTTGGGAAGAGAACACACAAGAAGAAGCTTGACTCATAATAAGAGAAGAGAAGATGGGAGCAACTGAATATCAAGTGCTCACGATTCAAAGAAGATCCCTCAAGCGATGAGGAATATGAAGAACTCAATTATTGAAGAGCCTCTTATCCATCTTGAGCAGTTGGATAAGAAATGATGTTTTTATAGATGAAGAAGATGATGAAGCTGAAAGAATGATTCTACCCACGAAAAAAATAAAGATAAGTATTCAATTCTCATTTCATGATATTGTTTTGTTATGCATTTGTTTATATTCAGTTGATGTATTATGCGTGATAGAATGTTTGCATTAATGACAGTATACTAATAATATGCATGTGATGGGTAAGTAGCTCATGGTGCTATACAACTCTCCATTGCTACTTATCTAGAATGAAACCTCTTTGTTGACATATTGGATTAGTGCACAATCTCAATGTTGTCCTGTTAGAGATGGAAGGCATCTAGAAAGTTTCAGTAAGATATGGATGAATGTTGTATTGGCTAAAATAGTTGCATAATCATATACTTATGCATAAGAATTTTCCATTATGAATATGCCTTATGAGATGTTTCTAACCATACAACTAATGCATTTGACTTGTAGGAAAGATCACGTACAATCACTTACAAGAAAAGAAGGATGAGACATGTTCCGAAGAGAAAGTGATGATAGTTCAAGAAAGAATCCAAGATGAAGGATAATATGATGATACTTTCAAAGAAAGAAAGAGGCCTCAGAGACACTCTATTTATGTGACAATGTTGAGCGGCATCATTGATGCAAAGCCTTCCAGCTATGAAGAAGTAGCCAAGAAGAAAGTGAAAGAGAATACAATTCAAGAAGAATGATGTCTAGGATGCAGTATTGAGACCTGAAGGGAAGCACATAATGTCTTCCATATGGATCTATATGATCCAATATGCAGTAGATGGAAACATCATGGGATACAAGGAAATATTTGTAGCACGAGGATTCTCAGGGAAAGAAGGAATAGACTACGAAGAGACATTTGCAGCCACTAGAAGTTAAGACACATGACAAGCAGAATCATGTGTGTAAATGAAAGAAGGCCTTGTACGAGCTCAGAAGATACCCATGGGATAACACATCCATAAGGAGCTTGAAGATCACTTAGAGTGATGAAGATATTAATCTTTGCTACAAGTTTGAAAACCTATAGAGGATGACAAGCTCACAGATGGGTGCAAGAAGAGGTTTTGAAAAGGTTCAAGATAGAGGATATTGTTATCTGGTGAGCTTAGATGGATACATAGAATATTAGTAGCAAAGGAAGCTACTTGTCACTCTGGCACATGATGTTTCAATGCATAGAGTACGGAAGACAGAGGGAGTATGATGCTCCGCTTTAGAGGGAGTAACTGCAAAACATCCCGAGGTTCAACATGGTATGACATGATGGATAACTTACTGATGGCTCTAGGATTTACGAAGAGTAAAGAGGATTCCAACCTCCAATTCAAGGTTGAAGGCGAAAGACCAGTGATGCTCCTGTTATATGTCGATGATTTGTTCCTAACAGAAAAGAGGAACTCATTAAATTTGCAAGAAGAAGACTTGCTGCCGAGTTCGAGATGAGGAAATTGGGGATGATGCACTACTTTCTAGGCATGGAGGTGTTGCAGAATGCAGATGGAATATCACTGGGACAAGGGAAGTATGCAGTAGAGATCCTGAAGAGGTTCAGGATGATGGACTGCAAGGCCATGACCACACTTATGGCATCGAACCTGAAGCTATTGAGTGTTGCTTCATCAGAGACGGTTGATGCCACGATGTATCATCAAATCATTTGTTCCTTGATGTACCTGACGAATACGAGACGAGATATTTTCTTTGCTGTGAACACATTGAGACATTTTCCATTGATGGTTGCAAAGCATGCAGTGAGGTACCTGAAGGGTACAATTGAGTATGGGATCAAGTATGATACGAATCAGAAAATTAACCTGGAGGGTTATGTGGATTCATATTGGGTAGGTAGTGCCATCGATAGGAAGTGCACTTCAAGGTGCTACTTCAGTATGAGATCAAGTGTGATCTCTTGGTTTAGTAGGAAGGAGTCTTGTATGGTGCTGAGTACATCCGAGTCAAAATATGTTTCCACTTACTCATCTATTTGGGAGGTCGTATGTTTATTTTGAAAACTACTATTTGATTTGATTGATCTGACTTGGATTTTTGTATGATGCAAGGAGGAGAAGTGAAGGTCCAGTATGTGATCCAAATTGAGATCTCTCTAAAGAGGGAGTTCTAGCATAACCGGTGAGACAGGTTGTCCGAGCATAAATCCTGGAAAATCTCGTAGGTTGCTCAGACATAAACAATATTGTAGGTTGTCCTCAGATGTAATCGGTCCTGGCGAAGCTCATAGGTTATCCTTGGACGTAATCAACCCTGATGTGATTCTATGCTAGAAATGGCCAGAGTGAAGTTTGAGTACTTCAGGGAGAAGCTTGGTGTTCTCCAGATCGAGGTTCCTTCCAAGGGGAAGTGATGAGTCCATGAGCCCTTCTAACATGGTGAGAGTATTGGTTCCTTCCATGGTCAAATGTAAGTGATGTGCCCTTCTGACATGGTGAGAGGATTGGTTCCTTCCATGGTCAGATGTAAGTGCATAGATATTCTGATCTGATTGTGGGATGTGTTCCCACACGATCAGTGCAGAGAAATTCTAATGTGATTGTGGGATGTGTTCCAACATGATCAGTGTAGAGCCATTCTGAAGTGATTGCGGGATGTGTTCCCACATGATCAGATATAAGCACAGAGCCATTCTGATGTGATTACAGGATGTGTTCCCACATGATCAGATATAAGTGAAGAGCCATTCTGATGTGATTGTGGGATGTGTTCCCACATGATTAGATATAAGTGCAGAGCCTTTCTGACAAGATGAGGTTGGATGTAAGTGCAGAGCCGTTCTAACAAGATGAGGTCAGATGTAAGTGCAGATCCTTTCTGACAAGATGAGGTCGGATGTAAGTGCAGAGTCTTTATGACAAGATGAGGTCGGATGTAAGTGCAGATCCTTTCTGACAAGATGAGGTCGGATGTAAGTGCAGAGCCTTTCTGACAAGATGAGGTCGGATGTAAGTGCAGAGATTTTCTGACAAGATGAGGTTGGATGTAAGTGCAGAGCCTTTCTGACAAGATGAGGTCGGATGTGAGTGCTGGGCCTTTCTGACATGGGTTTTGGATGTGTTCCCCCCATGGTCAGATGTGAGTGCTAGGCGTGCCTTTCTGACATGGTTCTTGGATGTGTTCCTCCCATGGTCAGATGTAAGTGCTGGGTGAGCCTTTCTGACATGGTTCATTCCATGGTCAGATATAAGTGTTGAATATGATGAAGACCTACATGGAGGCTAGGCATACAACCGAAATGAAAAAGGGTTGGCTCTGTAGAACTTCCTATGACGAGAAGAATTGAGAGATAGCACCAGTTGATCGAGATAGTAGGAGAAGTAATGATGATGATCTAGTAATGATGATCTGATGATGATCTAGTTATGATGATCCAATAATGATACAACTTTGATGATGATCTAGTGATGACGATCTAGATCAAGTAATGATCCAAACTCGATGATGATCTAGTGATGATCTAGACTTGATCCAGTGAATAAGACTTGTGTTGATAAATTGTATCGAGAGAATACCTTCCTAGTTAAAAGAGGGAGTGTTGATGTATTTGTAACTTCAGAATGTATTCACCTGTATATCTTATGTATTATGCCCCGATGTTCCTATCATGAAGTATTTGTAATGTAATTGAGTCATGTGATACCTTGATGTTCCTATCGGGAGAATCAATAATGTAAACAAGTCATGTAAAATCATTGAGGTTAAAACTCCATTGTAAGTCAGGGCAATAGTCCCCACAATTGAGTTAAGGTTAACCCTCCTTTTTGATTGGAAGGAAAAGTACCCACAGTTGTGGGGCACTAGAGTTATTAGAATCTCCTAGAGAATTCGACCCTCGTAAGTAATTGTTAAGTGAGGCCGACTTGTTTGAGTGGACATAAAGTGAACGAAAGAATATAAATAGAAGTGAGGCTCTCCTCATTTCTACACACACACTCACTCATTGGGGTGCATGAGTGAGAGAGGAGAATCTCTCTCAAGTGAGAGAGAGAGAACATCTGTGGAGATCATATTTTCTGTCTTTTGGTTTTACTGTTGGCATTAGTGCTTATTCTATCTCTAAGGAAGTTGTGGGGTTTTCTCCTTTATGGTTTCCTCAAGGAAAATTATTTGTGTCTCTTGTCTCTTGTGATTATTGTTGTGCATGTTATTCTCTCATATTAGATCCTAAGATCATATTGCGTAAATGATAAAAATATAACAGAGCTGATGCATGTTGACTCCCTGAGGACTGGGTAGAGTTGTTGAGCCATTGGATGTTCGCCGATGGACTGGGTAGAGTTGTTGACACTTATCAATGGACTAATATTGTGTTGGAAGACCTTTCTTATGATATAGACATGTTTGAGACAGTCATGATGTATATATGATATCCAGATGCGTTCCAATATGATGATGCCTCCTTGAATAAGAGGGAGTGTTAATGTGGTAGTTGCATGAGGCATCCTCACAAAGTTGACTCCAGAAGAAACATAAAAATGATACATATTATTCCACCCCGAAGAAAAGTGATACCAACATAAGAAGACAAGTTGACCCCACTTGGAAAATAAAAAAGTTAGCATGATAAATTATATATAGAAGGCGCCCTCACTCATTTCTCATTTCTCATAAAGCAATCAAGAAAGTTCGATCCAATTAAATAAAGAATCTTGCTATTGCTACAAGAAGAAGTTTTTTGGGGTTCTCTATCATCGAAGAAATTTGCTCTTATATTCTTGGGTTTATATTTATTCTATATGTGCTACATATGTATTTCGATGTACACTTATCTCTGAACTTATTATCTCTATTAGAAGTTTGCTGGGTTTTCTCCCTTAGTGGTTTCCCATATCAAAATCTTTGTGTCTATTGTTTATGTGCTTGGTTATTCTTTTAGTGATTTTGTTTATTATGCAATTTAAATTATGCTGCTATATATATAAAATCTAACATATTTGAGAGTTTTTGTTACTACCTTGTCACATTTTCTTCCCACATCCTTTTCCCACCACTGAGTGGCTTGCATGAGACCCAATATTGACGCTGCAAACCTTGATAATTCTTTCCACTCAACTAATAAAGTGGAGAGGGAAAAAATCCAGTCAGATTGAAAGAGGGGAGATATAAACCCCTTTAGTTTGATAGGAGAGAAAATGAAGAGGACTACTATCCAGGGAAGCCGCTATGGGATGAAAGTCATTGTGTCTATTTCCCAAAAGAACCGAAGCCTAAGTGAGAAAGAGCTTCATAGTCTGTGACATTATGAACATAGTCTTGTCTCGTGAATGCTCGTTCATTAGAGGGAAAGGAGAAATATCTCCCAAAACAACTAAAGGCCAAGTGAGAAAGAAATTTGTAGTTTGTGGCATCATGAGTGGATTCTAGGTTCAAATTCGGAGGGGGTTAGGATAATAATAATCTATCTTTAAGATAAAAACCAAGCCATATATCAATTTGATGTATGATACCACCTTATTTGTGGGACAAGGGACCCCCTCTATGAAATAATGTAATTATGGAATTATATAGATATGTACATACCCTAGCCCTGTTCGTAGGTTTTGGTATAACATGAAGTAACTAAATGGTATCATGTAATCCAACAAAATTAATAAAAGTGGATAACGAGAATAAAAGTTGATGCGAAATCATGGGTGATTAGTTATATGCTTATTAAACCATGCATATTGAAATTATATATATGACATAAATTCCTATCCCTATCTCTCTAAGTAAAGAAAGAGTTTCAAAATATGCTAAATAATTGCAAAAATGGCTGACCATGAAGCCCCTCAACAAATGTAGAATAACAAAGCAAAGGTTGGATCACAGATTAAAATGGTTGCTTGTCGAGAAAATGAGTTGAAATTGACTTTGTGTCAGCGAGCCGAGCATAGGGGTCATTCTCTCAACAAGAAGGGATAACTACTGCTTGGTAAGTCAATTGAGTGTAGATCTAGTGGTTGGGAGGAATGTTGTTATAATCCCCACCTGGGTTCAAATATCACTATGTGACATGTTATGTAACTAATATGTAATCAAGGTTTCCTTTCTTTTTTGAATATCAAGAATCCATATGATATGAGAGGAATTTTGAGGTCTAAAATGGGCCTCCTAAGGAAAATAATAAAATAATAGTTAAAAAAATCAAATAATATTTATTAATTTTGGAGGAAAAAAGAAAAAAACTACTTTTTGTGTTCGTATTTTTGACATATCTCCCTGTGTTTTTGCTCAAATTTCAATCGGGAGATCTTGTTGGATGAGGAATTTGATTCTGCATCCAACGAGTACCCCCATTGCATAATTTTGACGGACTCCGCTACCCCAAAAACAAGAAATACCCAAAAAAACGTGATGATGACATATGCAGAATCAAATTCCGCATCCAACGATATCTCTCGATCGAAATTTGAGTAAAAACACAGGGAGATATGTCAAAAATACAAACAAAAAAGTAGTTTTTTAATGACAAATATGTCAATTCTACCATTATGGTTGACTTATTTTATTGGAATTCTATTGGTTCTTGAATTCCAACTCACAAGAACTTATTGTTGGCACGTTTTCTTATAAGGCCCATTTTAGATGATCTACTCGATAAGATTAAGAAGTGACCTAACCTCTTAATGCTGATAAAAAGGGAAGGGGGAGAATTGAGCAAAGGCCCGTCTTGAAAATCAGAAGATGTCCAAGGTATCAGTTGGTATTAGAAGGAAATGGTGGGAAGAAAAATAGGAATAAGTGAGTGCTCAGTAGAACATGCTAGTAGTAATCAACTCGCCATCGCCAAGAAAAGAGGCCCTCTATTTTTCGAGCAGAATACTTGCGTGTTTTTCAATCACAGGAGAAATGAAGTTAAGAAAAGATATTGTAGAACTAGGAAAATGCAATAGGGATTTTTCTAGGAGAGAGGGTTTTGAAAACCAGATAAGCAATAGAAAAGGGCCATCAGAGTTTCAACGCCATGAAAATCAATATGCCTGCTGCAATTGTGGTCAAATTTGTTGCTATAAAACAATAAATCAAATAGTTTAATGTGTTTCCCATCGAGTTAATTATAGAATAAGGTTTAGTATTATGGAAGCCATTTACTCCTCATTACATGCCCCATTTGTCAAGTTCAATTTACAGGAAGCTTGGTGGTCAAATTACAGGAATACTAGCTGATGGCATGACTGACTACCTTACCAGTGCAAATGAACTCATATGAATCATGTGATCCTATCAAGTTACTTCTTAGTGAAGCCCAAAAATACAATATCACATTTTCGGTGGGCTTCAAGATGTCTCGTCCCTTGCTGGGTCACAAGTTACTGGTATATTTGATTTGCGGGTTGTTGGATATACCCTTGGAAGGTCGTTATTCCAATGTTCTATATAAAGGTTATCATTAAAGTATTGGAACATAGCCATGTGTTCTACAACTTTTGTGTCTTTCTCTCCATCATATATTTGCAGGATATTTAAGTATCTGTCAGGTAAGACATGAGATTGTTAGAAAAAATTAAATCACCACACCTGGAAGCTACCAAGGGGTTTGCAAGTGGGGGTGGAGGTGGATCTATTCCTCCTCTTCCAGCCATATTTATGTGTTGTAGGATGATATTATGAGCCCAAGGTGTGATAGGAGTTATTTGAAGCTAAATAAAGGCTTGGGTAGGACTATAAGTGCTTGTTGATGGTGATAGTGCAGAGAATTGAGACTCTGGGCCAGGATTTAACATAGTTCTTGGAGTCTTATGAATATTACCATGGTTATTTAAATATTATACACTTTCTTGATCTTCAATAACATGAGATATTAAAGGAGACTGGATATGAGGATTATCTTTCTCCCAGGTATGCCGATTTGTATAAAGATTCCTCCAGCGAGTTCTCGAGTTAGGGAGGCTCCAAAATTCTTGTGACTATGGATTTCATTTGGTGTGCCTTTTACCAGGATCGAACTTGATTAAGTGGATTTTCTAGGTGAAAAACTTCAGCCACTTATGTCTAATCTGCTTTCATTGTCAAGAAATCATATCTTCAACAATTATCACACCCGAGGAAAATTTAAAATTCAAATCCATTCCCTGACAATGACACCATTTTCATGTTAGTCCCATAAGGCATACCATGATGAAGGATATTATGTTCCAGGGCATGATAAGGATCACACTTCAAATATGTTAGAGCTAAATTTGTGTAAACTATAATGAATTTTGTATTTCTTGAATTTAATTATGACTTGAAAGGTTATGAACTGGATTCAAACAAGTAACATCATTTAAAGGGAATTTCATAGAGAATAATATGGAATGAATATAAATGAATATGTCTAAGTAGATGGAAAACAATTTAAAACACTAGAGGTGTCTGAATAACAATCCCCTAGTATTTAATGACAAAAAATATGGATCTTATTTAAGAGAATTCAGTAGTTTGTAACAAAAATGTAAACATCTCATGACCTTGTATGCATACTTGGCAACATAACAAGTACAAAAACTGGTTTAACCAAAAAATTCATATACAACATGTTCATACACATAAAAGAAACCAAACCAAATGTCAAATTAATGAAATATTTGTTGATAGTGACATGATTAAACAAAATATGCATTGCTAACACACGTTAAGATGAATCGTTTCTAAAGGATTTATGATTTCTCATGAGAATATAAACATACTAGAATAGAGATGGAGAACATGAAGAAAAGACTATAACATGAGAATAAATTCTATGTTTATTGCTGCACAATCTTGATATCTGAAGCTCAAAATTACAATGCGAAAGGGTCTTGTTGTCACATATATATTGAAACTAGGATACCATGATGCATCATGCAGATTGATCTCTTTATTTTTTCGATCTATTCATTTAGATGGGGTTTCAACATGGATCATTATTTATTGATCCATTCAGAGCCTTTGTTCAACAACATTTTCAAATTGTTTCCTTGCCAGGACTGAGATCTCCTTGTCCATTGAGATGATTTCAGTGGTGACCTAGTTCATTGGAGCAGAGTAGCAGATATGCATTAGAGAGAATTTGAGGTAAAAAATGGGCCTCAAAAGGACCAAAATGTACTATAAAAATCAACCAATTACATTCTAGTAGATGACATCATCCCCCATGGTTGAGGTGGCATTGCATGAGTTAAGAATGTTTATTTGTCACATTTTCTACGGTGGATGAAAACCCATAGTTAACCAAGGTAGTGGTACAAGTACTTTTAAGTCATAAAGTAAAGTACTCACAATAAAAGTCATTTCACACTTTCTCATAAAATAATATTATTGTTATTTTCAAGTAAAGTACTCACAATTCACTTTCTCATAAAATAATATTATTGTTAATTTCAAGTAAAGTACTCACAATTCACTTTCTCATAAAATAATATTATTGTCATTTTGAAGTAAAGTACTCATAATTCATAAAAATGTCTTTTCACATTTTTTCATAAAATAATATATTGTCATTTTCATGTTTTTTAATTTTAAATTATATATTCACTCAATTTTATTTAATATCATAATGTCAAACTAATATATATATAATTTTGTACTTTTAAAATAAATTAAATTCTTGAATAATATTTATATGAAAAAATCATGTTAGTTATGCATATAAATTAAATTCATGAATAATATTAATATGAAAGATGTATGTTTATTATGGATGAGTTATATATATATTGAATGATACTCATTTATATCATGTTTGAATGTATAAAAGAACATGTTGATATGATTATAACTTTATTACGAATTTTTTTTAACAAAAAAAATTATTATAATTTTTTAATACATAATTTTATAGAATAATATGGAAATTATGTTGTTATAACTTGTTGAATATTAATTAATAATAATGTCATTATGATAATCATTATAATAAATTTTATCGTGTTAGTTTTAATAATAAAAATATTTTAAAATTTTAATGATTAAAAAATTAATTAAGCCATTTATATTTAATTTGAAATTATAACATAATATGTAAAACTGTATTATGACGTATTTTTTAACAAATTAGTAACATTGATTTTTTACATGTATATTTTGTATTTATAATTTTTTTAGTTGCAAAGAGTGGAAATAATTTTCTTAGATAAGTATTTATATTATAAAAATATTTTCAAAATGTATAAATATTTTTTTAATAATTTATTTTCATTTATAAAAAAATATTAAAATAATTTATGCTTCATCTAATAAATTAAAAGAATTTATGCACCACCATTTACTTATTAAGTTAATATGATATATTATTTACTCACAACTTTTTTATTGTTAAAAATTAATATACATTAAAATCAACTAATAAATTAAAAGATTTTATATACCTCTATGTATTCAGTTAATAATATATATTATTTACTAGTAACTTTTTTATTGTTAAAAAACAATATACATAACTTTTTATTGATAAAAACAATATACATTAAAATCTTATATACTAATATGAGATATTTTCATAATGTATAAATATTTTTTTAATAATTTATTTAAGAATAAATTAAGTCTTATATTATTTTCTATAAGAGATTTAACTATAACATTCATTTACAATAAAATGAATATATCAAAAAAAAATTATGATTTTTATATTAATTTATTCTAATAATGCAATAAATATTATAATAATATTGTTAAAATTTTACATGTAAATAAATCTCAATTATATCACATTAAAATTAAATTGATGAGGAATGTACTAAATATAAAAAGTTGACATAAATTAAAAAAATAACTCCTAAAAATATTTTTTTGTTTAATTTCATTTACAAGTTCAAGACTGCTAAATGACAATAATTTTTTGGGAATTGACAATTAATTTTAGTCACATCATTGTATAGTTATTTTATTAATTTTTTTTATAGTCAATTTAGAAAAGTAACTCAACCATGGTTATTTATATTGTGCATAAAAAGTAGTGTAGGAGGTGAGTTGTCATATATACCTACCCCAAAAAACCCATAACTCATAATATTTTAATATATCTTGTATTTTTGTAGTACATCTCTTAGGAGGCCCATTTTTGACCTCAAATTCTCTCTAATGGGTACACACATGTTACAGATGGGCATATCAGATAGAGACAGATATATGGTTAGATCAGGTATATGGATCCTTGTTTGGATTTTTCTCTTTGATGTATAAACACCTAAGCTTGTCATGTTCGGATGATCATGATGACCTGTGCTTATATTACATATGTACTAATGCTTAAACATGTGTTGCAAATGATTAAAGAGTCTAATGTTGAATATTATTGCTTATGCCATGCTTTACACAAATTTTAAACCTTAGTGCTTTGCTAGTTCCATGTATCACTTGTTCCCATCCATCCAATTCATCCATAATTATTTTTCTCCCATGACCTGTATTGACTAAGACTTGTGAGATTGAAGATATTTTACCCATCTTGACCCCTGTGCATAATAGACTCCATGTTATTTCGTGTCTCTATCTATGAAGTATGTGGCTTTTAAAGTGTGGATAAGTTCATTGGATGGTTTTCCTTTAGTCCTCAAAACAAGTGTTCCACCCAATAGTGTCTTTAGACACTAAAGCATCGGAACACGTAAATGTTATATCTAAATGGTGAAAAGTATAAATGTTATAAATTAGTTAATGGAAAAATGGATGAACACTCATTCATTGTATAATGTTAGGCTCATTTACCCCCCATAAGGGTAACAGGGTGAGGCAAACCCATCGAATCTATGGATGCTCGCTGGCAGCGGGGCTAGGCCTTAGTCATTTACTGGAGCCCAGAAGGATTTTCAGGGAACCTGCCTTAAGAGGCTGGATATTATATTATGTGAAATTAAAAGTTGCTTGAAAATTCAACGGTCAAAGGATGAACCCTCACTCCTTGTAGAGTGTTTGGATCATTTTCCCCTGCAGGGAAACATGGTGAGACTAGCCTGTAAAGGTTTTGTCTTTGTCATTTTATGGAAGCCTAGAAGGCTCTCCAGGGCACCTTCCTTTGAATATTTATTAGTGTTCCAAATTGTTAAATCTGTATATGGAAAATTTCTAGAGTCTGAAGGAAACAAGCCCAAGTACTTTATCCATTTGTGAGACACCACCATTCCCTATTGCTATCTGTCAAGCATATGTAATTTTGGTTAGTATATTTGTCATCATTCAGAGAGATCACATGGTAAAAACCGACTATATGTCATCACCCTTTACCTAGCCTTATTTTCCATCCTCACCCAGCATTAGCAAATTCCTTAAACTTTGTAAGTATGTCATATACAAGAGACTTCCAAAAGATTCAACGATTATTCAAAAACACAGGTATGTATTATTAGTTGTTATTATTATTATTGTCACCATGATTCTAAATAACATGATTTAAGTTGGGTTTTAATATACATCTTGGAGCAGTTCTTACCTTGGATGCATGCAGGTTTATAGTCAATTCAACATCTCACATTTAGTTTGGGTATTTTGACCTGGTCAACCCACAGTTCCCAATGTAGTGGCTAAAAATTTGGCAGTTCTTATATTTACTCCAGACATGCCCAGGACCAACACCGCGATTCCAAATTTCATATTTTGGCCTCAGATTGCATGATCAATGATTATTATCACTTTATTATTGGTGAAATTATATTATTATTGCAGTGATTTTGGTTCTCCTAGAGAACCACAGTGTTCCATGGGTATGAGTAGTTAGTTATACCATTATACTATGTCTCTAGATACTCCTGAGCAATTAGTTTTCCCTAGTTCTCATCCTGAATGAAGATATGGATTTTTTTATGATTTTCAGAGGTTGTACCATCATAAAATGAACTAGAAATCATTGGGAAAATTGATTTGGATTGTATGGTTAAGGAAATGGTAGGAAAAATTATCTAGATGCTGTGTTTTGGTTCTCTGGACACTTATACTCTAGTTTCAGCCATCAGTTTATCTGACATTATTTATTTTGGCTCATCTAGAAAGGACATCCCCCAAGGGGTGCACCTCACCTTGGATATATGATGTATCACATTGTTATATCTAATGATTTGATGTTGTAATGGGGCCTAGGGAGAATTAAGCCCCTAAGGTGACCCCTTTTGGTGTATTATCATGTTATATCTTGTGTTATCTTATATTTTTCCTCGCTTTAGCATAATTTTGACTATGCACAATATCAACAATAACATGAAACTAACTCCTCACATCTCTATTACCTTAGGTTCCATGCAATAAGGATTCCCAACAACTGAATGACTATTAACATATGCCTTAGTTACCTTTGTTTCAATTCCAAACTCAGTAAGCTTCACCAAGCCCTTTTGCAGCTCCATACACGTGTTCTTCAATGGAACATTATTTCATATATCCAAGTGAGTTTGTGCTACCAGTCAATGGCCTATCTGCCCTATTTAACCCAAAACATCTAACCATGATTGTATACGCGGATGCAACGCTGAAGGATTTTGTTGTGGGAATGTTGGATACAAAAGATTCATGTTACTAGCACATAATTTTAATCTAAAGGTTACAATTGCATCAATTGATACTCCATTAATAGTCCCAATTCTTTGATTTTTAATTTGATGGAATGATTTGCTACCAACGATGTTAGCTAATATCAGATGAATCATGTCAACAACCCTTACGATTTCTCCAAAAATATTTGTTAAATACAACCTTCCTTTCCACGATATGGGCCTATTGTGATCATTGTAGTTCAATGGAAAATTGTGGAAGAAACGACCACTTTCTAATTTTTACATCCAAGCTTGGCATTGAGAATGAAAAGACGAAGATGACTATGAAGGGAAAAAAGGATTCGATCGGTTTTGAGATCGTCGTTCATGATATTGAAACGGTTAATGGTATTTGAGATGGCAACAATATCTATAAACCTTGGAGGTAGCTGGTATTGGTGAATCTCTTTGGATGTGTTTTGATTATATATTGCAATGTCGATGTGGGAGGATTCAGTGTTATTTAATTTCAAGGATTTCAAATAAGATACTACATGCTCCTTGTACCCTTTCAACGAATCATAACTCTCGTCAATAGAGACAACCATATTGTTATATTTGGCTGTGGCTAATCCATTGTCTACTCACATCTCAACATCAAAACATGTATTCCAAGTAGTTTTTTCTTGTGAGAATGTGGCTTTTTCGTCTTCTTGTTTTTTTTGTTTGGTCCAAATGGAGATATTAGCATAGATCCATTTAAAAAGGGATCTACCGAGCATCGAGAGGAATCAAATCTGCAAACCCTTTTTTAGAGTGGAAATGATAAGGAAATGTGTAATCCAATGTTTATGGTATTAGTTTAGCTAATTTATGTTGTTTTTTGTATATATGTAATTCTAAATAATTTAAATTTAATTTAAGCCGACATGTTATTTTTAATAATATTTTAGTATTTTTTTTTATAGAAGATACCTGTCAATTCTAGGATGAGCATGAAAAGAGTTACACATATCTCCCCTACTACATTGTAAAATGCACCTCTTTGGTGCACTTATAAATCCATCTCTAACAAACAACAATAACCTCACTCTAATACCATACCAATAAAACATAAATCTTACTAAATTTGTTTACTACAATAAACAATAAATATATAATTATAAATAATTGAATATTAAGTGAATGATGCTCATACATTACAATATGGGGGCCTTTATATGATCCTATTGTTCCTTTTCAATCTAACGGACACATCCTTTGATTCTTTATCTAATTAACTATTACACTATATTATATTGTATTATTTATCTATAATAACATAATAATAATAATAATGATTATATAATATTCTTTTATAATTATTTACGTAATCAAGATAGGGGTATTATAAAAGGCATGAAGTAGAGTTTTGGCCCTTGGTGATCAAGTACTTCTCAAGCTTGGAAAGGAATCATTAAAGCCACTACCAGGCATGATGGGATTGTTTATGTAGAGGTTTGAGGGACATTTCAAGTAGAGTTTTGGTTTGGTGATCAAGTACTTCTAAAGCTTGGAAAGGAATCATTAAAACCACTACTAGGCATGATGGGATTGTTTATGTAGAGGTTTGAGGGACATTTCAATTAGAGTTTTGGGTTGGTGATCAAGTACTTCTAAAGCTTGGAAAGGAATCATTAAAACCACTACCAGGCATGGTGGGATTGTTTATGTAGAGGTTTGAGGGACATTTCAATATCTTTGAGAAGGTAGACAAGGTTTATTATAATATGAAGTTGCTGAAACACTTAGAAATTTTTCATCCCATATTTTATGTGAGCCAGTTGAGATCCTACTAATTTGACGAGGATGATATGAGTAGGTTCTTTCCATACAAGGCATCCATGATGATTAATAATGGACTTGAATGTGAATTAGATAAGGTTTTGTCACACCTCTATGTCAAGCACGGAAGGACGAGTTGTCAAGAGTACTTTGTAAGTTGGAAGGACTTGTTAGAAGAAGAGAAAATTTGGGAAATGAAGGAGTCATTATGAATACAAGAAGACACTATCCACATGTTTTAAGAAGCTATAGGAGTACCCATGAATAAAGTATAGAGTCATTGTTGGGACAACAACAAATTAGGTGGGGGAGGATGTCACGCCCTTGCCTCGACGAGATACTTGTTAACACTTAAAATTTTCACTAATGCAATATTTATGCTAACATTGCAGGAAGACATCATCAAGATACAACATGTAGCTCATCGAAGAAATTCTCATATGATCCACAAGAGAAATTGAGCCCCAAAACGACAAATTTAGTGATTATGGACAAATGCGTGACTATTTGCACTAGAATTTCGCATTGATAGCGCGACTCTTTGTTCAATTACTTGTGCAAATCCACACAAATTTTCCTTCAAAAGTCACATGTTTTTAAAAAGGACGATACCACTTAATTTCTATGGTGCATTCAAGGATCATAACGACTACTTTGTCTCCAAAATTTGAGCTAGACTCATCACATGCTTGGGAGCATTCAATAGCCCCCTTCATTACTTGAGAATTAGTTCACTAGAAAGGGTGTTCACATTGGGATGTAGATGTTTCTTGTCCTCCATGTGGCTTATAAAAGGAAGCCATGGGCATGCATTTTATAGGAGAATATCAAGAACACAGTTTTTCTACAATAATTGTATTGAGAGCTCGACTTTCAATCTATGTCTTACCTCTAGTTGGCATGCAAAGATCCCTTGATGTATTCCTCTAATAAGTAAGAGTCCCCCCCGATCCTTTTCATTTAGTTTTCCACCTAACCGACATCTAACACTGTGTCCTTGGCTGTAAGTAGAAAGGATAACAGGGAAAATTGATGACCCTTGTGGCATTTTTTCTTCAACAATATTTATGGTGTCTCCACTCTTATTTTTGTTCTTTTCATTATAAAGAGATTATAATTTGCATAATAAATGATTTGGGGTGTCTTGCAGGTATATGATTTTTTTTCTTCCCCTAACCATTCATAATTTGGAAGCTCCCAACCCAAGTTCATAAAAAATATTAGTAGTGCATATCCCGACGTCTCGGGAATGCTACTATGCAGGTCTTTTCTTTCGATAGTCATGATATTGCACAAAATCTACATTTTGTAATAGTGTAGTAATTATGTGTGACCTTTGTAACTTTGTTCCCACATTACCATGTGTCTGTGGGTCTAATACCCGTGTGTTTTTTCAAATTTTCTTTTCTTCTTTCTAGCTTATTTTTCATCACTACATGTAGCTTCAATGAATATTTAATGAACACGAAAATTAACAAACTCACATCACACTCACTGCATGCAACTTTTATTTTCTTTAGTAATTAAATTACTTAACTTAAGATAGGAAGTAAATAAGTCACTCCTTGCATTCTATTTAGGCTAAAAGGATTTGAGGTTTTCAAGGGACCTCTTAGTTTTCACTAGAATTTGAACTACATTATTCTTAATGTGTCATAGAGATTGTTAGTCTAGGAAATTTGATTATCTAGCATTAGTTATATATGTTATTGCTTCTTTCCTATTTATTTGATCTTATGCAAACTAGTTTAAATCACTGACTAACACAGACAAGGGACCTAAAGACTACTTTTACCCCAAGTATTCTCTTTATCTTGTACTCTTAGTGATCTTGGAAAACCAAGAAAAAGGTGAAAGGTTTGCAATACCTTCCTTTGCCCATTTATTTCATCAAGCCTGTAGTAGTTGTTATTTGAAAAATCATTCATTTCACACCTAGAGTTTAAATTAGGTAGATTTAAGAACCATTAATGTTCATATGTCTTTTATTTATGATGATCTTTAGTTAGTTTTACATCTCATTTCTATCTTTTCTTTCAAAACTTATGTGTGTTTCCCACTTGAGCACACACCTAGATACCTAAATACTCTTTTGAATCAAGTATTCTCTTCATCTTGTACTCATGAATGACGTGTATGAATTAGAACGATAAGGAACTTTGAAATACCTCTCTTTCCAAACCTTAGTTTAAATTTGGATCATAATAAAATGAACATCGCATTGCGATTATCAACCAACTAAATTCCTCCATAGGAGGTCACAAACCAATATTTTAGTTAGTTTAGGATTGATTGGGCTAGGCATCCAAATAACACCCACCAATCTTCTACATATTTGAAAGATAGTGGTTGTTGTTTTAGGGTACTTATAAAATCCTACTATTTGCAAGTGTCAAAATAAAACCCACATAAGAAATATGTGATTCCTAAGGATGTAAAAGACGAGGTATATCTATTTCTGTTTGCCACAAAGAGCCATCCAACTCTTTGTGGAGGAGACACTTAACTGTTTGAGGCCAAAACACTTATCCTTACTTTACGTGGGTATCTCAGTGGCCAAAACATAGGATTATAATCATGTGGAATTTGTGGGATTCATTTGCACTTGAGTAATATTTTGTTGACTATTGAAAATGTATCTAGTTCTTTTGGAACATTTCCCCAACACCCCTCATTATAACTGATTCTTTCATACCTTCACTGGCTACCTTTGATGGATTTCATCACCATCGACAAGAGAGACATTGGAAGGCTCAATGACTATTTTAGAGGAAATACATTAGGTCATGTATGTAATTTACATATTCTTTCTTTTTATTCACACAAGGTCCTCTAAACGTAATTAACAAGAAGCAAATTTTGAGATCTTTTATGCAAAAAACGACACATACCCCCTCACTTGCACCATATTGCATCTATTATTACAGTTATCATAATTTTCCTTTGCTCAATTGTGTTTAAATCCCTTCATCCTCACTCTCATTTGATCACATAAGCATCACCATTACGAAACAAAGAATCCAGGGGTCATCTCTCAGAGTGTAAGGAATCCCTCCCATCCAAGGAGGTGTTCCCACATTACCTCCTTATAGACCACGATGGATACCATCTAGATGAGGGAATACCCAGGTAGTGTTTTTAGGATCAAATTTTCTTGGAAATATCTTGCTTGAATCTTTTATTCCTCCAACTCTTCTAGGAAATACACCACCACCATTTCCCTCTCCAATGCCACCTCCACCCCTAAGAGGAGGTAACATACATAGTAAAATGATAGGTTCCAAAAATTGCCATTCAATGGAGAGCCTAAATATCCATAAGTTATCCAAGATTCTTAAGGACCCCATTCTTCATGACACAACTTGGCCATAAAATTCCTCTAATCTCACCTTAAATATCCCAAAATTTGAGGGAAACCAAGGAGATGACCAACAAACCATTTGATGTCATTGTCTCTAGTGCTCATCCAAAAACATAGTCAAGGACATAATTCACCTCCAACTTTTTCAGAGAACCCTTATAGGTACAACATCTAAATGGTATTCTGGTATACCAACTATGATTTATTCCTCTTTTGAGTTGATAGGCACCACCTTCCTCACATATTTCCAATTACCCACACACCATGATCTAGGGGTTGGGATTTTCACAAAAAATTGGAAAAATACCTTGTTTCACATCATGGATCATATCCATGAATGGATTATACATAGGACCTTATGCAAGATAGAAATCCAAAACATAAAATTTGTTAGTTTTAACGGTATTTTTTTAGAAAAAAATGACATTTTAAATAAATTTTTTTTGATACTTTAAAACTAAGAATATTGAAAATGCAAAAATACTACCTAAAAAAAGGGTGATACCAACAACACCACTTTTTGAATTGAGAATAAAAACAAACACTAAATGCAACCTCTAAAAGTATGAGAACTTTAAATAGTTCTCATTAATTTGGTTACTATCTTATTTACGTTAGAAAAATATTATTCTTGACCTTCTATCAATTACTTGCCTAGAGTTTCTATCAATGTTCTCAAAACCTCTAATGTTTCCTATGAAGTCCAAAGCACTTAGGTTTCTACCAAGGTTGTCAACTTGACCTTGAATGTTGGTTCAACTTGGACTAATTCCAATTTTTCTAACTTTTCCTTTAAAGGAGAAATAATGGAAAATTTATTTTGGCCACAAAGAAAAAAAAGCAATGTTCTGCCTCTAGACTAAGACAATTTCAACTACTTTCTTGCTGTGAAGTTGGAATTATTCCCCTCGAACAATTCCAATGGTCGTATCCAAGTTTGTATTTGGTTTGTCAAAGTATGTAACTTTTGATACCAATCATCAACCCATGTTCTAGTGTCCCTTGTTTCATCACATGTATGCGATACATCTCTTGGATCTCAATGTTCCATGCTCATGGTTGCGACTTCCATCTTGGTCTTCCATGACTATCCCCTTGTGGTTTCCATGTCAATGAAGGAGTGGTTTGACATTCTTGGAAAATATAAAAAGTATACCTCAGCCTCAAAGACTTGGTTCATCTTGTTTCTTTAAGATTGCTCCTATCCACTTTAATAACCTGTCATTGAAGTATTATTATTCCTTGCAAAGCATGGTTAAGAAGTCCTGAAGTCTTCAAGTTTGTATAGATAAATTTTTCCTTGGTGTCTTACTATGCTAATGAACTAAGTTTACATTTTTAAATTTCCAACTCAACCTTGTTGTTTCCTACCAACTTGCCTCAACGCTTGTTTCCTTCCATGAAGTTTACCTAGACATGAAGGAGAGTACTTGATCGAATCTAAAACCCACTATTATGGAAGGGACAATAGTGAAGGGAATTCATTTTTTCTTTTCTTATCTCTAATAGAAACTATAACAAAGGGACAATGGTGAAGAGCATCCAACTTTACTCTTACTAGCTATGATACCAGTTATCATATAAGGGACAATGGTAAAGAGATTCCAACTTTACTCTTCATAGAGCTCTGACACTAGTTATCACATACCTATATTCTACCCATAAGAGTAAATTTGGAGCTAAAATGGGTCAAATAAAAAAAATGTGTTTGTTGAGTTGGGAATTCAGTAACTGAAAGAGTTTCAAAAAAGTAGGTCAACAATAATCATCAAGGTGGACATATAAGTCAATGATGCTTATATTTCATAGTTTTATTTGATAAAATTTAATCACATATACTCACCTCAATCTTGATAAGATTGCCTTGATATGATAAGTATATTTGAAATAATAAATATAGAATATTTATATTATTAGTACTTCCATTATTTATTATATGACACATTCTATAATTTATTTACCATAATTCCATTATTGTTATTTATTAAGCATAATTCGTACTTCCATTATATATTATATAATTGTTGATTAAATTGGCATTGTTGTCAACATAAGATCATAAGGAAACTTTGATGAAATAGTCCAAAGAGATTAAGCCAAAATAACACAGTTGGCTAAGCAGAGTCGGAAGCATTATAATGCTAAGTTTCTATGAAGTGAAGGTTTGGTCGACCCAAATCATAAGAGAGAGAAATATCAATGGTCTAGAATAGTTTCCGCAATGCCAAGGTGCATTCTTGTTAAAGCTATGGACAACACTTTGCGAATGTCATTTTTGAGAATTTATGAAAATCAAACCCGGAATATGCAATTTGCAATTGCGGAAGAAGTTTTTCAGAAGACGAATTGCAGAAGAAGTTTCAAGAAAATTTAAAAAGTAGACCCGCAATCCGCAATTCGCAATTGCGAAAGCAGTTTTGAGAAAAGTCGAAAAGCAGACCCGCAATCCACAACCCGCGATTGCGGAAGGAAGGAGTTCCCGCAGATTGCGGAAAGATAAATGCGAAAAAATTGTTGTGAAAAGGTATTGCAAAAGTGGAAAGACATTTTGTGGAAAGATAAATACAGAATGGTTGGTGTGGAAAGGAATTTTGCGGAAATGTTGTTGCATAAAGGAAATTTCGGAAAGGATTTCTATCAGAATCAAAGCGATGCATTATCACATTCTTAATTCACAGTTTTTGTAAATGAAGAGGTTATTTTCTGATTTTCTGATTGGTAAAGATTCACAATGAAGAAATGTTACTGTTAGATGTAGAGGCATGACTAAGGGTATAAAAGAAAATATTTAAACCTTCAGACAAGTGTTTCTGTACATTCAACTGGAGATATAAAGGTCTACATAAATCAAATATTCAATTATCATAAAAGGGAGGTTGGGAGGCGCAAGGACAAGCTGCAAGCCTTTAGGGGGTTGTAGCCTCCTTCCAGTTGTTGTTGGTAAACATGGTGTTGGTGCATCCTTCAGTTGTAGATGAAAAATTCGGGTGTTAGCGCATCCGAAAAGTTGGTGCTTGCAAACTATTTGCAAATATAATTTTGTAGTAATAAGAAGTATTGGTGGTTTTCCCAATTTGGGTTCCACGATAATATTGTGTGTTCTGTGTTCATTGTTGATTTTGTTTTAAAATGATACAAATTTAAATAGATCTCTTAATATTGATTCACCTCCCCCCCTTAGTATTAATTGATTCCCAACAATTGGTATCAGAGTGGGCTCTTCACTAAAAGTTTAAACACTTGAAGGGAGATCTTTTATCACTATGGATCTACAAGTAAAAACGTCCTCCATGGTTCCAATATTCAATGGAGAAGATTATGCTTTTTGGATCATTAGGATGAGAAGCTATATAATATATATTGGACTATATGTTTGGATATTTGTACAAACATGGTATATACATCCAAAATATACTCCCACAGATATTGAAGGAATAAAACAATTTGGATACAATGCTAAAGCTGTTAATGAAATATTGGATGGATAAGCCAGAACAGTCTTTGCCAAAGTGATGAAAACACTAAAGGATACATGGGACAAATTGCAGACCATGTATGAAGGAGACATCAAGGTAAATATGGCCAAACTCTAGACTTTTAAAACTCAAATTGAAAGTCTAAAAATGAAGGAAGAAGAAAACATTTCAGAATACTTTGAGAGAAATGATGAAATCGTTAATGCAATTCAAGGGCTAGGAGCATAATTGAAAGAAAAGGAAATAGTTGAAAAAGTAATAAGATCACTTCCATTGATTTACAATCCGAAGATTTCCACCCTAGAAGATAGAGAAGATCTTGACAAACTCACCATGGAATAACTATATGGGATCCTCATAGCTTATGAAATGAGGATTGGGAAAGATAATTCTCAAAATAAGGAAGCATATTTTAAAGCATATAAGGTAGCTAAGAAATCTAAGACAAATATTCCATCATAAGACTCTGATGATGAAGAAGCACTTATTGTTAAAAATATTAAGAGAGGTATTGGTAAGTACAAAGGGAAATTACCCTTAAAATGTTTTAACTGTGGGGGAATTGTTCAGTTTGCTTCCAAATTTCCTTATCCTAAACAAGATGATGATGATTTTCCTGAAGATTCAAAGAAGAACAAAATTATTTTAAAATGAAAAACAAAAAGAATACCTTTCATTCCATGGATGATAACTGCTCAAATGAGTATAGTGAAGATGAAGATTTTGAAGCCTTATTCATGGGAGTAGAGAACAAAATACATGAAGAAGAAGTAGAAGGTGTGGTATATCTTGAAGTAGAACTTGTAAGTTCTCTTGAATAATTAGGGAAGTATAAAAGGATGTACAAAAAATAAAAAATTCATATGATTGAATTTGAGGAGAAAAACAATGATGCAAAAAGAATTATTGTTGACTTAAAAAAGATTGAAAACAATTTAGAACAACAACTCAAGAAAAGAGAGCAAGAATTAGAAAAGTTCGAAGCTGAATTGATATTTATTAGAGAGAAGACAAATGAAGAATTCATTCAATGAAATTTTAAGAATAATTCAAAAACTCTTGATGACATCCTAAGTTTTCAAATATCATATAGTAATAAAACTAGACTAGGTTATGGAAAAGGAAAGAAGACAGAACAATCCTCCTTCATAAATAAAGAAGGAAATAAAATAAGTTATGCTGATGCACTTATGAGACTAGTTGTAAAGGAATACAGTCAAAATTTTTCTCTCTCTCAAAATGAAAGCATGACAAATAATGTGCCAAGCAGACACCGACAACTCTTTTTGGGAAATTGTTATGCCTGTAACAATTTTGAACATATAACTAGAAATTGTAAACTAATGGTTCCTATTGGGAAAGGTATTACATCACAATCTCCTCTCTATAAAGAATTCTACTACAAGAAATACAAAAGGAAGAAACTATAATTCATTTGCTCCTCTACAAAGTTATAGGATAGAATGTTATAAATGTGGTAATCAATGGCACATTGCTAGAAATTGTAAACGAGTGATTCATATGGAGAATTACACCACAAAATCTCAAGGTAATGAGGAGAGGAAGGCTTGGAATAAGGATGACGTGGAATGTTCAATATCTCTATGTGCAACAGGAAAAAAATCTATGGCATGTGGAAAGTGGATGCTCAAAACACATGACAGGAGACCCAAATAAGTTTATAAGCCTAAAAAGAAATAAAAAAGGAAAGTAACTTTTGGAGATAATCTATCCTCTAAAATAATTGGGAAGGGTACAATGGCTCTTAGAGACAAGATGTAAGCTGAAAATTGTTTGCTTGTGAAGAACTTAAAACCTAATATTTTAAGTGTGAGCCAAACATGTGATCAAGGACACATATGTATATTCGATTCCAAGAAGTGTGAAATCAAAAGAAAATATTTAGGAAAACTTGTTGGGACTCCTTGGAAAAATCCAAGCAATGTGTATATTCTAGAAAATGAAGAACAATGTTATAAGAGTCAAATTGATGAAAGTTTTCAATGGCATAGAAGGATGGGGCACTTGAACTTTGACAATCTTGTAAAATTTAGTAAGAAGGGTACTGTAAGGAATTTTCCAAAGATCATAAAACCACCAAATCATGTTTGTAGACACTATCTTCATGGGAAGCAAACAAGAACAATATTTAAGGTCAAAGAGCATACAACTTCTCAACCATTATAAATAATTCACATTGATCTTTGTGGACCAACAAGGACTAAAAGATTTCAAGGTGAACATTACTTTATGTTATTAATCGATGATTATATAATGATGACTTGGGTGACATTTCTTAAAGAAAAATCAGAATCCTTTATGAAGTTCAAGGCCTTCAAAGCACATGTTGAAAATGAAGCAAATCTGAAGATTAAATGCCTAATATTAGATAGTGGTGGTGAGTTCACCTCGAATGAATTCAATGAGTTTTTTGAAACTCATGGAATCAAGAGGCAATTTTCAGCAGCAAAAACTCCTCAACAAAATGGAGTTGTTGAGAGAAAGAACAAGACAGTTCAAGAAGTATCCAGAACTATGCTTAATGAATAAAAACTTCCCGATGGCTAATGGAGAGAAGCAGTATACACAACTGTCTATGTACAAAACAGAGGACAAATCAAAGTGAATAGTGACAAGAATCCTTATGAGCTATGGTTTGGAAGACCAACTTCAATTAAATATTTTAGAGTTTTTGGAAGTAAATGCTACATAAAAAGAGATTATGATAATCTAGGGAAGTTTGCCTCTAGAACAAATGAAGTAATATTTCTTGGATATTCCTCCATAAAAAAGGAATACAAATGTTATAATCTAAGTGTGCACAAGATCATAGAAAGTGAAAATTTAACTGTTGATGATACTAAACCAAGAAGAATACAAATCCTAGAAAGTGTGGATGTTGAAGAAACTAATGATGAAGAAATGTATGATAAATAAAAATAATAAATTTCACAAGAAGATGATGCTTTTGATGAAGAAGAAGAAGAAAAAGTAGAGAAAGAAGAATCACATGAAATGAGAATGAAGACTCTCCAAGATCAGACACAAAGACACCATCTAGGTGGGTTCAGAAGAATCATCCTGAAATTCAAATAATTGGTGACAAATATTCATGAGTTAAAAGAAGAAGAAAATTATTGTATGATGAAGAAAAAACACTACTTTTTTTATAACAGAAACAGATAAAATTTGTATTAGATTAAAAAGGCTGTAGCCCAACCAAGCTTACAAAGGGGGGAGCTCAGAAAAATAGGGATGATGACCTCTAACAGTATTTTCAACCTGCTTATGAATACTTTGGGAGAAAGATCCCACTTGCTTCTAGGGATTTTTTGAGAAAAAAATGATTGCTTACAAGACTAAACTCTCACGAATTGAGAGCAGAGAAGAGTGCAAAAGAAATGCATTAAATGGAAGGAGAGGTGAGATGCCCCTTAATGAAAGGGTCCAACCACTTCTGGGAGCCCGAAAAAATGTTTGAGGCTGCGTCCTTTTCCCTGCGTTATTTGTTGGTCTTTCTCCCTCTGGTGAGGGGAGGAGAAGGGGCTGTAAAAATTTCAGAATCCGAGTTTTCCTCTAACCCAGATGAAGGGACTAAGGATGCCAATCCTACTTGGAATGGAGCCTCGTAACCTGACGCTTGGGGGGAATCATGAGGATTAGGGCTCGGAGAAGATTCTTTCATGGAAGGAACAACAAGAACTGTCTTCGAGGGGCTGGAGGGCACAACCTGCGCCTGGTCATTTGTTGCTTCCAATTCTTGATCTTCGACTTCCTGCAAAACTTCAAAGCTATTTTTGTTTTTTGGCAGAAGAGATTCCATGAGAGGATTCAGATCTTGAGATGAGCCCTTATGCTGTGAGGCTTGAGGCTCATTTCTTCGAGGAGGTCATCGTAGATTGATGACCATTTGGAACTCTGTATCTTTGGGAGCAGGAGGGGTTGCTGATTTCTATGATTCTACAAGCTTGGGGAAACTTTTGGCGAAGTGGCCGTATACATGGAAAAAATTGCATTTGAATGGAATATGCTCATAGTCCAGCTCTTGGATGTGACTCCAATCTCCTAAAGTAAGCTTTAGGGCCTCCAGAAGTCGTTTTTCTAGATTTACCTCTACGCAAATGCGGGCACATCTGAATTGGCCCCCTTTTGGATCTGCACTATCTAGGTAGCGCCCTAGCTTATTACCGATGTCCACAAGAGTGCTTTTCCCATAAAGATGAAGTGGGAAGTTAGGCAGTCTTACCCATACTGGAGTGGCTGTAATCTCTGCTTCTGGGTTAAACCCCAGAGTCTAAGGAGCTAATAACAACCCTCTTGAGCCCATGAAGAAGGGGCCCAATCAAAAGACTATATCTTGTTCTTTTTTATTCAAAAATAGAAAAAAAATTACCCCCTACCAACTTCAAAGAGAGAGACATGTCCTTGCAAAATAGGGTTCCAATGTTCTGCAATATAGAGCTCCACTGCCTTAGGGCTGGGCCATAACCCTATAAACTTACTGATGAGGGATTTCTTTGAGAGGACGAGTGCTTTCTGACCTGGATCCGAAGGAGAGAGCTCCCGAGAGGGGATCTCATCTATCTTCTTCACGAACTTGGAGGGGGCTTGAGAGGCTTCCGGAGGAGCGACCGCTTGAACTAAGGCCTTGAAGGCTAGGAGCTGGTCATGATCATCCATAACTAGGAAACCTAGAGACGTCGGGAAGAGCCGAACCCAAAAATCACGTTGAACGAGCGCGTCAGCAGCAAGCGAAATGCAGCAGGTAGGAGACTGTCGGGCGATCTGAATGGAAATAGGAAGGAGGGTGCTAAGGAAACCCTAGCCGCGTATTAGAGCGTTCCTTCTATTCACCGCAGCTTACTTTTCATTCAGATTTTTGCAAACTCAGAAATCTTTCTAGCCACCTAACTTTTCAAGTTCAAAAAATTTATTTCAGCCACTCACACAATAAAAATGACTCGGTATTTTTGACCAAAATGGTCCAAGATAAAATCCCGAAGGGAAAACCTGTCTTCGGAGAGATTTTATAATTTCTTTAGGATATTTACAAAATTATAAAATTATAACAACATTACTTATCTCAGTATTTTATCTCACAATACATGTCAGATTCAAGAACAAACACTACTTTCGATAGTAGAACCCAAAACATTAAAATAAGCTTGCAAAAGTGAGGATTGGATCAATTCTATGAATGATGAAATTGATCAAATAGAGAAGAACCAAACTTGGGAACTTGTTCCAAGAACTAAATGCATGAGTGTTATTGGAATCAAATGGATTTTCAAAAACAAGTTCAATGAACATGGTCATGTGACAAGAAACAAGGCTAAATTAGCATGCAAGGGATATGATCAAGCAGAAGGTGTTGAATTTAAAGAAACTTTTGCACCTGTGGAAATACTTGAAGCCATTAGGATATTAGAAACTTTTGCATGCTACAAAACTTTAAAGTGTACTAAATGGATGTAAAATATGCATTTCTTAATGGAGAACTTGAAGAAGAAATCTATGTTGAGTAGCCTGAAGTTTTTCTCTTATTAGAAAACAAAAATTATGTTTGCAAACTTAAGAAGGAACTCTATGGCCTTAAACAAGATCCAAGAGCATGGTTCTTAAGACTTGAAAAGTATTTAAAGCAACAATGATATGGAAGAGGGGCCACAGATAGTAATTTATACATAAATTTTGAAAACAAAAATATGATCATTGTTGTAGTCTATGTAGACGATATCATATTTGGAAGTGATCTACAAATTTTGAGTGTAAACTTTGCTTCAGAAATGAAGAAGGGATTTGAAATGTCAATGTTAGGAGAACTAACATTATTTCTAGGTTTACAAGTATCTCAATAAGAAAAAAGAAGCTTTCATCTCTCAAACTAAGTATATCAAAGAGATGTTGAAAAATTTCAAAAGGGAAGAACGAAAACCTGTTAGTACTCTTATGGTCACTGGTTGTAAATTAAGCAAGGCTGATGAATATTTAGAAGTAGGTCATACTATGTATAGGTCAATGATTGGTAGTTTTTTATATGTAACAACAACAAGACCAGATGTAATGTAGGATGTAGGTTTTGTTTCCAGATTCCAATAAGCCCCGATAGAAACACATGTGGTTGCAATAAAACAAATTATTAGATATCTAAAATGTACTGTGGATTATGGATTATGGTATCCAAAAATAAATAACTTCACTCTAAAATATTTTATTGATGCATATTGGGCAGGAAGTATTGATGACATAAAAAACGCTAGTGGAGAAACATTCTACTTAGGATATTGCTTGGTGTCATGGCTAAACAAAAACCAGTCTTCCATTTCATTGTCTACAATAGAAGCTCTGTATGTTGCAACTGCATCATGTTGTACATAAGTCATTTGGATGAAAAAAACATAGGAAGATTTACTTGTAAAATATGAGGATCCGATTGTTATACACTGTGACAATAAAAGTGATATAAACATATTCAAAAATCCTATTATGCACTCTAAGACAAAACATATTCCAATCAAATATCATTTTTAAGAGAGTAAGTGTCTCAAAAAGTGGTCAAATTGGAGTGTATTGATACGAAGGAACAAATTGCAGACATTTTCATTAAGTCATTACCTGGAGAATCATTTTCCTATCTTAGGAAGAAATTGGGAGCTGTCCCTCATCATTAAAAAAATTAACTAAAAGAATAAAAACCATGTCACAGGAAGAGGAGAAATGTTGACAAAGGGAGACACCCACATGGGGAGTGGTTTTAAAAATATATGGTCCTTAAGTAAATAATTCTAAGTGGTTTTGATCTCCTCAAAGGCATGTTGATGTTGCTGATATGAATTTGTAATACTTATGATTTTTTTTGCTGCATATTGAAGTTACCGTGTTAAAAATTACGATCTATGGAAGTAAGATTTACATCTTGAGATCGTTAAAAAAAAACATAGGAGAAGGATATCATTGTTAAAAGAGAAATGAAAGTATACTTTGTTGTGTTGCTTATACGCAACTAAAAACTATAATATTCTTAAGGAATATGGCAAAAAGAAATTACAACGTTACAGGGGGAGTTTTTCTCGAAAATTTGTCATTGTTGTCAAAGGGGGAGAAAAATTGCCTAAAGGAGAAAATGTTTCCATCAATGCCAAAGGGGGATATTGTTGATTAAATTGACATTGTTGTCAACATAATGTCATAAAGAAACTTTGATGAAATATTCCAAAAATATTAAGCCAAAATAACACAGTTAGATAAGCGGAGTCGAAAGCATTATAACGCTAAGTTTCTATGAAGTGAATATTTGGACGACCCAGATCATAAGAGAGAGAAATATCAATGGTCTAGAATAGTTTCCGCAATGTCAAGGTGCGTTCTTGTTAAAGTTGCAGACAACATTTGTGGAAGTCATTTTTGAGAATTTATGAAAAGCAAACCCACAATCCACAATATGCAATTGCGGAAGAAGTTTTGTATAAGATGAATTGCAGAAGCAATTTCGAGAAAAGTTAAAAATCAGACCCGCAATCCGCAATCCAAAATTGTGGAAGAAGTTTTGCGGAAGAAAAATTATGGAAGCAGTTTCAAGAAAAGTCCAAAAAGCAGACCCGTAATCCGCAACCCACAATTGCGGAAGGAAGAAGTTCCCGCAGATTGCAGAAAATAACGTTGTAGAAGGTTAACTACGGTAAGATAGTTTGAGGAAAGATAATTGCGGAAAGGTCATTTCGGAAAGGTAATTGAGGAGGTAGAAAAATAGTTTGCGGAAAGCCCGGAATGAAGTGAGAAGGATCAAGGAAGGATGTCTATCTCTATGTTTGCTCCTGCCAACTTTCTCTCTGCTTCAACGTTGATAAATGCGGAATGGTCAGTGCAGAAAGATGGTTTGTGTAAAGGTCGTTGCGGAAAGGAAATTATGGAAAAGGATTTCTATTAGAATCAGAGCGATGCATTATAGCATTGTTAATTCACAGGTTTTGTAAACGAAGAGGTTATTTTACAATTTGTTGATTGGTGAAGGGTCACAATGAAGATACATGATTGTTCGAAGAAGAGGCATAGTTGGGGGTATATAAGAAAAACTTTAAACCTTCAGACAAGTGTCTCTGTACATTGAACTCGATATCTAAAGGTGTACACAATTCAGAGATCGAATTATCATAAAATGGTGGTTGGGAGGCACAAGGACATGATGGAAGTTTGTAGGGGGTCATAGCCTCCTTCCAGTTTTTGCTGGTAAACATAGTGTTCGTACATCCTTCAGTTGTAGCTGAAAAACTTGGAGTGTTGATGCATCCTACAAGTTGTGCTTGGAAACTATTTACAAATTTAATTTTGCAGTAATAGAAAGTATTGGTGATTTTCCCAATTTAGGTTTCACAATAATATTGTATCTTCTATGTTCGTTGTTGACTTTGTTTTAAAATGATAAAAATTCAAATAGATTATTCAATACTAATTCACCCCTCTCAATATTGATTTTCTAACCATAATTATTATATCACTATTATTAAAATAAGCAATTACCCAATGCAATATGCATCTTAAATAAGAAAAATAATCTTTTTAGTATTTTCACAATAATTTTTTATCCTAACTTTGATTTGGACATACTTTATACCGTAGAAAAGTCTTTAGCATATCTACAATTTATTATACATTTTTTCAGGTTCGCTACAAATTTTGTGGTGTATGCATTTCTACTGTAGCAAATATTTGGACACATGCAATTTTTTATTAGTATAAAATTTGCCTATAACTTTTCATTATAACTTCCGTTTTGAGCATGACTTATACCCTTGGAGTAGTCTTTTGAAGATCAGAAATGTTAGAAATTTTCCAAGATTACTTTTCCTTTGTTTTATATTTACAAAATAAAATTCTTGGAATCCTTTTACAAATAAGATACAAGCTAAATGAGGGTAAAATGTAGTCAAGGGCAACCATCATTATATAATAATAATTATATATTATATTATATTTAATTATTATTATTATATAGTTAGATTCAATTATTATTATATATTAATAGTACATTAATTATTATATTATATTTATTATTATTTATATTTATTTTGTGTACAAGAATCTAAACTTATTATACTTATAATTCTAAATCAACTTAGCTTATATGGTAGTATGATATGACATTAATAATTTTGACGTGGTATTATAACTTATTATTTATAATCTTAGGAGGCCCATTTTTGGAGCAAAATTCCTCTAATATGAGTTTTTATTTTCAAACTTACGGATTCCCCAACTTTGTTTCAATACCTAGGGTTGTGTGGCACTTCCTTGCCTTGACCACATGGGCTTGGTGCATAACACAACTAGACTACATTTTCCCACCTAAGTTTTTTCCCATAACTTCTCTTTAGGCTATGGTCTTCCAATTTCAACTAAGTTTTACACAACCAAGTACATTCAGGAGAAGGCACACAGATACCCATGGCATTCAAAACATACCAAAAATACTTTACACTAGCCAATATTTCAATATTGAGACAACACTTAGCCAATATGTCAGCAATTAATCAACACACAACATCACAAGAAACATAACAATATTCATCCAAATAAAGTAGGCATAATACAAATTTACAAGAGGCACCCAAGGTGGAATCCTTAAACTTTATTTAGATTAATAATGTTTATAGAATACAACTCAAGAAGTGAATGTATAACACAAAATACAACACAATGTTTAAGAAAGTTTATAAATGAAGGGTGACCTTCCATTTTCTACTCAATTACATATGTCCAGTGAGTATAAGGAAATACTACCTTCTTCCTATTCCTAACATACTTATACAATCTAACCCATGAAGCATATACAAATATAGAACTCCTACATGTATTATTTTCTTCCTCTTTGTTAACTCAACTTGAAACATTTTCCCCTATTGTGCGAAACCCTAAACCTAACACTAATATAGATCTCTTTGAAATCTTATGTGAATGACCAAAGAGGAATTATTGATTGCCTTGCAAATTTTAGGGATTCTCCTTTAATATGATAATTTCCTTGACTCTTGCCTCCTTCTAAGGAAACTTGCAAGCCATGGACCAAGTCTAAGTGGACCCAATTTCCCAATTTTCCAAATCAATTGTGCTCCTCATCACTTGTCTGTTACTGTTCACATCTCATGGTGCTTCTCCCACTCTCATGGGGGTCACTTGAGCCTATGAAATAACAAGTGCATTCATAGGATATTAAAAAATACCCCTAATTTCACTAGGTATTAAGGAATGCCTCCGAAAATCCTTTTGTCGAATGCCCCTCCCAATACACCTTTACAATTTAAAAATCCCCTATTTTCGCAAGATAACCATTTTTTCCATTATATTTTTAATACCTTCTTTATTGTTACCCTTATTATGGTGACATGGCACAATTATTATAACCCTTAGAAACCTTGTAGGGTGAAATATGGAAGCATAGTGAGAGGAAATAATTTAATATGGGGAAGAACCCCTTGAACCCAAATCAACTTCATACACAATCATTCCAATTGACTTCACACCACATTCACTCACAAATCATAAGTATTCAAACACCACTTTGACTCCAAACACAATTGGATTCACAACACCTTCACACAGACCATACTTATTCAAACACTAATATGAACTCACACACAATCAAACTCAAACCAAGTTTAGACATAGAGTTCCTATTCAAACCCCTTATATACATAATTATAAACTCCCCTAATATATATGTTTTTAATATATTAAAAATACCCCTTGACCCTTATATAGTAGGAAATATATTGATTATGTATTTTAGAGTACTAATTCCCCCAATATGAACTCACACGCTATAATCCTACTTAGTGAACCCTGCATGCACCCATTGTATCATGAATCGATAAAATCCTAAAGGTGGAACCAACTTTCATTTTGAGTGCATGGGGCATAAATTTAACCGTAGTGAGCCTAGAAGTGTGCCCAACAACATGCACCTAAAAGTATGCTCAATCAAGTGTGCTAAAGTCATTTATAAGCCATTTATTTTTTCTTAACCATTTTTTCCTTTCCTCACTAAGTTCCCTTCCAAGCTTATCTTGGGATATCTATCTAATGTGCATTCCTCCGAGGGTCTGTGGTGCATCTAGTATTTGATAAAGTGTGCTTGAAATGTCAGTATGTTCCTTTCTTTCATACCAGGGAACCTACCATATATGTGGTGTGCCTTTCCATCATGTAATGGAACATAACATGTGTGCGGTGTGCCTTTCTGTAATGTAAGATCACTCCAAAAATGGCTCTTCTATCCATCAATCTTCCATCATGTTTGTTTTTTTGGAGTCATTGAACACCAAGGTGATCACGTAGACATGGTAATGCCTTACAAATACCCATCAGAGTATTCTTTCGACACTATTAGATGAAAATTTCTCCATTTATGTTTAAATATATTTTCTTATTATACTTCATATTTATTATGAATAATCAATCCCTAAAAACTTAAAATTGTATATTACATAGTCACAAAATTGAGATTAAGACAAAAATAACTTATGCGTGGTCATAAATTTAAATCTACTTAGCAGTGCAAATCTATATGAATAAGAAATCCTTAAATACCATGAAATTGTAAAATCTATGATCATGAAGATGTGATTTAAAAACAAAGAAACTTGTGCATAATGATAATTCTAAATCTATTAAATACTAAGAAAGACATAAAACAACCATGTGCATCTACCAACTTTCTAATTATTATGACCTATTTAAAAAAACACCCTTTGGAGTACTTTGGAAAATCTATTAACTATAAACTCCTTTATCTTTTTTTAAAGGTATGGTTATTATTCTTCGAATCTATTATTTGTAGGCAATGCCTAAAACTATAAACTTGTATAATCTATGATTACAAAGTTGAGAGTAAAATAAAAAAGAACTTGATCCATGCACATCTACCATATTTTTAATTCTGATGACCTCTTTCAAAAAAATACATTGTAAGGCCCTAATATTGAATGGATTTGGGACTCTCTAGCACAAGATAACCTCAATGGTCATTGAATATCATAGATGTACATAATGGAAGGTTTATTCCTAGATGAGTTATATTTGGGAATCCTTGCATGTTGGAAAGGCACACCACAAACTTATCGAGCATCATTGTTCAAATACTAGGTGCACTGTAGACCTTGGAAAATTTCACATTGATTAGACAAATTAAGAGAATTTTGCGAGGGAAAAAAATAAGGTTAATGAAAATAACCTCTTCCACCGGCATACACCATGCATGCTGGAAAACATGGAAAAGGGAACTTTATTATATTTATAAAATACTTGGGTACTTATGGTTGGGCATACATTGGTTAGGTGCCCTTGCTTAGGAAACTTGTTGGGATCACCTAAGTACATATCGACTGAGTTCAATTGGATGAACATTGGTTGGGTTCACTTTCTGGGCACACTTGGTTGAGATCACTTTCTAGGTTCACATCAGTTGGGTACTTCTTGGTTTGGAATACCATTGGATAAAAACGTTGCTGAACGAGTCAATAAGGATGCAACGATACCTTTGTGCACAATTTAAATTGGATGATTGGGAACTTGTGTCCACTTGTAATTGGAGTTGTTGACTTGTTTTTCAACTCAACATTGATAATTGAAAAGTTTTGTAAATTTCAACCATTGTCTCTAATTCATCATTTAAACACTATCCCCACTGGATAAATAGTTTCAAAAAGGAAAGGGGGGATCCCGTCATTTACCTCTATGGAGTAATAAGAGGCATCATTAAAAGAAATTTGAATTGCACGGTTTTTGTGTTTTTCTTTTTAATGGTTATATGATTTTGTGTTTAAATATATACCTCATATCTTGTACTATAACACTCTAAAGAGGCCTATTTTTTTATGCACTTCAGCCTTAACATGATGCAACATAACTTGACGACCTTCTTTCATATCATATGTGTATGGCTCCTAGCGATATAAATGGTTATAATAAGAGGCATTATTAAAAGAAATTTGTTGGTAGTTGAATTGCGTAGTTTTTGTGTTTTTATTTTTAATGGTTATATGATTTTGTGTTTAAATATATACCTCATATCTTGTACTATAACACTCTAAAGAGGCCTAATTTTTATGGACTTAAGCCTTAGCATGATGTAACATAGCTTGACGACCTTCTATCATATGTGTATGGTTCCTAGCAATATAAATGGTTATAAGAATGAAACATTTTGTGTAAAATAATGTGGGTAATGATACAAATAAGAGATAAGTCACCTCCTAGGTGACATAATATGCTATAAAAATGTTTAACCATGAATATAAGAACACTGATTATATACATAGTAATTGGGTCAATAGTTTGCATTATAAAACACATGGAATTGCTTGAGAATTTTTCCTGATATTTTATGTTTCACAAGATTATTGGAGAGATTGATATATTTATGTTGATGAATAAGGAATTGATAATGCATGCATCACACCACTCATTCTCTCTATCCAAATTTAACTCAATGCGAGAGAATTCATACAACCCTATTCTCTTGCCCTTTTCACCTTATTAATACTGCTTTAAAAAAAGAAAAAAAGGTGCAAGCTTAATCATATCTCTGTTTTATTGAGAAAGGGGTAAGCATAAAGGAAATGAAAATTAGGTTTTCTAGTTTAAACCTGATTAAAAGAGGATAAGTTTGTAACAAGGTATTCCCTCAATTATATAACATTAATTGACCATAGTTACTCACCCAATTATTTGAAACATTTAAGTGGAATTTGATGATTGTGTCATGTTTGATCATGATTATACTTGTGAAAAATATTAGTGTTTGTTTTACATTCTGAATTAAATTTGATACATGCCTTTTTTTACTAGAATGAGTTCAAATAAGGGATCCAAGTGTTCCCAAAGGGGATAAAGGTGAAGGCACCATGACGTATGGAAAGAAGGCGGGATAAATAAAATATTTTTCTTGGTGCATTTTGACATTGACTATGAGGAATTCAATGATTTATATCGAACATGGTATTTGATTCTAGGTGGACAAACCTTGTGTAGCCCGTGGTGCCTACCATCACATATTTGCAACCCCATCTGAGAATTATTTATGAACCTTACGTATCCATTTAGTATGAAAATGATGACTGAGGTGAAAACCATTTCCAACCTCACTCTAGAATTTTTGGATGGGGCATGCCCTATCTTGAACGAAAAATACCCCATCATCCAAACTATTGTTTCCTATGTAAACTACTCTGCCCATTCCAAAAATCATATATATCATGATTCACCTCTATCTGAAGCTACTCATAGTGATAAGGGGAAGAAAACTATTCTCAATACACCACCTCTAGATGGTACAAATCCATAGCCCATCCACCTTGTCATTGTCCACTCAGAGACAAACATTGTAAAGTTTAAAACAATGAACATGGGTGATAGTACTCATCTAGGTATGTTTCCCGAAGTCTTGTCTTATTGAAAATATGACGGTTTAAGGATTTTGTGTTGTGGATTAAGTTATATTTACTTGACTGAGCACCACATTTTGATATAATAATGGACAATTGGTAACATTTAATTACATGGTTAATTTTTAGGATTAGTATATGCAACATTTTTGAGCTTTTTTGAATGGGATTTTATCTGAATATTGTGGCTATATTTTTAGTAACTTGTGAATGCAACATGTTGCTTTTATTCAGACATACATGCATAGTTTATTTGAAATAATTATGTTTGGGAGTCACAAGTAGGAATATATTGTGATGAGGGATGCATGTTTATTGCTTTGATGGTGTATTTCATATGTTATGAGTATAGGGTAATGTGTGAGAAAAGATAAATTTTATAAATTTATTCATATGGAAATGATATCTTATGGGATACATAAGGTTTGTTTTAGCCTTGTGACATCATCCCACTTGATGGTTGATTGATGGTGTTAAACAAGATTCCTTCCCTTTCTTTTACCTCATGTTTTTACTTAATTGGTTAACTATGTTAATTTATCCCCAACAAAATTTAAAAGCACTTTTCTACATAAAAAGGCAAAAATGAAACAACAATGAAAATAATGTCTTCACAAACTTTAGTTTGCTAATAATTAACTAAAGGGTCAATTGTAATTGCTAGCTTCCCAAGAAGAAGCATAAAAATATAAGACGAGTCTATCCAAAGGACCATATTTATGCTAAGAGAGAAAGTGTATGCTAGAGATTGAGAAGTATTTTTTTTGTTCTTTTCATTCTCATTCCACACTTTGTTTTTCTATAGTCTTTGAAATTGTTTGTTGATAGTAGGGGATGTTCATAATATAAGAGATGATGATAAATTTAGGTTAAATTATGCTTGCATTTAAAGAGGTATTTTGTTTATTTGTTCATGTTTGAAGTGTTAAAAGTTGCACATATTGTGTTGGTTCTAATTGGTGACATGATGCGTAGACGAGAGACTTGAATAAGCATCTTAACTTGTATTGCTCGACCCAATTTTTGTTTTTATTTATTTCTCTATTTACTTAATTTTTGTGTGTATGGTATTGAAAACATCTTGAAAGTTTTGATCTTTGTTCATTCAAGCCTGCACAAAGGCTTGTAAAACATTGTAAGAGAAAAAATCTCTTGTGGAATCTATTGTTTTTAATAAAAAGATACAATTGGTCTCTTGCATTTTCTGGCATTTCTTCTCTCTAAACTCTTTTAAACAATTTTATTTCTTTTTGTGTATTTTCTTATTTTAAAGCTACAATGGTTGATATATATAGAGAGAAAAAGAAACAAGAACACATTTTAAAAGCATAAATATTTTAGAATAATAATGTGATGTGAATGCTTAAAACCACATTTTTTTGTTTCTATTTATTTTTAGCATTCCACTTCACTTGTTTTATTTCTATTAGTATTTTCTAGATACTAGTTCCAATAATTTTAACATAAAAAGCACAAAAAGACATAAACTGGAAAACATCAAGAAAGAAACCCCGATTCTTGAAAATTTAACCCACTAACGAATCATTGCACATCTTTAAGAGGCTTAAAACTTAAACTTGCCGGAGGTTGAGTTTGTCAATCTCAAGAGAACCATTTTCAAGATCAATAGGAGTGGCTTGCATGATGCCTTTGCAGAAGGAACATATATATTATAAAGGAGGACACCTCAAAAGTAGTAAAGCAATTAAATAATAAGAGAAAGGAAGATAAATCATTGAAGCAAGGAAAGCATTATGTGATTGTACCAAGATGGGATATGGCATAGTAGGACGAAACTAGAACTTGTCGAGTGAACATAAGAAGATGACATGACTTGTACGAGGCATAAATGTAGTTACTTTAAGAGTTATATTGACATTTCTTGTAGGAACGTGTGCCTTGATAATTGTGGTATGTAAAAGAGATATTTATAGTTGGTCAAGCTCCTTTATTGTAATTGTAACATTTTTCATATAAATAAAGTGGATGCATTTTCCTTAGCTGTTTCCTATATACGTGAATTATGGTTGTTGTACTTAGATGCATGTTATGTTCATTTCTATGCTTTGTGTTGGGTAATTGTTGAAGTATGGGTCAAGTATAAGTTTTACAGATCATGATTAGATGTGTGTTTATTGTTGAATGGAATTGGTTGAGTAGGACTTCATTACATTTGATGGAATGTAGTTTAAGGAAAAGTTATGGGTAGACCTTAAGTGAAGAGGCATAGTTTGGTTGTAGTAGGTGAATGTTGGAAAAGTACCTACAATCGAAGCAAGGAATTGCCACAAGACCTCAAATGTTGAAAAAGTTGGGAAACCTCCAAGTTTGGAAATAAAAATTCAAGCAGTCTATAGGTTTGTGACAGGTAATATTAGAGTAAAAACATTGGCTAGTTGCATTGTTTCTCACCAGGGTCACCATCATAGTAGTTTATATCAAAGCATAATATTCACCACTTTTTTAAGGAAAGGTGGTTTCATAGCCTTTAAAGAGATATTCTCCATGTTTGAAAAAACTTGAGGGAAATAAATAGGCTTTGGGACAAGTGGAAGGAAACTACAAGGGTGACTTGAAGACTAGAAACATATATTTAATGACTTGGAATATAAATCATCTAAGATGATTCACATGTATGGTAATTTCTCTTGTGGTCTCAAGGACGCATGACTGAGATGACTTCAAAAAAGTGACAAAGTTGCAAAGGTTACCCTGTCTTCTTCATATGCAAATATGACTTCACACCATGAAGGTAATGATGGTGATTATACTTCTAATACTCTAAGGATCAAGACTTGAGTTGAAACTTAAGAAAATAATGTTTAGAGAATGACATCCTATCTTTGAAAGCATGTAAATAAGGTTGATTATTTAGAACTAAAGTTGGACCACATGCCCCAGATTCATAATGTTGCAGTGATAGAGTGCTAAAAGAACAAAAAATTCCCTTATGAAGCAATAGTTCAGTGTTCCGACATTGATGAAATACTGTGAGTTGTGGAAGCATTGTTAAAATGTATTGTTGGGAAAGTTAAAAAACCAAGAAGACACCATCAACTTGTTGAAACTAGTTGATGTTAGTGGAAATATTTCAATGGATCATACGAGGATAAATATCAAGGAATAATAATTGTATGATGGACCTTGTAATGCTAAGTTGCTTGGTAGTTTTTGTTGGGATGTTGAGTAGTACTTAAAGTAGATGAATGGAAGTTCACATGAGGGAAAGGTGAACATTGTTGCAATGTTCTTGGTAGGTACTACTGGGCCTTGAAAATGCCATTATTTTCCCACTTCTTTTAATGAAATTTTCCTCATTTTTTCCACCTTTTACATAAAGAACGAGACCTTTTGATTTACTAAGGATCAATTTTGACATTAGGTATTCCTAGTTATATTTCTTGCATTTTTGAATGAATAATGATAGAATTCTATGCCTTGAGATTACCTCCAAGGGTGGTTGCAAGATTCAATAAAATGAATCTGCAGAATAAGTTGTGAAATGTTGTATAATGTTCTAGAAGTTGTGCACAACAAGATTTGAGCCCAGAATCCAACGACATAATCTTACAACATCCGACGTAAAGTACGTTTTTATCAGATTGCAATGATTAAAAGTACTATACCTTTCGATTTCTTTTTGTCGTCTTGTAGCATCGTTGGGTTTTTGAATTTCATCCTTATAGTTTTTTCGACGAGTCTTATTGTCGCTTAACCGAAAATATTTTGTCGGATTTGCAACGACAAGTGAAGGGAGGTTCATCGAATTTGAGACGAATAGTGAAGGGATGTTCGTCGAAATTTCGGCGAGCACATGCTATTTTTTTCAAATAGTATAAAGGCATATTTCAAATAGTATAAATGAATATTTCCAATGGTAAGCAAGTTCATATCGTCGGATATTCGATGATTGTGAAATTATAAATATAAACATTTTTAAACATTTTGACATGTTTTCTATAGAAGTGACGAACGATTTGCGGAGATTATTTATTTCTCGATGAATGGTTTGAGGAATTGTTTTACTCTTCGACGATCGATTTGGGGAATTTTTTTTTCTTCGACAGATAGTTTGCGGGAGTTTTTTATTCTTCGAAAAACCACAGTTTGAGAAAATTATGATGCATGGAACTTGATTTTTTAATATTGTCGATAGTATTCATTCACGAAGTTTGTGACAAAATGTCAAATAGCAATATTCCTGATCAAAACGAATAAAATCAACAATTTCGTGCGAGACTATGGGATGCAGTGAAACAAAGGGGTGATGGGAAATGTTATTGTTCATGTAGTCAATGCAGGGGATTTAATAGGAGAAGAATATTGATCGCAACAGCCACAAACCATTGTAGGGTACATGGACACGTTGAGGGGGGGAATGAATATCGTCCATTTGTAGGTTTAGCATTATAAAGTTTTTAATATTTTTTTTTGGTAAATGTATGTATTATTTTAATATTTCCTATATTAACTTGTATCTATTGATGTATTCATGTATTTATAAAGGAAAGACATCCTACTAAATATCGTCCAGAGGAAGTGCTTTCAAAACAAGTACTAGAGGATCATGGAGCGTTTATGTTTAATGGAGAACAAGTGAATGATCATATTGAAGAAGATGATCATACTGATAACTTAGTTGAAGATGATGGTAAAAATACATTGATCCATGATTCATTTAATGTTAGAATGGACGATGACAATGACGATGATAATGAAAATATTGATGATTTTGATGATGTTCACGATATACCTCTTCTTGATAAGGCATACAAAACCATTTATGAAGTATCCAAAACAAATATTCTCTCCTATATACTGTTGATAATGAATTTGAAGGTTATGAGTGGTATTCAAACATATCAATCACACGGATGCTAATGTATGTAAAATAATGCATCACCTATATACGATCGTGATAAAGTTTATCTTTATTCCTCTAATAATTTTATTATTAATTCATAATTCAAATTGATACGAATGAAGTGTATTTCCTTAATATTATTTATATATTATATTAACTCTATTTTTATTTTTATTTGATGTAGATTGATGGCTGAATTTTTGTTACCACTGTCAAATATTTTACCTCACACATATCGAGATTTATATTCCATCATGAAAGACAATGGAATGAATTATGAAGCAATTCATGCATGCTCCGATGACCATGTTATATATTATAATCAACATGAATTTCCAACAGAATGTCCAGAATGTCATAAAGTAGATATCGAACAGATCAAGTAACAAAAAAGGTGTCTCACAAGGTTCTTCGTTATATTCCCATCATTCCATGTTTGCAACAACTGTTCAGGTGCAATAACATAGTGCAATTTATGGATTACCATGCTAGGAACATAAGTCAAGATGATGCTATTCGAATGCATGCATATGGTTATGCATTTAGAGATATGGAGGAAACGTGGCCTCACTTTAAAGAAGAACCCCATAATCTTAGGATTTCTTTGGCAACAGATGGTGTTAATCCATTTGCACAGATGAAATCCATTTACACTGTGTGGCCTATTTTTTATATCAACAATAACATTCCTCCATGGTTTTCAATAAAGAGGGAGCACATAATGTTGTCGATGATTATTCCAAGTATTTTGTGTCTACAATTGTTTTATTTCTGATGTAGTTGTGGCATCTCATTTTTTGTATTATGTTTCCTAATGTCATATATATGTTTTTAATTTTACTCTTGTGCATGGTTTATATATCTTAATGGTTCTCATAATTATATATTTTATATGTACTTCAAATCAATCAGGTAAGTTCCAAGTCAAAGATATGAATGTATATTTTGAACCCCTTATAGACGAGCTACTGAATTTATGGTATGGCATCACTATGTATGACGTATCTAGACCAATACAACAAAGGAAATTTCAATTCCATGCAATGTTTGTATGGACAATACACGATGCCCCAGGGTTAACCCATTTTTGTGGTTTGTATTTTTAAGTTCCACTTTAATTGCATTTAATTATATGAAGTAGTTAATATATTTTACATATAATTATAATTGACATAGATATTCCATATCTATATATTGTAGGTCTTCAAACAAAGGGTAAATTTGCATGTCTAGTTTGTGGTCCTAAGATCAAATCTCTTCACTCAAAAATATTAAGAAAGGAGGTGTTTGATGAGTATAGGAATTTTCTCTCTAAGAATCACAGGTATAGAACAACCGAAAAAATAATTTCAATGGGAAGCAAGAGACTGCATTAAAACCACAGAGAATGACACCTCACCTTTGTAAGATGCATTGCAATAGAAATCGTCAAGCTGGTACGTATGGATCATCGTATATAAATTGTTATGTATTTTAATTTTTATTGTGAGTTGTTTACTGTAGTGGCCATAATTGATTTTTGTAATTTATTTATAAAGTAATATTCATGATGTCATTCGTGATCATGAAGGTATTAATGGGATTCCATGAGGAATGAAAAGTTATCCTATACAATTCAATAGGTTTGCCTACTATGAGCACCTACAAATTGCTCATCTGTTTGATACAATGCATACTGGAAAGAATGTCACTGAAACATTATGGAGACTACTGGAGCTAAGGAGCGAGAAAGATAAAATTATGAAAGTTTGCAAATACATTCGAGAAGGAAACCATGCAATGAAAGATGTCATTCAATTTCATAGCAACAGAGACCAAATTAATATAAACTCAATCCCATGGATGTTTACGAAGAAGCAAAGTAATGTTGTTAAAGAAGTAATGCTGTTTAATAAGCACAAACACAACTAAATTTTAAGCAAATATAGAATTAAATTCACCTCAAATTTTTTGTTAATAATTAGTGAGAAAAACAGACCTCAACTGCCCTAAAAATAAGATTTAAAGGTTCAAGGTACAACCTAAAATGTAAATGAGATGCAGCCTTGAAGGCTCTAATGATGCAAACATTTAGGTTTTGCAGAAAATTTATTCCTAATCGAAACCATCATCATCAATGTCAACATCATCATATTCATCATCATCATTGTCGTCGTCATCATCATCATAATCATAATCATCATCATCGCCATCATCATCATCATCATCATCACCATATTCATCATTGTCGACATCATCATCATCATCATCATCATCATCATCATCATCATCATGTTCATCATCATCATCATCTTCATCATCATCATCAACGTCATCATTAAAATTATTTTTAAAATTAAAAATAAACCTATATCAAATTAATTACTTCATATCATCATCATCATCATCATCGTCATCTTTATTTCGTCATCATTGTTTCATATTCATATTTACAATGATACTCCTATATTTTATTTACTTTCTTGTTAGACAATATGTTTTTCTTGAGTCCCTTTACCATCTTAAGGTAATTTGATACAGTAGTGGAGAAGGTGTGCAAACCATTTTTTTGTAAAACAATCCTACTTCAATGATAGAAGACAATGTAAATACACAAGCACTAACAAATGAAATATACATGATCCAAAACATTGCAACTTCTTCAATATGCTCATAATTTACTAACTTGAAAAGAATGCATAATACCAAAAAGTTATAATACCATAATCTAACTTAAAAAGTCATACTAACATAGAGGCATGAAAATTCACTATGTATTGTGTAATGATCCATTGAGTTAACAAAAATGGGCTTCATGGATTTGGATGAAGCTCAAGCTTACATCCAATTGTTCCATCCACAAGTAGAAGCCACAGGGTTGCTTTCGATGACGTGTAGATTTGAAAATAATCTCATTTTTCTAATTGTTAATTTTTATATATTGGTTCTTTATATCCTTAAGGTTACAACACCAAATATGTCTCATTTTACTTGAATTCATATTATTAAGAGAATATTTAAAAACCAATTTATGTATTTATTAAAGGTTAAACAATCAAATTAGCATAACTCAATCCACAAAGCTCCATTTGTTTTTATATTTTGCACCATTCTTTAAATGGTCCCTTCTAAAGTTTAACAAAGCATAGTCCAAAATCAAATCTTTATCATAATATATTTATGTAAACCAATTTATGTCATGAGATTTGTCTTTGTAGCTTAACTGTGGGCTAATGTGGAATCACATGTGACATAAATAGGGAATATTTGTCTACGAAGTTTTAATCATCGTAATTTGAAGTTTTTTTCTTACAAGGTACTTGTGGGCCAATGATTCCCTATGTAGGGAATGTATGGTAAATTGGGGTTTTGCACATTGTCCATGGGATCACATGCATGGGCCTAACCCATGCATGCATATAAGTGAAAAAAATACCCCCTAATCCCAAACATTTATCTCTAGGTACATACCCTTTATCCCCTTATCCCTAACTACATACCCCTAAACCTCTTATCCCTATCCTTGGCCCTAGCTAACTCCCTACACAAACTCCTCTTTTAAGATCATATATGGTTAGGGGTTGGATGATTCTACGAAAAACCATGACTATGAAGACCTAGTCTCTACCCATAACCACATTAACCCTTATCCCAAATTCCATACCACATCAACTCCATCTTAAAATGATGTAGTCCCTATATCTAGTTACATATAATAGATATCATTTTAAAATCCTACCTATCTATTTATGAAATGTATAGAAAATAAAGATGTATTTTTTTAATATATTGTCATATTCTCTTAGAACCCATTCTTATAGTATCCTAATTGTTTAGGGGTTATAGGGTTAGGGACTAACCCTAGTTGTGAACCCCTAACCTCTACCCATGCCCCCTAATTGTGAACCATTAAATTCTATCCATACCCCCTAACTATGAACCTTTAACCTATTACCATACAACATAACTATGAACCCTTAGCTACTAATCAATATTAGAGGGTTTTATAAGCTTATTACATGGCACTATATAATAATGTAGATCAGAGGTTTAAGCATGGGTTTTATTGATAGTTTGCATACCATTCCAAAAATGTGCACAGATAGCTGGCGTTCGCAGGGTTCCAATACCTACCCAGAAGTCCAGTTTTATAGCAGTTCCAACACTCTTCTTTGGGAGGATTTAGGTCGAGCTCCAACACTCCTTCCCTCTCATTAGAGCTCACAGAGGTCACACAGTTCACATAAGAGTTGGCAGATCTAGGAGGTCACAGAGGTCACCATGGAGGTCACAAAGGAGGTCAAGTAGTTCACAAAGGAGGTCGAGGAGGTCAAGGAGTTCATAGAGCAGGTTAGGGAGGTTAAGGAGTTTGCAGAGGTCACCACACAGTTCGTAAAAGAGGTCTATGAGATTGAGGTGTTCACATAGGAGGTTAAGGGGGTTGAGGAGTTCATAGAGGAGGTTGAGGAGGTTGAGGAGTACATAGAGGAAGTCAAGGAGGTCGCCGAGGAGGTTGAGAATCCACCAAGGATGCAATGCCTCCAAAATTGGTCAGTACCCACACTTAATTAACTTGAAATTTATGAGTTCGACATAATGTGCTACATAGTTTGGTTGGACACCATTTTTTTGTAAAATGCGCCTTTAATTATTCACAAATATGCATTTTTCAATCGTCATAGATATGAGCAAAATTATCAGTAATGGTCTTCCCTTCCCATAGGTGTATAATATAAGACTACATACAAAGGAGACCTATAAGACGATGTTTCAAAACCCCTTACCTTGATTAATAGTTGTGCCTATTAAAGGGTAAATCGACATTTATATTGATAATTACAATCAAATACAACCCTCTATTTCCACCTAGGTCTTGCTGACAAGAATGATTCAAATTGATTATATCCCTTACATCAATTTGGAAAAATAATTCAGGATTTTGAAAGGAGGGAGATAAATTAGTGAATATGGCATAATATGCATACGCATGTTGCATGATTATGTGATCAAAAGAGAGAAAATGAGAGAACCAGAAGCACTTGTCCCACTAGAAAAAAGACACCTACAAAAACCAAGTACTTATCATCCTCCTCCTCTCACTTGAAATCTACTTGAAATCTCCCAACTCTGTTCAAGTTAGCATTTCCTTAGGGTTGAAAATTAATATGTTAATGTTATACCATAAATTACTCTCCAATATTGTCTTACTCAACATAACTCACTCAACATGTCAAGTAATCTATAGTAGAGAAAAAAAATTGGGTAACTCTAATAGTATTAATTAACACAACAAAGTGACTCCATTGGTTGATTGTCCATAACAAAGTGGCATCTGATTTGCTTGATGTAGTGAATGTAGCATAAATCCTCACTTAGTTTTCATTGGTGGCAGTGTTTAGTGTGGCATCGAACATCCACGATTTGAAGCCTGAAGTCTTGACTTGGATTGTTTTGTAACAAAGCAAAGTAAATTTTTCTATTGCACCAATAACCAAAAAATTCTGACATGATATCAGTGAAAACCAACACCCGCTTAAGAGAATCCTAGAGGGTTTTGATCTATGTAAAGGATACTTTGGATTTGGCATCATATGTGGAAAAGGGGAGGAATTTTATCTAATAGGGCATACACAATTAGATTGGGTTGGTTTAGTTGATTACATTAAGCCCACACATATAATGTTCTTAGCCTCGGTACATGTGTAGTTTTATGGTTGAGTAAAAACTAACATGCATTAACATTTACCTCCACTAAAGTAGAGCATTAATTCCAACTTGTGAGTTGGTTTGTCTAAGGAGGATACTTGTTGATATGAAAGTAGAACAAGTTGATATTACTACACAGTGCAACAATTATAATGTATAGAAGTTGATGATGAATGTTGTCTTCCATGAGTAGACAAAGCACGTGGAAGTATATTGTCACCACATTCAACAATATTCAGCAACTTGTGGAGAATGAAGAAGTTGATCTCTTGAATTATGCAACTCAGATGCATACTATGGATATTCTCTCCAGGCCTCTCAGTATAGACATGTTTTTGGAGTTCAACGATAAGCCTCTTCATTCCAAAATTGCGATATACTTTGATTTGTTAGCTGTTGCAGTACTTTAATTTGTTAGATGTTGCAGTCCTTTTTATCCAAATATTTATGTCAAAAACATAGTTGATGAGTTGGTGATTTTCTTGTCTATTTAATCACACATAGCGAGCCGAGAGAAACTCTTAGAAGTGGTGCCATTGTCACCTCAATAACTTCTCTTCATTTTAGTGCTTAGATAAATATCCAAAACTAAGAGGGTTTACCTAATCTCAACTAAGTCATAGGGATGGTTCTAATGGAGGATGACTTTGGATAGTTGATTTTAGAATTAACTTGGTAGAAGATACTTCAAGTCTTGGATAAAAATATTGATTTGAATTTCAGAGCTGGATTATGATATATGCAAGGTTGATTTAGGGTCTTGGATCATGATCCTTGAATATCGATTATTACCCTAAATTTCCATATTTAAAGTGAAACTGGACTACTATTATATAGTGTGGATTTGAACAACAATAAGTGTATTCAAACAACAAAAAATTCCAATCTTTTAATGTGAATGAAAATTAGTGAAAATAGGGATAGAATAGAACAAGGAACTAGATTTTACATGGAATACTTCAGAGAACCACTTAGTTACCTGTATTCATTATCAACCTAGTGTATTTTGTAATATTAATTAGGTTGATAGTGACAATATACTTCAGATCTATTATAGACAGTTAGAGGCAAGAGAAAAATGTGAATTTAATGCTTCTAAGAACTTGCAACTTGAACTAACCCTTAAATTGTACCAGATATGAATCTTCTTAGATGACAGTCATAAAAGTGATTTTTATGATGTTTAAGAAATTTTGAAATTTAACCTAGTTAAAGATAGATTGAAGAAGCACAAACATGGCTAATTTTAAAGCAAATATAGAATTAAATTCACCTCGAATTTTCTGTTAATAATCAATAAGCAAAACAGACCCTTAACTTCCCTAAAAATTAGTTTTAAAGGTGCAAGGTGCAACCTAAAATGCAAATCAAATGCATACATGAAGGCTCTAATGATGGAAATATTTAGGGGTTTGCAAAAAAATTATGCCTAATCGAAACCTCAACCCCACTAATTATTCTAATCAAAACCTTGGGCCCACCACCACCATCTGCTCTTTCCCTAACAGAGCCCCCACCTGTACCCTCAATTTCATGATAATGTGATCGACCCATGAAAATCCCTGTATACTCTAGCATAGCAGATAATGGTTCCTGAATTATGTTTGCAGTGGAGAAACACATCCCATATCTTCTAGAGACATTGTTCCTAAACCCTTCGGTTCTCGTACTAGAAGTTTCCATTTAAATCAGGACCTCGAATTGGGGTTTATTTGTTAAAAGGCCATCCTGAGCCTACCAAATTGGGTCTCACTTGTACAAGTTGTAGATCAACATAAAAACTTAGTTTGTTTTTAAACAAGTGCATGATCATCTTTAGTTCTAGGCAATATGTGAAGCAATTTCCTGTAGGAATATTCCTTTAAAACATTGCAAAGAAATCCCCTATTCATTGTGTTAAATGATGGGTAGTTTTTGGGGCAATAAGCTTGGTAATTCGAGAAATTTTCCATCTAGGATTTAGAGGATTTGATGCCATATCAAGGAGTTTCCTATCCTATCAAGGAGGAGTATTCAGAATTGAAGATTCACATATACCATATGAAGGATTTGTTCAACATTATTAAGTACCCTTATTTGAAAATTGTTCTTCAATGACTTAAAATGATCATTCTTGATGACAAAAAGAGGTATAGTCCAAAGAGTAACATATGAGATGTGTGCATGCATGTTTATTTTCATGTGCAATCTACATTTATATTAAAAGATGTGGTTACAAGTCAATGAATGTTGTTTCATTCACCCAACTATTGTTTGTTGTACACTTGGATAGAACTTTGGAAGGTTGGTATTAATCAACCAAACCCTTCCATTCCTTTACCATCACATTGTTCTTGTAATAATGTTACAAAGTCTTGCATAACTGTCTCACTATAACTCTTGATTCTTCTATAGTCTGAAGGAAGGGTGCTACCATTGCATCATATGTTATAGCTTTGTGGTCATGGAATTTCATTGTGAATCTATGGTTATTTAAACTAGACCCTTGGGAGCTTGTAATACCAAATTCATCCTGGTTCAATGCATACTTCTGATCCTAGAAATACATTCCAATTTGTTCATTTGTTTCTCCATTTCTTCCATAGATGACCTTAGTTGGCTAACCTATGTTAGTGTAATGTCTCTTCTTAAGCTGGTTTGTATTAGTTTCTGGTTTAATCCTTCAATGGTAATATCCCATTCATCCATTATGTTAGGGATAATGGAATGGACTTCTTTGTTTGGACTGTAACTAGGTTTTTTCTTGGGAGTCTTTTTGGTTAGAGGAGAGAATCATGATTTCAACTGAAATTTTCTATTTGGGTATTTACTAGGAAATCCAATAATGTCTCGTAGTTATGTACCATAGTTTTTCCAATAATGAAAGGATGGAGGTTGTGGGGCATCTCATACTTCATGAATGAAAATGTTATGGATGATGTGGAACAAATACTATAGAATGAAACCAATACACATAACAATGTTCATCTTCAAGAGTTTGAGAATGATCCCATGGAGTATGGAGAGATTTAGGGTGATTCCAGTTGTTACAAGGTTCTATTAAGAAATATATTAGTAGATGTCATTGGATATTTGATTGGATTTTATTATGTTGAAGGGGGGAGAGAATGCAGTTGTCCATCTTATGAATTATATAGTAATTATGACAAAATTTCACCCTAAAGACAAGGAGTTAGTTAGGTGTGGCTGTAAGGTTCCTGAAGCTATTATGGGTATTGATTTGGATAAGTTAGAAGGTGCCATAAATTTTATATTCATTGAGAAAATTTTGTTGGTTGAGGCTATTATGCATTCCTCATGCCCCCCATCAAGAATATCTTTATATCATCGATTGGAGTTTGTTTGAGATGCAACTTTAGATCATCTCATAACAATACATCTCTTCTTTACTTAAACTGGCCTTCCACCTGGATGATTTATTGTTTCATGTTGATGCAGGAGCATCTCACTCTCATAAAAATATTCAAATGGTTATTCATACATTAGGGTCTTCATATTTCCCAAGGGTGTGGATTCTCTTAAAGGAAAGTAGTGTAATTTTCCTAAGTTTGTAAATAGGTTTTAGGAAGCCTAAAACCATGCATAAATATATGATCTTCATAGACACTTGTGTAAATATCAAGAAAATAGTCAATGACAAAATGAATAGATAAGGATTGAGTTATTTGGTTCATTGGATATAGGGGTTGACTCTATTATTAAACATTTGTTACAATTCTATAACATTTAGTGTAGGAGTTTGTTGTGATGAGTTGGAAGTTTATATAAGTTATATGTAATCCTACAGGTGTAGAGTAAGGAGAGAGGAGTGGCAAAGAAAGTGAATAATTGGGACAATGTAGAGTGGAGAAGTGACATAGAATTTATGTGATCAGGTCGGTGTAGTGATAGAATCTCTCTGAATGTGAACTCATCTATAGAGGTTGGAGAAAGTAACACATTTCTTCGGATATATGACATATATGCTATACTACCGACATCTTCAATTCGTTTGTTATATGAATTTATCCATGTCTACAAGGAGCACAATATGAGTGCAGATCATTTATCCAAGGAAGCATTGAATATGAAGGCTGGATTCCTCTCCTTCTCGTAACTTTTAGAAGGAGAACTCACTGAGGAAGGCATGATACAATTAATTTAAGAGCTTTTTGATTTTTGTGGCAGTATTTTTTGGTTCTTTCTACTATGGGATACATTAACATATTTCTTGTTTTAGTTAGGGATATAGAGTTTGTTTTCATCCCCTCAGGGGTGTGTTTTCTCCACCCTCGATGCCTCCTTGGATAAGTTGTTTGGGCTCCTTATGTTCTTTGTGTGGTATTGCTACTTCAACCATCTTGGGATTTTGGGTTCAATTCCTCCCATTGGGAAATTTTTTTATACTTATGATCTCCACTCGTGTCTGGACTGACTTATTGTCAGGACTATGTAAAATTTACCTTTGATTCATTATTGAATATCAAAGAACACCTCTTTTTCTTTTGAAAAAAAGTTACAAAATATTTGCAAATGATTTTATTAGATATATTGAGATCCGTAAACTGGGTCTTTAATATTTTTGGGTGAGGAAACAAAATAAATTAAAAAGGTACACCTAAGAATATTGTAAAAAACATAGTTTGTATTTTGAGATAAATTAGTTGAAGAATTTGCTATGGAATGGATTTGTATATATATCGTGTTAAAGGACTATGTGATGAACTGTTATACTAGGGAATTATTGATATTATTTAGGATAATTATGTCACTATTATGTCATGCTTATAAGTCTTTCCAAGTTTTTTGCTGGTATTTTTCTATTATTTGCCATTTTTTTTTTTCTGGCCAAGGTGCAGGTAGAACCAAACAGGTATTTGTCAGACTTGTGTTCCTCTAGTGAGGGGATTTTGGGAAGGATAGAGGAAAGTAAGACATCCAGTAGGTATACAAGGGCTGGATCAACTAGATGTCAGAAGATCAGAAGAAAATTCAATAAAAGCATGGAATTTTTTCTCAAAGGAGGGGGGTCATGTTCCTATGATGATGAGACAATAGGAGACATAGAGGTGCCCTTAAGGTACAAATCACCTAGTGAAACAATGGGTACCTAAGGATATTCCTCAATTCAACATCGATTTTTGTGTGAATGAGAGGATATATAGAATGGCACCGTCGTCATTGCATGGATTGGGGTTGTTTTGCATGGATGGCATAAAGGTTGGATACATAAGATGTACAAAATTGATGGAGTATGTTGGACCCTATTAAAACTACAATGATTGGATTCTCCTGGTCCAATATACATGAAGTATGAATAGATATGGGTTGTCAAGAAATTGTTTACAAATGAAAGAAAAATATCAAAATAAAGGAGCAACGTTGTACATTAACAAAATGCCAAAAGTAACTGGGAATATTGCGGGGTTTATAAACAATACAAAACCAGGGTCTACACTTAAGAAACCCAACTAGATATTCGAGGCATGTGAAGAAAACCGTGTCTTTGTATGTGCCATTAAATCAATAGCTGCTAGGGAAGAGCTGCTTATTAATTACAATTTTAATCGAGTAGATACAACACGGTTAGTATGGATGTGGTACATCCAACAATTTACCCAAACTTTTATTAATAATTTTAACATCCTTAGGATTTTTTCGTTAGCAGATAATTATAATATTTTATTAAATTTCCTATGTTGACTTCGCAGGGAGGTGATGGGGGGTGCATCACCCCAACAGAAGGTGAGAGAAGTACACAATCCACTAGGAAACATATATACATCAAAATGTTATGTTTTAAAATTGTTTTAGTGAGTATTTTGGTTTCATTAGGTAATTTTTAGTATGTTTTTGAAGTAGGGTTCTTTTAGAGGCACCTCCCTCACAGTAGATGTTAGTAGACCTACCTCAAAGCAACAGGTATACATTGATATTTCCATTATAAAAATTTAGGATGGACAAAAAAATATGTTGTTATGTTTTTTCAATAGTATATTCGGTTCGTTTATATAATCTTATATATTTTTCATGCAGAGTGTTGATTAGCGAAGCCACCCAACAATTGATCAGACGATTGCAGTCTCAGGGCAATAGGCAAACATGGATGTAATTCTACATTTTAAATACTTTACAATTGTACACATGTATAACGTGTAGCATAATGTTTATTTTGTTATGTATTTTTGCATTTTTATGTTTGCGTTCATTATGATAATGTTGTCTACTTTATTTGCAAGTTGATGATTAGGGAAGTCCCTAGCTATTGATCAGACGACTGGAGCCTTGGGGAAACATGTAAACCTAAATGTAATTCTACATTTTAAATACTTTAAAATTGTACACATATAAAACATGTAGCATAATGTTTATTTTGTTATGCATTTTTTTTGTTTTTACGATTGCGTTCATTATGATAGTGTTGTATACTTTTTTTGTAGGTGGATGATCAGGGAAAGTCCCTAGCTGTTGATTAGACCACACCGTCATCTAGGAATCAGGTAAACCTATATTTAATTCTAGGAATCTATCACGATAGACAATTTTTGTTAATTTTTTTTTTTTTTTTTTGCGTAGACTATTGCTTCCAAAAATAAGCAATGTTTTATATATTTTTGTAGCAGACGAATGATTCAGTCTATGAAACAACAAATAAACAATATTTATATTTTGATTTCTACCAGTTGTTCAATGATGCTGAAATTGGTACTTCTGTAGACCCATTGAAGGTGCTACATAAGACCTTGAAAAACAACATGAGGAAATGGTTAGTCTGGCATTGATAGTTCCAACGACAGATGAGATCAAAGAAAAGGTTCAATTGTTGATCCAGAGATGTCAGTCCTTGAAAGTAATTTGTGGAATCATAATGTAAATTCATTTAGATCTTTATAATTTATAATTTTATATGATAGTGAACTTATAATACAATGGTTTGTATTTACAGGAAATTATGCAACCTCATACTGGTGGTGAAGGGGGTGTTGTTCCTAGTGACCAAACCACTCCCTGTACACGACATACTACACCCTTTTTGTCCATTGAATAGTCGATAATTCGCTCTACGACACCCCTAAAGCCAACAGTGGGTGAAACTGATGCTAACCCACCCACAACAGATCCTGCAGAAGAAGGGGTGGATGCAGGGTTTGATACTAATGCTGATGATGAAGCAACATTTACTGGATCTTCCCATGTCACTAGAATGGGTTTAATAGTGACAACATTTTTGGTGAAAGAGGAACTCGTTCCAATAAAGATAGAGAAGATTCCGGGTAATTATAGATTGTTCAATTTAGTTTTTAATATTTTGTTTCTAATATATCGATAAATATTTTTGATGTTGACTAATGATGCCATGATTATTTTGCAAGAAATGATGTATTTTATAAAAGTATAAATGATTTGGTCTTGGAAATATTCGGTCCCACCATCCGCACAAGGTGGGACAGACAACCAAAATATTTAAAGGATGATATTACTAATCAGTTGGTTGGCCTATTCGAAAAATATACCTTCGATACATCGAAGGTCCTAAAGAAGGTTGGACAACATCTAAAGATTGTCCGAGACCAATATAGGGTTCACCTACAAAAGAAACCTAGGTATGGGCACCCTCCGATGATTCCATCACTGGAGTGGAAAGCCCTAGTGGAAGATGGAAACAAGAAGGGTCTGAGAAAAGTAGGAAATATACCACCAGGCACAGGGAGGTATGCAATAAATTCCACAATGTAATGGTAAGCATTATTATTATTAATTTTTATATCAAAATCAGAACATCGACTAACGTAATTCAACATTTTATTAGGCTGTCAGACACATCAAAGGCCACAAAGGCAAGACTGGAGAAAATTGGTCAACACAAACTTGGCCCTGGTGGTTATTCGAACTTGGCGACACGATTTGTAAGTATCGAAAACTCGATACTGCATCCAAATAATAAATAGAATATTATTCTCATTTTATTTCAATGCCAAATGTAAAATTAATGACGTTATGTAAATATGCAGGCCAAGCAATTCAAAGAACTGCCAACTTAGGATGACTTGAAGCTTGGTTTCAAACACGTCTTTGAAGATGTTGTTGAATGCCGAAGAAGCTTGTCTGGGAATACACGATATTTTGATAATCCATATGGTGCACATGTATATAAAGATGATATAGTTTAATGAAAATTTATTAATTATCATGCAATTTATTTGTTATAAAAAAATAACATAAACTATTTATTCTATTTTGAGAAGGAAAATAGTGATCTCGTTAATGTCTAGGATGTACACCAACCAGTCGAAGATCATGCTTCGATTCCTGTTAATGAATATATTAATATGGTACTATTTTGTATAGATAATTGCAGATGATGAACATTAATTCTAATTCTCCACAATTCAACTGAAGAGCACGTATATGTAGGTAACACTGAATAGGTTGAGCCTAGACAAGATAATGATGATGTGCTCACGCTAGGTAAAAAAACACCTTTTTAAATTTATTTTTAAATGAATTAATTGTAATTATATAAAAAAATAATGAAATATTTTCACATTATTATATCAATTTCGAGCCCATCGCCGCTGAGCCCATCGCCACAACTTCAACCTGGTGAGAAATCAACTAGGGAGACCGATCAACAAATTCCAAAAGATGCACTTCTTTCTAATTATGTAAAGAGAAGAAAAGTAAAAATGAAGTGACTGAAGAAATTTTGAATAATGCTTTTTTATAACATAATGTAGTGCATGGTTTTTTCCACTATTTAATGAATGAATGGTTAAATGAATGCTTTAATGAATGGTTAAATGAATGCTGAATGAATGAATGGTTTATTGAATGATTTAATGAATGGTTTAATGAAATATTTTTTTAGCTATTGAGTGAATTAATTTGAATTGAATTTTTATTTTCAAGTAGATGCATTGGGTTTGGGGAATTGAGAGTGATGTGAGGGGGGGATGGGCCATAAGAGATTCCACCTTCACGTGGTTGGTCCTGTTTAGTAGAGAATATTAAATTCTTCTTGAAACATAGAGGATCTCAATGAATGGTAAGGAAGTATACATTAAAAATAGTTATTTCTATATTTGTAGTGTGTAAATTTTACTTTTGCTATTTGAATCCTCCATTGGAACTTGTTACAGATATCGTTGGGAAAAATTTTCATAGTTCAGAGGAAAAAATGGCATTTTGATGTGATCAATGGCCTTATATACACTGTGTTGTGGTTCTCCATGTTTCCTTAGGTGATCTCTTATTACCAATTAATTTACTTGAATAGTATTGTAATTTACATTGTTAAATTCAAAATTTTCAACAACAACAAAATGTTCATTAATATTGTTCTTTATAATCACTGAGACAAAATACTGAAACTATATTTATTTAACTTCATTTTGTTATTTTCATAAATAGAGAAATATTTATTTGATGAATCCTAACATGAAATTATTGCAATAGGAAAATATTTGTAGTATGTTGAATGATGTTTGAAAGGTAAAGCAAACGAACATAGTGTGAAGCTCCACGAATCAAGGTAAGTTGTAACAAAAAAAATGATAAATGGTATCAAAAACATATTCCTAATTCTCATACACATTTTGCTTCAGTTAATTTGTTTTGTATTCCATACTTGTTCAATTTATACCATTCTTTGTTCCCTATAATCTGAACTTGCTTGAATTAATAATAGAATATATCAAATATGCTTATAAATGATCAAATATGCTTAGAAGTTCAAAAACATGGACACCATGTTTTGTTGCCTAAAAATGTTAGGTTCCTTGTTGTTGGTTTTGAATGGTTTTCTTTGTAGTAGAATCACTGTCAAAATAAAAGATATGTTTTTCACATCTTATTAGAATGTAGATCCAAAATTAGGGTTTCCAAAGATCTCTATATATGGTCAAAAGTGATCATATCAAAGAGATGTGAATTTTCCTTAATCTATATATCTAGAGGCTGTAAATTTAGTTTATGGATATGTTGACTTTTCTTCATCCATGTAATCACTAACATGGAATTTCCATAGACCTGAAGTCAATGAAGACCTTTCACAAGTGATAGATATCTTCTCACAAGTATTGGCCTTAGATTTGGTTGTTTTCCTAACCAAACATATTGAACCAAGCATTTCGAGGTAAAAAAATTGGTGTCACATAATTTACATTAAATGACATATCCCCCATACTAGGTTATAAAGAAACTCATTACTCTATGCAATCATGTCCTAGGGTTTGAATCCTCAAACCCTAATTATTCCACTCTTACATCATCATAAGCATCAAGAATTCCATGCAGCATGAAGAATACAATAACTCTATGATATTTTCCTAGCCTTACATACCATAAGAATAAAGATCCAAAAACATACAAGGTGTTAAATCTACTCTTTATGTCTTCTACTAAGGTAGAAACCTTAGTGTTACAACAAGATACATAATAACCATCTTTGACAATGGTGTAATATTCTCTAGGGTTTGCATGTATAAAATAAACCTTATTCATCACAAAAAAAAACTAACATCACAAATGAACAAGCTCTCCAAGAACATCTAAGACGTTTATCATCCCTTGTCTTATCCTAAGGTTTCCACACGAACCCTAAGTCTCCAAGACAAGTACCATCAAGGGTACAAATTGTGAATGAATATGAGATATTTATTCTCCCTTATATATGCAAGTAGGTGAGGGAGGATAACATAAAATAAGGACAAGTTTCCCTACAAGTAACCAACATTGAGAACCCACATGGAGTACTCTACAATCCAAGGCTGTGACACAAACTCTCCACATTAGCATGGTTGTCTTCCTCAAGGTTTACACACCCTAGCCATGTTAAATTGTATACGTATGTGGAAAGAAAAATCTAGTGTTGGCCTCCAAATATACTTTCCTGTCATAGGGTTTGAATCCTCAAAACCTAATTCTTCCACTCTTACATCATCATAAGAAACAAGAATTCCATGTAGCATCAATAATACAAGAACTCTATGATATTTACCTAGCCTTACATACCATAATAATAAAGATTTAAAAAACATACAAGGTGTTAAATCTACTCTCCATGTATTCTACTAGGGTAGAAACCTTAGTGTTACAAAAAGAGACATAAAAACCATCATCGACAATGGCGTATTCTTATCTAGCGTTTACATGTATAATACAAACCTTAGTCATCACAAAAAAAACCTAACATCACAAATGAGAAATCTCTTTAAGGACATCTAAGACGTTTATCATCCCTTATCTTCTCCTAAGGTTTCCACATGAATCCTAAGTCTCCAAGACAAGTACCATCAAGGGTATGATTGATGAAAGAATATGAGATATTTATCCTCCCTTATATATGCAAGTAGGTGAGGGAGGATAACATAAAATAAGGACAAGTTTCCATACAAGTAATGAACATGGAGAACCCACATGGAGCACTATACAATCCAAGGATGTGCATGTCAAATTAGGGTTTTGTCCAACCCCGAAAGCGAGATTCAATCCAAGCCAAGATATTGGGTTCAATTACCCTCCTCCAAGATGGTTTGGTCTCCAATAGGGTGTTAGTACTACACTCCCTCTTCCATGGTGTCTTGGCATCCAATTTCCCTTTTGTAATTCGTTTCTCTAACTGTGTGTCCAATTCCCTCTCTATACCCAATGCTACTCTGATATGTACCAATGTGGTTAGTAAGCTCCCATTATCCTCCTCAATATATGTGCTTGGGTCCATCACCAACCTCCAATAAGTATGCTATAATTTTATGGCAATTTAAGGTCATTTCGTGCACACAATCTTGTGGTGGCATTTTTTGGATGATGTTGGTGAAATTTTTTACAAGGAAAATGTGATGTGATAGTGATATTTTGTGGCCAAAATAGGAAAGAAAAATGCATACAAAATGGAAATTACTTGCATTGGAAAGATGCACATTCTGGATAAAGAAGAATGAATTGACATGGGCATGTGTTCCTAGGACAAGGAGGTAGGTTTAACAAAGGCCATTGTACCCATAGGAGGAACATTTATTAGTGCCAATTCATGCTAACTTGTATAAAGTTGGGAATTATAACTTTTAATGTGATTTTGAAATTTCACTTCCCACCAAAGGTTTCCCTAATTAATTTCTTATGAATATTCAACATTCAGATGATCTTTAATAAAAATTATAGTAGAAAATTATGGACGATATTTCAATTTACATCAACCCCAATCCACTAAGAATTGCAAGAGTAAGGATATCAAATGTATGCCAACAACTTTTTCAGCTATTTTAGGCACACTTTTCTAAAGATAAACCATATTTTAAATCACTTTAATTATTGTATATTTACAATATTAAGTATTACTTATCATATTTAAGATGTTTGTAAAATCACTCAACAATTTCAACCCTTAATATGTCAAATTAGCATGAACAATAAGTTTTGAAAATTACTTAATCAAGAATACAATGAAAGATGAAAATCAAATATGCAATTACATTGGTATTGGATAGAAGAAAACTTCATATATGTGTTTTTCATAATTAAGTACATGTACATGCCACAACTTTATCACAAAGATGGTACAATTTTTCAACCTCTCCAAAATCCTCACTAGGGAAATCATGAACACCTTAGCCACCACCAAAAATCTCCAACTACCAAGCACCAACACTAATAATTCTTCCTAGGTTTCAACAACAATATTGTAACACAGAAGATCTCCACATTAGCATGGTTTTCTTCCTTAGGGTTTTCACACCCTATCCATGTTAAATCATATACGTATGTGGAAAGAAACATCTACTGTTGGCCTCCAAATATACTTTCATGTCCTAGGGTTTCAATCTTCAAATCCTAATTCTTCCACTCTTACATTCATCATAAGAACCAAGACTTCCATTTAGCATCAAGAATACAAGAACTCTATGACATTTTCCTATCCTTACATACCATAAGAATAAAGGTCCAAAAAACATACAAGCTGTTAAATCTACTCTACATGTCTTCTGCGAGGGTAGAAACATTAGTGTTACAACAAGAGACAGAAAAACAATCATCGAAAAATGGTGTATTCTTATCTAGGGTTTACATGCTTTTGATTATCAAGATGGATATTGACTAGTTATGGTCCGATAAGCTCCAAACACATAGGTGAAGGCGAATATATAATAGCTTTTGATCCAAACAAATCCAATTTACTAAGAAATAGTCGTACTAGTTTCATCAACAGAGAAAACAACAACAATTCAATAGATGACTACTTTTCACCTCATGTGTTTTTCTCTACTATTTATCATTTTTATTTGTACTAGGAAAGCTATTTTTTTTTGCTTCTTGATATTGAAGATTTGATTTTGTATTTTGTCTTGTGTAGGTATATGTGTACCATTACAATAATGAGTGACCTTGATCCTATTAAATGGCCAAAATCACAATGGCGTAATCTCCAGGTCTTCATTGGTGGAAATATATGCTTCATTTCCTGTTAAATTTCTAAAGCAAGGGTTCCCGAAGCTGAGATGTTACTAAAAGTTTTAGCTCTTCATGTATGAGGGTCTCGTCATCTTATTTAATGTGTTTTTGTTTATTTCCCAAGCAGTTTGGGTGGGATGAATGTGCAACTAAAATTAGTTTTTGATGGTAATGTGAGACTGGACATATGAAGAAACAAAGGTAATCAAAAAAAATTCTCAACACAGAAAGAGTGCATATTAGAGGGTTCATTCATAGAAGGAATTTGTTTAAGATTTGAGTATTTTTCTTCCTACTCCAATTATTTATGGTCAAGGCTTGATTATTTCCATTATAACCTTGCAATCTTCAAATCTTGCTCAAAAAATCTTGTTATCAATTTTACAGTTAGTGCATCTAGTTTTGAAAGCAAAACATAAGAGAAGGGTTCATTCACATGGTATTGATTTTCTTGCATTTGATATTCTAGATATATTCAATGATGGTAGTTTGTTCAGGTTTCTTCCCTTTGTGGTCACAACATATCGTTCTCTTGATTTTTAAATCAATTAATAGTTTTGAGTACGTAGCTTTAAGAGCATTTGGAGAAGAAAAAAAATCAAAACTAAAGAACACCTAAATTTCATGAATTGCTACCAGACTATTGACGACACTTTCTCATGAATTAGATGGTCACTTTTAGCTGTTTTCTTCACCTTCTTGTCAAGATTTCTCTCAGGATTTTGGGCAGTTTCATTTTTAGGTCATTGGAAAATAATTCCAGCCAAGAAACCCTATATTTTTAGATGCATGTGTGGGTAAAGGATCAGATATTGAGCCATTTTTTATGCTGGAAATGAGATAGTACAACAAATTTTTGTCGCTGATTTTCCCTGCCATCTTCACCATCTCAAATTTTGGAAATTTCATCTAGTTTTGCACACAAAAATTTGTTTTTGCATTATGGAAATGTTGTTGAACAACAAGATAAACAAATCAGTCATTTCCAGCAATGTAACTTGAGGTAAAATTCCATTTCCTTGTTTAAACATTTTTCTTCGTGTCAAGCTGAGAATATTGTGATGATGGAGGATCCTACATCTCTCTCTTGAAGATATTGTTGATAATTTTGCAGGATGGAACCATCATTTTGATTATGTTTAAAATTTATACAAGCCCTATCCAATCTTGGATGGAAGAGGCTTGCAGGAAGAATTTCCATGCATGTTAAATTTCTATGATATTGTACATGCTCACGATCTCGTGATGGATATTGCAGCATGCTTTATTATGATGATTATTTTCAATTTACATTGATGAGTTATAAGTACACATTAAGGAGAACACCTATGTTGATGATGATTGCTCTAAATTATGTCCTAGTTGCACAAAATAAAAAATACACGTATGGGTGTCAAATTCACAAGCCCTAGATTCAACATGAGACCCACTTCCCAACACCAAATAAACAAGGGATATGCATTTCTTTCAATGATTGAGAACCAATGTTTATATTTTCATTTCAATATTTCCTAGAAAATGTCAATCTCTTTGACACCATCATCAAAAGTACTATTCTTTATGGCCCAATGTTTGGAAACCTAGTCTAGTTTCCATTGATTGGGCACATTTGGAGAGAGTCCAATCTATCATGCTCCAACATATGATTCATTGTTATCATTTTGTGCCATAAGCCATTTGTAAAAGGAAAGTTTGGCACCTGTCCTTTATGCATTGCAAGCATTTTTAGGATTGTATTTTTTCTTCACAATGTTTTCCCCCTTAGTGACTCAAATACTAGTCTACTAGATAAGAGAGGCCCATATTTGGCCATTTTCTCTTCAAAGAGGATTGCTTCCCTAGGACCATCTAGGCACATTCGGGTCTCTAAGGCTTTTCACCCCTTTAGTCCATTAGTATTTTTATTAAGAACCTACCTAACTTTAAGTACTCACGAGACACCCCTGGTCACTTCCTCTCAAAAACAGAGTTGGCCTTCCATTATGAGAATTTGATGCATCTGCAAAATGATCTCAATGTCTTTCCCAACTAATTTCAGTTCCATTTGTCACATGATCTCAGGATTATGCACAACAAGCCAAGGTTTTTGCACTTGTGGGTCAATTCAGATCACCATATACAACAAATAAAGAAGATAATTTAATTGTGCTATCTTAAGAATATGAACACAAAGGAACAATTTGTCTTCAGATGCCCCATATATTATGAGATTTGAGGAAGAAGTCACTGCATGTTCCATGATCAGATATGTCTAGCTTTATACATGGACACAAGCTAACCATTCAAAAACAAAATACTTTGAGGGACCTTTCCATATCCTAAAAGGCCGAGGCATTAGGTTCACCACCTCTTTTTTGGCCTATCTCAATGACTTGGGCAGTAAACACTATGCAAATTTCTCAGCCACATACAAATGGATGGATTGATGATACAACCTCCTCCATAATGGGCTGTAAAATGTGCATCTCAACACTATTACTGGTCTAAATGTCTCATAGTTATTGAAAGACAAAGAATCCATTTTCTGTTATAAATCTTCCACCTACCACTTGTATAAATAACATGATTCAATATGTCTTCAAGCTAGCTTTGAGAAATAGTTATTTAACTCAATAGCCTTCATTGATTAGATAATGGATTTTGGTTAATACTCTCATTTCCCAACAAGAATTGAACTACAATCTCCAGCATACCTTTGCATGTATATATGCTAGAAAATGAAAATATTTTTTTATTATTAATTTATACTTCATCGTTGGTTATCTGACCGCTAAGTAGAGGCATCTGTCGTTGGATATCCTTCCAATCCGTCGACACTGCTACAGTTCCGACAACAACTTCCCGTCAGATATCCGACTTTAAGCGTTGATGACTGACGACAATGCCATACATCCGACGACTTAAATCCAATGGCAATTTTAGTAGGTTTGTCGAAAATTCGATGAACTTTCGTCTCACATTCAACACCGAAGATTATGTAAGGCAGTTGATATTCTCACCGAATTTTGGACTGGAATCAAAAAATCGACTACTAGGTATGTCAAAAATTTGATGACTTATTGATATAAGTCTTCTCCGAACTAGGATGGAGCTCTGTCGAAATGTCATTAAAGTAATCGAATAATAGACGAATTCCCACCGACGACAAAAAAAATGGTGATGTCGAAAAATAGACATGTGTTTGTCGAATGTCAGACATTACATCTGTTGGATTTCAGTCTCAAATTTTGTTGTGGTGGAACACTGTGCAACAAGTTATGGAATGTTGTAGGGGGAGGGTGGGAGTGAGAGAGAGAGATGGGGAGATAGAGGGAGAGAGTGAGGTTGGGATGGGGAGATGAAGGGAGAGAGAGAGGTAGATGGATATGGAGAGGTAGAGAGAGAGATGGAGAGAAAGAGTGGGAGGGAGGGGGAGATATAGAGAGGGAGGTAGGGAGGGGAGAGGTGGAGGGAGGGAGAGTTGTATATATAAATAGAGAGAGATAGTGAGAGAGAGAGAGAGGAAGTGAGGGACAAGGGGATGGTAGAGAGAGACATAGTGCATGTGAGGGAGAGATAAATTGACATATGGAGTAATGGAAGAGTGGGAGAGAAGGATGAGGAGAGGGAGAGGGAGAGATAGAGGGAGAGTGCTGGACAGTGGAAGAGACATGAGGATGTATAAGGAGAGAGAGAGAGGAAGAGGGGGAAAGATGTTTAAAGAGATGTATGGAGAGGGAGAGGGAGAGGAAAAGGGAGTTGGAGGGGGAGAGGGAGAGGGAGACACAAAGGGAGACATAGACAGAGAGGGAGGGAGGGAGAGGGAGAGGGAGAGGGAGGGAGGGAGGGAGAGGGAGGGATATAGAGAGAAAGAGGGTGTGAGAGAGAGAGAGGGAGAGAGAAGGAGGAAGAGATACATAGATAGAAGGAGAGAGGGTGAGGGAGGGAGAGGGAGAGGGATATGTATGAAGGTCGATGGGGAGATAGGGAGAGGGGGAGAGATAGAGAGGGGGGAGGGAGAGGGAGAGGGAGAGGGAGAGGGAGAAGGATAGAGGGAGGAAGAGAGGGAGAGAGATAAGAATATATAATAATATAGAGATGGAGAGGGAGAAAGAGGATGAAAGAGGGATGGAGGCAGAGGGGGAGGCAGAGGGTGGAAAATACGGATAGAGAGGAGGAGGGGGAGAGGGAGAAGGAGAGAGGAAATGAGAGAGAGAGGGAGGGATATAGGGAGATAGAAGAAGTCAAAGAGGGATAGGGAGAGGGAGAGAGAGGGAGAGGTATAGGGAGAAAGAGGGTGAGAGAGGGAGGGAGCCCAGGTGAATGTGAAACAGAGGGTGAGGGAGAGGGAGAGGGAGAGGAAGAGGAAGAGGGAGACGGAGAGAGGGAGGGAGAGAGGTAGATATATAGGGTGAAACAAAGATACATAAAGGAAGAGGGAGAGAGGTACATAGATAGGGTGAAACAAAGATACATAAAGGGAGAGGGAGAAGGAGAAAGATGGTGAAAGAGGGAAAGCTAGAGAGAGAGAGAGAGAGGTAGGGAGTGAGGATGAGAGTGGGGATGTGGGAGGTAGATATAGAGAGATAGAAAGAGAGAGGGAGAGGGAGGGACATAAAGGGAGAGGGAGGGAGAGGGAGCGAGAGATATTAAGAAGCAGCGGGACAAAGGGGGAGGGGGAGAGAGGGTGATATGTAGGGAGAGATAGAGGGAGAGATAGAGGAATATGGAGAGAGAGGAAGGGGGAGGGGGAGGAAGAGAGGAAGAGAGAGGTATATGGATATGTAGAGGGAGATAAAGAGAGGGAGAGAAAGAGTGGGAGGGAGGTAGGGAGGGGAGATGTGGAGGGAAAGAGAGTTGTATATATAAATAGAGAGAGATAGGGAGAGGGAGAAAGGGAGAGAGAGCAGGAGAGAGAGGAAGTGAGGGATAAGGCAAGGGTAGAGAGAGGCATGGTGCATGTGATGGAGAGATAAAGGGAGAGGGAGGGAGAGTGGAAGAGACATAAGGATATATAAGGAGAGAGAGAGTGAGAGGGGGAAAGATGGTTAAAGAGAGGGATGGAGAGAGAGAGGGAGAGAAAAAGGGAGTTGGAGGGGAGAGGGAGAGGAAAAGGGAGTTAGAGGGGGAGAGGGAGAGGGAGATATAGGCAGAGAGGGAGAGGGAGGGAGGGAGGGAGGGAGAGGGATAGAGAGAGTGAGAGATATAGAGAGAAAGAGGGTGAGAGAGAGATAAAGGGGGTGAGAGAGACAAAGATA
>LPNX011052332.1:0-40840 GCA_001517045.1 Pseudotsuga menziesii
CATGCGCGGGTATACAGTAGAGCAACCCGCGAGTGATGCGCGACCATATAGAAGAGCAACCCGCGCATACAAGGATGCGCGACTTGTTACAAGGGAGACTCACGATTGATGCGCGAGATGTCAATACAAAGAGTCGCGCATACATCCTAACAAGGCTAAATAACAAAGTAACTGGCTGGATGAAGGCAGAAATGTATTCAATAATAAGCAAGCTATAGTATTCTAGGCAAACCTCAATCCATAAGTGTCCTTTTGTGCGCCGACATAAGGAAAGTCGGCACTCGGACGGAGAGGTGCCATTCTGGTGTATAACACAAGAGGATATGACATGACTACGGTGGGGAGATAAGGCATGACTATGGTGACTATAGTAATATGTGCATGCAAGTACTTGGACACCGAGTGTCAATTGTGCTATCTTTAAGTAGTTATGCAAACATTCTTGATTAATTTGTTAAAACTGGACATGCTTAATCTGGATATGCATATGGCATAGGAGACAATTCTTTCCTATTCATAGTTGAGTCGATAGGGATTATTCTCAAGTACAATGAAAATTAGATATAAGTTCCCAACCAAAGTTAATGGAATTTATTGTCATTTCTCAACATGGGTAAAATTTCATACTAGGATGTGCTATCCAATAAAAAAGTTTTATACTTTTCTTTTATAACAATGCTTCTTAATTACCACCACATTACCTCTTGCCTAAAAATTCTAGTTAGTTTACAAAATTCCTGGACTGTATGTTTCTATAACATATTATATGTTTGGGTTTATCTAATGTGATTCTAGACACTCCATCAGCTTCACCATGTTAAAAAGAATAAACAATCCTAAATGTATTCCATATAACATCTCAAAATCCCAAAGAATAAGTATTTTCATCAATGGTTTAAATAGTGGGCCATAGTGTCAATGAAAATAGAAAATACCAATTCACATGTAAGACCTCGAGGAAGATGGTCCCAAGCAGGAAGAGAATGTGGATTAGTTTCAAATAAGATTAGGCTGAAAATGGCCAAATACCTCATGATGCATGTTTATGATTGTATCTTCTATCCTCATTTTTCTTTATAATAACAAGGCTATGTGTGATAACAAGTGAGGGTGCGTAGATTCATATTTTGGTCAGTGATGTAGCAATTGAATCAATAAAGGATTTCAATTTTACAAAAAGGGACTAGGAAGGACCTTGAGGATGCATTTGTAATCCAATTTGGGTTTTTTCCTATTTTTGCTTGATAGAATAGCTACATGATTATCAATTTTAGGTCGAGCCAATAATAGAACAATTATTTTAAGTAATGGAGCAATGATATCTAAAGTAGCATGGGAAACTTTAGAGGTTTATCCACAAACAAGTTTAGATGGAGAATCATATATATTTATAGGTCACCATTCATCATAGACAACAATAAGAGGTGAAATATCAAACTCTCACATAGGGTTTACATTATGTGAAATATTTGGAATAACATGTTGTATTTTGTGGTTATTGGGATGTGATTTAAGATCAAGTGGAATGGGGAAAAGTGGAGTTTGCTCATTTGGATGATATCGAAGATATAAATGCCCAGTTTGGGACAAATTCCCTTACTCATTAGAATATTCATCAAAATGAACTAATAACCTAACATTTTTCCTCCTTCCATCTCTCTACATGATCTCCTCTCTCTAGTGATGGTCTCTTCTCTAGCCAAGATATCCCCCTCACTAAAAACTAATGCCTTTGAATTAAGAAACATGCAACAAAATGATGTACAGTTATCCTTATAACTCCCATGCTCACATGATCAATTAAGTTTGAACAAAGCACAAATAAAATCATGCAAGAAATACAAGTAAAATGCATGTATATTGCTACAAGTTTCTTTTGTGTTAGTTAACAGAATTTTTATTTTATTGTTACACTTGTATAATGATATTTGTGAGTTAATAAAAAATGCAACATCAAGGTGAGGACAACAACTAAATAAAATCAATGACAAATGAGTGTCATAATATAATCTCTATGAAATCCAAGTTCCTTGTGTTTCTTTAAATCCCAAACCCTATAAGACAGAAAACTCTTTTTAAGGATGCAATCATGTGAAAATCCCTCAGACAAACCGGAAACTTGAGAAAAGTTGGTTTAAATGTGAAGGTCCCTCACACAAAATAAAAATTTCTTTAATCATGTAACCATCCAAAAATCATTTCAAGCATGCAAACAATAATATTTTTTTTCAAAAAGGATACAACCATGTGGAAATCCCTCACACAAAAAATCGAGCTTATACATAGAAAAGAACAAAACTTACCTCATTCGAGCGAAATTTGTTTCAAAACTTACCTTCCTCTAGATGAAGAAATGTCCCTCACTTTCTTGGAACTCGGATACTCAACAGTCAATGTATTTGAATGACCCTTTCTCGCCTTTTATGGAGCAGAATTCTGTCCAAGGTTTGAAGGAGAAGGATCAAGCCGGTGGCAGGAATGAAACATCCATGCAGGTTTCCACAAGGTATGAAATTTATTAAAAAATACCATACCCAAGTTTGTGAAATTTCCATGTCACACCATGCTAACAATAACATGAGGCATAACTAACACGATCAGACAAGGCATGACTAGGATGATTGTAGTTATCTGTGCATGCAATTAATTATGCTATGGAAACTGGCAGTCAACCATAGTATTTAAATTAGCTGTGCATGCAAGTACTTATGCAATGGACACAAATTGTACTATATTGTACTATTTTAAGTAGTTATTCCAACATTCATGCACACCTAATCTGTTAAAACTAGATAACTTTATTTACTAATAATACTAATGGATTCCTCTTATTAAAAAGGTGAAATATAGGACCAAAAAATCTATTACACAAGGACCAAACAAAAGGATAGGTGTCCTACATACTCTTATTGAGGCAAGTAACCTCACTTTGTGCCACTTTCAATTGGGGAGCCATTATTTCTACCAACCTAAAGCAATATATATTGACTCAAGAGTCCTAGGTACCCTTACTGAGGAAAGTAAGGTCACTTGGTACCACTTTCAATTCAAGAGCGAGACTTTGTACCAACCTAAAGAAAGCTTTATTGACTCAAGAGAAACAACCTCCAAAACTCCCTCGTAATTTTATATGTCTGAACATATCTCCTAGACATAGTATGTGCCAAAAATATTTATTTAGGGATGTTATGGAAATCGATCCCTACAAATCCCCCAATTCATGCCCATTTTAAAGTATAATAAGAGAATAATTATATTAATATTTATTTGGATATTTATGAAGATTTTATGAGGAAATTGTATACTATCATCCACATAGAATCAACAAAATGTATTTCTAACAAAGCATTGGAGGCATTGGAAATAATTGGAGATCAGTACACACTAGAAATGGGGACTTACCTATGAATATATGGAGACACACAACCTCTTTATATTTTTCTCCTCTTTTTCAAAGTGAAGGTGGTGTCACAAGCCAATGGCCTACTACATCAATGGAATTGGTGCAATGCTGACAAATGAAAAAAAAAGCTTCATGGCCCCCCTTGCCTCTAGTAATTCTAAGTTTTAGTTTGAATATATGTGAAAGATGCAAAAGAAGAGGCTCAATATATAAATGTTTTCCACTTTGGAACCAAGACCATCAAAAAGAATAACTCCAATAAAGTAGTAGAGCACCACTATGATATTTTTAAGTAAAATTGGTTTAAAAAGATCAATTATGGAGAGACGAAGAAGTGTTCAAAAGGGCCAATTATTTGAGGAAGAAACAAATAAACTGCAGACTAAAGAAAAAGGGTCCACTACATTGTCAATAATTCATTTTTTTGATCACCAACTCCTACAAATTCCCTGTCTTCACTAGCTGCTGTAGATATCTCAGCATCGCATAAAGCCAATGGTTGTATGGTGGTTGTGGAAAACAAAATTACTATCATGAAAAGAAATCCCATCAACTAATTGGTAAAATTTCATGGTGTAGTCTATGAAGATGTGAGTGTCTATGAAGATGCATTAAACATGTAGTTCAGCAGGTTCCACATGAAGTTTGGAGCATTGGGAGGGGATGGTGGGACTACATTAACGCCATGTGTATTCATAGCTTCTATAGGCCAGATTAACATGTTTTAATTTATAAAAAGTATAGCATGGAGTAGATAAGTAGGAAGGAAGTTTAAGAATCTATGTTATGGGGTAGTGTAGGAAGGAGGTTTAAGAATCCATGTTATGGAAAAGAGTACACTTTGTCTAGGGTTTGAAGTAGAAGTAGAAGGATCAAGCCAATGGTGGAAAAGAAACATGCATTCAAGTTGCCACACCACCTTGACAAGAGGATACGGCATGACTACGGTGAGCAGATAAGGCATGACTATGGTGACTACAGTAATATGTGCATGCAAGTACTTGGACACCGAGTGTCAATTGTGGTATCTTTATGTAGTTATGCAAACATTCTTGCTTAATTTGTTAAAACTAGACATGCCTAATTTGAACATTCATATGGTATAGGAGACAAGTCTTTCCTATTCATAGTTGAGGTGATAGGCACCATTCTCAAGTATAATGAAAATCAGATATAAGTTCCCAACCAAAGTTAATTGAATTTATTGTCTTTTCTCAACATGGGTAAAATTTCATACTAGGATGTGCTATCCAATAAAAAGGTTTTATACTTTTATCTTTTATAACAATGCTTTGTAATTACCTCCACATTACCTCTTGCCTACAAATTCTAGTTAGTTTACAAAATTCCTTGACTTTATGTTTCTATAACATATTATATGTTTGGGTTTATCTAATGTGATTCTAGACACTCCATCAGCTTCACCATGTTAAAATATAAGTCCAAGTTTTTATTAATCAAATAAGTCCAACTTCTTAGGAGAGTATTATTGATGTCATTAGTAGAGTATTATTGTTTTCATCGATGTTGTTAGATTCTCATAATGCATTATTTGAAGTGAAAAGCATGTATTCTTACACAAACCAATAGAGTGTTGACATATCTCAAGTCTTCCCCTTTTTTGGATTCTGCATCTCTTCACTTTATACAGTGTTTGGAGAATATTTAGTAGTTATCATTTTTTCTGTAATAATAACAATAGTAAATAACTTTATCTATCCAAGAAAATTTAAGTCACTTCAAAATTAAAACATGTCTAAGGACTTAGGGAAGGCTCAAAGGTGGGGATATTACTTACAAAATGACTTCATGCACCAATAATAACTCCCATAGGTCATGACCTCCTAGATCTCATCTCATTGGACTATGAATCCTTTAAGGAAAATGTAATATTGATAACAAAATCATGAATGCATAAAAAATGTCAATATAACACATGATACCCATACAATTTACCATATAACATATGATGAAATAAACATGTTAATAAAATGCTATCATAAACATAAATATGGGAAAACAAAACTATATAATCATCCATGCCCTAAAACTGAAATATCACTTATACCATGTCATGATGTTAATAATCAAAATTGTGCCACGGAGAAACCAAAATCCCAAAAAATAATAAACAATCCTAAATGTATTCCATATAACATCTCAAAATCCCAAATAATAGGTATTTTCATCAATGGTTTAAATAGTGGGCCATAGTGTCAATGTCACGTACCCATACCCCAATTATCATGTGGAATTAAACATTTCCTATGGAACCTTTGTCGTTCTTTGAAACACAGGGTATGGTCATGAAGCACTCCTCAAAATTCATGTTCCGATACCACACTGTCACGTCCCCTCCCATCCACCATTGATAAATTCGACGATCTACGAGGAAAGATCTCAGAGGGGATCGAAGGATGGAGAAAAATTGTGACAAAAATCGATAGTCACAATCTGTTCTGCATCTGGGAACATATCAATGACTAAGAATCAACCCAAAAAATTAATGGTCTCGAAATATTGAGTTGTGAAATCATGGAAATTCAAATTTGTAGTCCCGCATCCTGCATCCCGCATGCGGAATAGACCATTGCGGAAATAAAAGTTGCGGAAGTAGATATATGTGAAGACCCATCCCGCATCCTACATCCCATATTTCCAATCCCGCATCCTGCATGCGGAAAGGAAATTTGCGGAAGGAAAACTACAGAAGTAGAGACTTACAGAAGGACATTTCCGCATCCCGCATCCCGCAAGTTGCGCAAAGAAGAGTTGTGGAAGGAGATTTCTGTGGAAATTTAACCTGCTAATAGAAGTCTTAGGAAGATTTGATTGTTCAGTCCATCACCAATCTGTCCCTCTAAGTCCCATAACTTAATTTAAAAATGTATTGAAAGAAACATACATGGATGCATACAATTGCAATTATACAACAAAAGCAATTCATCAATTCAACACATTAAACATATTCATCACATTTCATGAAGAAAATACCATTTGCAGAGATTAACACAAAGATACTTATATTTGAAAGAAGTTGTTCCATAACTAGCTACGTCTCTGCAACGTTCCACCCAAACATAGGCCAGTGCGCTCATCAATATCTCAACAGCACTACCACCCCCGAGCTAGGCATGATTCCTACAAGGAATAAGGAATACTAATAGGCTTACACATAGCCAAGAATACAACCAAACTCAGCCAAGACAACACAATTGGGTTTATCAAGCTACATATAAAAAGTCAATATACTTCTAGGTTTATCAGACTGTAGTCGGTCAAGCAAACATTCTCATTAAGGACCAGCCAAGCCAGCTAACATATGGGTTTATCGGGCTGCAAAGGAACTGGAAAACTTGAACTGCTAAGCTAGTGAGTTCAAGTTGTGGACAGCTGCACTAACTAAGGCTTGGATCCTAAAACATCTACACACCTAACACAATGAATCATCCCCTTCTCTTCTACACAGTCCCTCGGGCTATGCCTTCCCTTCTAGCGTTGTTCAGGGTGTGCAAAGAAGAAAACCATCCCCTCTAGATCTATTTGTGAGGTTCCTTCCTACACTAGGTTTATCAAGCTAGTTCAGATCTAATTCCACTCGAGACCATTTTAGACCAAGGAAGAAATATGCACACACAGCAGAACACAATGTTAACACAACAAAATAAGCTTCCACTCCCTCTGTGACTGAGGATACCATTGCACAAGCACGCTCGGGATGGTAACAACATGCGAACAATACATAACAAAACGTCGTTCTGCAAAACAAGCGAACGCACAACGCACATGCATGGGATGGAAGCGAGAATGATCAGAATCGACCACAACATTTTCGGTGAAATCCCAATGATGGACTGCACATGCATAATGAGGAAAAGAGAAACTGAAAACGTTGAAGGATGGATCATCAAAACATCCCACCTCTCCCCACAGCGTGAGGGAAGATGAAACATGAGTGCATGAGGGAATGGTCATATGTTTCTGGGTGTTTTCTTTTGACATGTGGATTTTCCCCCATGGCTCAAGTTAAACATTCCCCCTCCCTATTCCTTAGTAAATCATGCCCCCATCTCATTATTTGTTGCATTGACATAGCTGGTTGTGGGTTTTTAATTAAATTGCATATTTATATGATGCCCAAAATTATATATTGTGCCTCACTTAGCACCATAAACCATAGGAATCAACCTTGATCACCTATACATAGAACATCTATCAACGACGCTTCCTTGGTCTTGAGATCCTTTCCATGATTCCATACAATATTCTTGTCATATATATTTAATGCAAAACGGGGTCAAAACCGGGTTGTTACATTCCCCTCCCCCTTCAATAGCAATGTCCTCAGTGCTTTACAAAATTGGACAAAAATGCTATGTTGGAACCGCCCTCAGTGCTCTATATAATTGAACAAAAATGGATGTGCCAATTGTATGGCATCCTCCAGCTCCCATGTAGCCTCTTCATGACCATAGTGATGCCATTGCACCTTTACCTACCCTATGGCTCAGTTCCAGAGAATTGTGACCTTCCTAGTGAGGATGTGCATTGGCTCGATTTGGAATTATCCCTCAAGTTCCACCTGAATCACATCCCAATTTATCACATGGTTAGGATCATGTACATATCTCTTAAGCAAAGAAACATGAAAAACATTATGAGCCCTANGAAAATGGCCCTAATCTTTCAAGCACTTCAAACAACCCATAGTATCTACGTGACATCTTGGCACAACTTCCAAGCTTCAAGGAAATCTTCTTTGCCCTCACCCTGAGGTAAACATGATCCCCAACAGTGAACTCTTTGTTCACCATATGCTTATCTGCATAGCTTTTCTGTCTGTCCTGGGCTACTTTTAGAATCTTCCTGATCTTTACAACCTCCTGCTCCATCTCCTTGAGTGATTATGGACTAAGCACAACCTTGTTCACTAGATTATCCCAAGTCACTGGTGTCCTACACCTCCTGCCATACAAAGCTTCATATGGAATCATCCACAAGGATGCTTGCTATCCATTGTTATAAGCAAACTCTACCAAGTGTAAATAATATTCCCACTTGGTTGGTTTTTCCATCACATACATGCGAAGCATGTCTTCAAGTACTTGGTTAAATCTCTCTGTCTACCCATTAGTCTGAGGATGGTAGGCAGTGCTGAAATTCAACTTCGTCCCCAAATCTACAAACAATCCCTTCCAAAAATTGGAAGTGAACTTGACATCTCTGTCAGAGATTATTTACTTTGGAAATCCATGCAATTTGAAAATTTCCTTCATGAATATCTTTGCAATGTCATCATTCTTATGCGCAGACTTAACCGGTATAAAATGTGTTGCCTTTGTCAACTTGTCCACCACAACCATGATGGAATCATGTTGTCTCACGATCATTGGTAATCCTGTAATAAAGTCCATTGAAATAACTTCCCATTTCCATTCTAGAACTGGAAAAGGCTACAACAGACTTGTTCGGTGTTGATGCTCAACCTTCACCTACTGACATTTCATGCACCTTGAAATTTATTCAGCCATGTCCTTTTTCATTCTTGGCCAAAAGTACTGCTTTTGAGCTGTAGCAATTGTCTTATGATATCCTGGGTGATCAGAATATGGAGCTTGATCGATCTCATCCATAACAACCCTCCTCAACTCTACTACATTTGGGATATAAATTATTTTCTTATAAGTAATGAGTTCATCTTCTTCTAATTTATATCCCTCATTTCTTTTCAAGGCTTTCTTGTTGCAACTTGTCTTTTACCTGCACATAGAATTCATCTTCAGCAGCATGATTAACAATCTGTTGTCTCAAATCTGACTGGAAAATACTAAGAAATGCCACATGCATTTCCTACACCTTCCTGCTGAGTGCATCAACTACCTTATTCTCTTTTCCTTTTATGTGCTTGATTTCAAAATCAAACTGACATAAAAAGTCCATCCATCTAGCTTTCCTAGCATTTAGAGTAGGCCTATCAAACAAATACTTCATACCACAATGGTATGTTCTTAGTTCAAATATTCTACCGATCAAGTAATGCCTCCACATCTTGAGAGCATGTATTATGGCTGCAAGTTCCAGATCATGAGTCGAAGAGTTATTCTCACACTCTTTCAACTTTATTGACTCATAACATATTACGTGGTTGTATTGCATAAGAACTCCTCCAAGTCCTTGACCGCATGCATCAATGCATACCAGAAAACCCTTCTCTGGGTCTACAACTTTCAATACTGGTGCACTTGTGAGAAGATTCTTCAATTGCTGGAAACTTTCTTCACACCTCGATGTCCACTCAAACTTTATCCCCTTCCTTTGCAAAGAAGTGATGGCATGTGCAACCTTGGAGAATCCTTTAATGAATCTCCTGTAGTATCTTGCAAGTCCCATGAAAGATCTTAAATTTGTCACATTTCTTGGAGTAGGTCAATTCATAATGACTTCAATCTTGTCAGGGTCCACAGATATACCCTCTTCTGAGATAATGTGACCCGAGTACTGAATTCTATCTTTATAGAAGTCACACTTGCTCAACTTTGCATACATCTTATGCTCCCTGAGCAATTGTAATGTCAATCTCAGATCATCTTCATGCTCTTCCTCATTCATAGAATAAATAAGAATGTCATCAAGGAAAACAAGAACAAAATTGTCTAAATACCTGTTGAAGACACTATTCATAAGGCACATAAATGTAGTTGGTGCATTTTTGAGACCAAATGGGACCACTACAAACTCATAATGTCCATAACTTGTTCTGAAGGTTGTCTTATGAATGTATTCATCCTGGATTCTCACCTAATGGTATCCATACCTCAAGTCAACCTTAGAAAATACCTTTGCTCCTCTCATTTGATCAAAGAGGTCATCAATCCTAGGAAAAGGATATTTGTTCTTTACCGTGGATTTGTTCAGTTGTCTGTAATCAATACACAATCTGAGTGTGCCATCTTTCTTCTTCACAAACAAAACTGGTGCTCCCCAAGGAGACACACTCGGCCTGATGTACTTCTTTTCCAACAACTCTTGCGACTGCATCTTCATCTCTAGAATTTCATGTGTACTCATCCTGTAGGGTGTCTTGGACACTGGCGCTACTCCTGGAACAAGTTCAATTATAAAGACAATATCTCTCTTTCGAGGAAGCCCTGGAATCTCATCAAGAAAAACATCCTTGAATTATTGCAATACATGATAGTCCTCCAACCTAATAGTTTCATTCTCTGCTGCCTCCACAGCATGATCTGCATACACTCTGCAACCCTTCCTACAAATCTTCTTCAACTGCATTGTTGAAATTTACCTCACAGAAATCACCTTTGGAATGCCTCTTACAACTATTGGGTTCCCTTCTTCATCCATGCACTCAAAAGTCTTATTGTAACAATCAAGATTTACCCTGTGAGCTTCTAACCAATACATTCCAATGAGAACATCATCAGAACCCAGGGGTAGAACATTCAAATATACACAAGTGACCAATCCATTCATCACCAATAAACATTTTCCACCACTTCACTAACCTTTCTCTTAGTTCCAGTGGCTAGTTGAACTAACCATGATTTGCTATGCTTTACTTTCTTAAAAGCATAAATCTCCACTACTCTAGGATAAATGTAACTGTGACTAGAACCAGGGTCAATCAAAATAGAAATAGATTGCTCAACAATCTTACTTGCAACTTCAACCACAGTTGACTGGTGATATTCTTGGTGGTCCTCTAGTGCTGCATAGATTCTAGTGACATCCCTTGCTACTTGACCTACTGTTTCTGCTTCAGTGAATGTTATACATTGGCCTTGCATTCCCATTCTCAAGTGGAAAATACCTACGCATGTGGGGTCCCCCACATTTCCAACATTAGAGTGGTGCTATGTTCTGTTGTGGATCTCTTGGCTCTTCTCCCACCACTCTAGTTAGCTGCTTCTCAACTTGGGATGGTTGCTTCTGCTGATTCTTGAAGTTAGAAGGTTTGAAACCTATCTTCCTTTTGTCAGACTTCTAATTCTTTTCATCCTTCCATGTCTTATGATAATCAGGTTTTACTTTTCTTTGCTCATAGCAATACTTAGATTTACTTATCACTTCTTCCATAGTTTTAGGTTCATACAACTTAATTTTGTCTTTGTAAGACTGAGGAAATCCACTTAGAAAATGTTGGATTTTCACCTTCTCATATTTTATATACTTGACATACCTTAACAACTCCAAGAAATTATTTGCATACTCTTCCATGGTTTGTTGTCCCAATCTCAGCTCATGGAATTATTTGATATACTTCTGCTTGAAATACTTCTAGAACTGTTTCCACACAATATTCCTTTCATTAATCTTCTTCACTTTCCTGAAGTTCTCCCACCATATGGATGTTCTTCCAATCAAATTGAAGACGGCTACTCTAGCCTTCATATTTCCTAAATAGTCTTGGACTTGGAAATATTTCCTCATCCCAAGAAGCCAAGATTCATCTTCTTGACAATTATTTATCTCACCGTTGAAGGTAAGAGGCCTTTCCTTCTTAAATTCATCACGTGATCGGTTGTGGTAGCGCCTCTTTCTCTTATTCTCACGAGAAGAAGAACTTGAACCAGCAGTGGATCCTTTAGAGTCAGATGACCCACTAAGAGATCTCTTTCTTCCTCTAACAGTGCTCTTACTTCATTATGGTTTCACTGTCCGGTCCCGAGAGTTCATCTGCCTCTGAATGTCTGTCAAACTCTGCAGCATGGTTACATTCAGCTGATTCTGCTCCTCCATTGCCTTAACCAATATTTCATTGTATTCCATATGACTTTGCATCTCCACCCTCATGCTTCTCATGGTGGTGACAAAATATGGAGTATCTTAAAACCTCCTCCCATTAGACTTCGTCTCAGCATTTGCAATTCGGACATTTTCCCCCATGGAATCTTCCTCGTATTCATTGGGGTTTTGTGCATCATCACACCTGTTGGTTCTCATGGCTCAGCCAAACCAACTTTACTGAACTGCACTATCTGGAATGTTTCCCTGCGACTATAGTTCTACAAAATGTGTTAATAACAAATTTTTTAGATAATTTCAAAATCAAAACCACTTACCCACTACCCATGGCAGTTTTCTTTGTTATGAAGTTAACAATATTTTGAAACCATTTAGCAATGGCTTTGTTAACTATTCAACTTGGCCCATTTAGGCCCTAGCGCCACAACTAGTAGCTCTGATACCACTTTTTCACATACTGATACCCCGATTATCATGCAGAATTAAAAATTTCCTATGGAACCTTTGCCATTCTTTGAAACACAGGGCGTGGTCATGAAACACTCCTCAGCATTCATGTTTTGATACCACATTGTCACATCCCCTCCCTTCAACAATTGATCAATTCGACGATCTACGAAGAAAGAACTCAGAGGGGATCGAACAGTGGAGAAAAATAATGACGAAAATCGATAGTCACAATCTGTTCTGCATCTAAGAATAGATCAACAGCTAAGAATCAACCCACAAAATTCAACAGTGCCGCAATATTGAGTTTTGAAATCGGGAAAATTCAAATTCGTGGTCCTGCATGCGGAATAGACCACTGTGAAAAGAAAAGTTACATAAGTAGATATCTATGAAGCCACATCCCACATCCCACATCCCACATCCCACATCCCGCATGCGAAAAGGAAAGTTGCAGAAGGAAAACTGTGGAAGTAGAGATTTATAGAAGGACGTTTCCGCATCCCGCAAGTTGCGGAAAGAAGAGTTGTGGAAGGAGATTTCTATGGAAATTCAACCTGCTAACAGAAGTATTGGGAATATTTGATCATTCATGCCATCACCAATCCAACCATCTAAGTCCCATAACTTAATTTAAAAATGTATTGGAAGAAACATACACAGATACATACAATTGCAATTATACAGCGGAAGCAATTCATCAATTCAACACATTAAACATATTCATCACATTTCATGAAGCAAATACCATTTGCAGAGATTAAAACAGAGATACTTATATTTAAAAGAAGTTGTTCTGCAACCAGCTATGCCACTACAATGTTCCACCCAACCATAGGCCAATGCACTCATCAATCTCTCAAGAGCACTGCCACCCCCAAGCTAGGAATGATTCCTACAAGGAATAAGGAACACTAACAAGCTCACACATAGCCAAGAATAAAACCAAACTCAACCAAGCCAACAAAGTGGGTTTATCAGGCTATAAACAAAGAAGCCAATATACTACTGGGTTTATCATACTACAGTCAATCATGCCAACATTCTCATTAAGGACCATCCAAGCCAACTAACAAATGGGTTTATCAGGATGCAAAGGAACTGGAAAAATTACTGTTAATCTAGTGAGCTCAACCATCGAGTTGTGGACACCTTCTTTAGATCAGGCTTGGATCCTAAAACATATACACACCCAACACAAGGAAGCATCCTCTTCTTTTCTACATAGTCCCTCAGGTTATTCCTTCCCTTCCATTTCTTTTCAGGGTGTGAAAAGAAGAAAACCAGCCCCTCTAGATCTATTTTTGAGGTTCCTTCCTACAGTAGTTTTATCAAGCTAGTTCAGATCCAATTTCACTCCAGAACATTTCAGACCAAGGCAAAGATATGCACACATAGCATAATACAATGTTAACACATCAAAACAAGCTTCCACTCCCTCTGTGATAGAGGAGACAATTGCACAACCATGATGAGGATGGTAATAATATGCGAACAACACAAAACAAAACACGGTTCTGCAAAATAGGTGAATGCACAACGCACATGCACTAGATGGAATCGAGAATGATCATAATCGACCACAACGTTTTGGGTGAAAGCCTGATGATGGACTGCACATGCACAATGAGGAAAAGAGAAACTAAAAACATTGAAGGATGGATCATCAAAATGTCCCGCCGCTCCCCACAGCGTGAGGGAAGATGAAACATGAGTGCATGAGGGAATGGGCATACATTTTCTGGGTGTTTTCTTCTAACATGTGGCTTTTCACCCATGGATCAAGGTTAAACATTCCCCCTCCTTGTTCCTTAGGAAATCATGCCCCCATATCATTATTTGTTGCATTGACATAGCTAGTTGTGGGTTTTTAATTAAATTGCATATGTATATGATGTCCAAAATTATATACTATGCTTGACTTAGCAGCATAAACCGTAGGAATCAACCTTGATCACCTATACATAGAACATCAATCAATGGCAGGGCCTTGGCCTTGATCTCCTTACCATGATTCCATACAATATTCTCATCATATATATTTAATGCAAAACGGGGTAAAAATCGGGGTGTTACAGTCAATGAAAATAGAAAATACCAATTCACATGTAAGACCTCGAGAAGGATGGTCCCAAGTAAGAAGAGAATGTGGATCAATTTCAAATAAGAGTAGGTTGAAAATGGCCAAATATCGAATGGTGCATGTTTATGAATGTAATTTCTATCCTCATTTTTCTTTAGAATAACAAGTCTATGTGCGATAACAAGTGAGAGTGTGTAGATTCAGATTTTGGTCAGTGATGTAGCAATTGAATCAATAAAGGGTTTCAAATTTACAATAAGGGACTATGAAGGACTTTGAGGATGCATTTGTAATCCAATTTGGGTTGTTTCCTATTTTTTGCTCGATAGAATAGCTACATGATTATAAATTTTAGGTCAAGGAAATAATAGAACAATTATTTTAAGTAATGGAGCAATGATATTTGAAGTAGGATAGGAGGATTTAGAGGTTTATCCACAAAAAAGTTTTGGCGGAGAGTCATATATATTTATAGGTCACCATTCGTCATAGACAATAACAAGAGGTGAAATATAAAACTCTCACATAGGGTTGGCATTATGTGAAAGATTTGGAATAACATGTTGTATTTTGTGGATATTGGGATGTGATTTAAGATCAAGTGGAATGGGGAAAAGTGGATTTTTTTCATTTGGATGAACTTGAAGATATAAATACCCAGTTTGGTCCAAATTCCCTTACTCATTAGAATAAATTCATCAAAATGAACTAAGAACCTAATATTTTTCCTCCTTCCATCTCTCTACATGATCTCTTCTCTGTAGTGATGACAAATGAGTGTCATAATATAATATTTATGAAATCCAAGTTTCTTGTGTTTTTTTAAATCCCAAACCCTATAAGACAGGAAACTCTTTTTAAGGCTAAAATCATGTGCAAATCCCTCAGAGACACCAAAAACTTGAGAAAAGTTGTTTTAAATGTGAAAATCCCTCACACAAAAGAAAAAAAAATTAAGAATGTAACCATGCACAAATCACTTCAACGATGCAAACAATAAGATTTTTTTTTTTAAAATGATGCAACCATGTGTAAATCCCTCACACAAAAAAGTGATCTTATACAGAGAAAAGAACAAAACTTACCTTCTTGGAGCGAAATTTGTGCCAAAACTTCACCTTCCACACATCGATGATGAATAAATCGTCCTCTGGATGAAGAAATGTCCCTCACTTTCCTGGAGCTCAGATACTCAACAATCAATGTCTTTGAATGACCCTTTCTCTCCTTTTATGGAGCAGACTTCCATCCAAGGTTTGAAGGAGAAGGATTGAGCCGATGGCAGGTACGAAATAGCCATGCAAGTTTCCACAAGGCATAACTACCACGATCGGACAAGGCATGACTTGGCTGACTGTAGTTATCTGTGCATGCAATTACTTATTCAATGGACACTAGAGGTCGACTGTAGTATTTAAATTAGTTGTGCATGCAAGTACTTATGCAATGGACATCGATTGTACTGTATTGTACTATTTTAAGTAGTTATTCCAACATTCATGCATGCCTAATTTGTTAAAATTATATAACTTTCTTTACTAATAATACTAATGGCTTCCTCTTATTAAAATGGTGAAGTATAGGACCAAAAAATGTATTACACAAGGACCAAACAAAAGGACAAGTGTCCTACATACCCTTATTGAGGCAAGTAACCTCACTTGGTGCCACTTTCAATTGGGGAGCCATTATTTCTACCAACCTAAAGCATTCTATATTGACTTAAGAGAAACAACCTCCAAAACTCCCTCATAATTTTATATGTTTGAACATATCTCCTAACATAGTATGTGCCACAAATATTTATTAAGGGATGTCATGGAAATGGATCCCTACAAATCCCCTAATTCATGTACATTGTAAAGTATAATAATAGCATAATTATATTAATAGTTACGTGAATAATTGTGAATAGTTTGTGAGGCCATTGTATACTACCATCCGCAGAGAACCAAAAAAATGTATTTCTAATAAAGCATTAGAGGGATTGGAAACACTTGGAGATCAATAATACTTGAAATGGGGACTTACCTATGAATATATGGAGGAAAACAACCTCTTTGTATATTTCTCCTCTTTGTCATAGTGAAGGTGGTGTTGCAAGCCTACTACATCAATGGAATTGGTGCAATGTTGGAAAATGCAAAAAAAGATCTGATGGCCTCCCTTGCCTCTAGTCATTCTAACTTTTAATTTATTTATTGTTAAAGATGCAAAAGAAAGGGCTTAATATATAAAAAAATTTCACTTGGGCACGAAGACCTTTAGAAATAATGACTCCACTAAAGTAGTAGAGCGCCACTACAATTTTTTAAAGTAAATTTGGGTTTAAAAAGATGAATTATGGAGAGATGAAGAAGTGTTCAAAAGGGTCAATTATTTGAGGAGGAAACAAATATATTAGGGACTAAATCCAAAGGGTCAACTACATAATCAAATTCGAATACATAAAGCTAAGAAACACTACTCAAAGAATAAGGGGGATCATCCAATATTGTTGTAGAAGAATAAAGAAAAAGAAGTTGAAGAGCAAATGATGAAAGAAGTTGCTTTAAGAAAAAGGAAGAAAGTGAAAGAAGAAGAGGTAAGGAGAAAAGACAAAGCTAACATGTAAATTCATAGAAGTATAAGGTTTATCATAGATGTACGGAAAATAAAAATTTATTCAATGGATGAAATAAAAATTGTTCTCTAAGTTAGTTTGAACATGCCCCTTGTTTAATATGATGTAAATAATGAAAGTAAAATGTTAAGGTACTATATTTATTAAATCATTCATTTGTGGGTGATGTAACGGTAAGCGGAAGTATTTATGTGTAACACCCCGGTTTTGACCCCGTTGCATTAGATGTATATGATGTATATATTGTAATGATCATGGTGTGGAGCTAAAGGCCAAGGCCCCACCACTAATTGGTTATGCTATGTTTTGGATTTAAACTTGTCACCGATAGTATATTGGGGCATGTGGCACATATTAAGTTTATCATCATGTAAATATGCATCTTTAATTAAATAACCCGACCAGCTACTATCGCGGCAACTCAAATGAGAAAGGGGCATGATTTTCACAAGGATAAGGGTGGGGAAATTGTTAAACCTTGGCCAATGGGGTAAAAATCCATTTGTCTTCTTTCCTTGCCTTACCTAACCACTTTCATTGAAGAATTGCTGGTGGTGGTTGAGGCAGTTAATTGTTTTGGGAGTGGGGTGGCAAGACTTTCAGTCCTTTCCCACATGCACACTCCACTCATGGTTGACTTCACAATGGAAGAGAAACCACTTCCAACACTCACCGGGAGGACACCACTCTTCTTCCACGACAGTGCTGAACCGCTCACGCCCTTCATTCATCCACTTCACCACGTGTTATCTCCATAGTCTGTTCATCTGCACACAGAGGTCGGTGTCATCCTCACGCAGAAGCCATTACCTGTCGTTTTGTTCATCCTCATGCCCAGGCAGTTGTTCTACTAGATCCCACGCAACCAGGAGGGGAGCCGCTTATCGGTGGTCATTCACATTTTCCCCAGAGTGGAATCGGGTATGTTTTTCCTTTATGTTTTGGGGTCGGGTGCAAGCTTTCCTCATGCACAGGTTGAGAGTATGTAGTTTCTTCCCCAGTGAGGGACTGTGTAAGTCTTTTCCACTTCCTTAGTTGTCCAGGATGGACTGCTGATTTCCCCATGTGGTGATTGTATATACTGATACGTTTCTTGCTGGGACTGTTGTCTTCCCATGTCATGCACTGTGTTTGTTGTTACATTTGAGGACTGTTGTAATTCATTTGGGAGTCATTTTGGCCATGATAGGGCCAAGAACGACTCAGGAATCGTTTCCCCTGCTAAGCTATAACAGTTGATTGATTGCATACGTGCAATGGTTGGTCTTCGGACTGTGTAGGGAGAAGGGATGGAGGCTTAGTTTTGCTTGACAAACCTGGTGGCTGGAAACCACACAAACAGAGCTAGAGGGATAGCCTTCTTCTCCACCATCCCTGAATAGCACTGAAAGGGAATGCAGGGCCTGAGCGACTGTGTAGCAGAGAAGGGACTGATTCCTTGTGTTGGGTGTGTGTGGGTGTCTTAGAGGTCAGGCTAGTTCTGGTGTAGGTGTTCTTGGATCTGTAATGAGCTCACCAGCTTAGCATTTAGCCTTTCCCTACACCTGGATGGCCTGATAAGCCCAACTGTGTTGGCTTGGCTATGTTTTGTGTATCCTTGGCTATGTGTCAGCCTGCTAGTTCCCTTATTCCTTGGAGAATCATGCCCAGCTCGGGGGTGGCAGCGCTGCTGAGAGATTAAGGAGCATGCTGGCCTATGGTTGGGTGGAACGTTGTAGTGACGTAGCTTGTTGCGGAACGAGTTCACCATAAGATAAGTGGTCTTTTCCATTTTTACTTCTGCAACCATATTTTCTGTTAATGAATGTTATGAATGCATGTATGAATGTATGATGTTTCCACTGTGTCTGATAAATAATGGTAGCTGTGTAAGATAAACAATTGTAAATGTGCATGTTTTACTTCAATGCATCTCCTTCAGCATTCTGTTTCAGCAATTTTATGCATGTACATGTCCATGGGGTTCTTAGCCCAGATGGTTACGCCAGGGGGTCGCGTCCTCTTCGCCGGTTGGAGGGATGGGGACGTGACATTATGAAAAAATAAAAATAAGAAAAAAATTTAACAATTTAAATATAATATTAATAAATCTATGTTAAAATACATTAGTTTGAGTAATGTATAATAAGAATCACTCCATGTCTATACTAAAAGTTGAAACGCAATGGTTTGAGTATAGATGTTGAAACACATTGATTTTATTATATATGTTGATAAGTTTTTGTTTTCATAATAAATGAATCGATTATTTTAAATCTAGGAGATTAATATTAATTTTAGTTTTAAAACATATTTTTAAATATTTTTGATACTAATAATTTTAAAAGAAGTATCATTATACTAAAATGAATTTATTTTGGGCACGGAGTTGTTACATCATGGATGGAAAGGATTTGTTATCCATGTCACACTATGAACATTGAGAATGAAATTCATTTTCTCTTAGAGTGTCATGGGTATACCCATATTAGATTACAGTTTCATAATCTTTGTTACAAAAGAAACCTCTCTAACCTTCTAACTTGTCAAAACTATGACGACTTAAGAACACTTCTTTCTAAGTTGTTTGAGTATAGTAATACATTTTTACAGCAATCCAAATGATTTTTTTCTTTTATCTTAAGATTCGATAAATCAAGTTGGTCTCAATGGACATCAACCAACATAGATCCATCTTAAACCTTGCTCTATTAAGCATTGAGAGGGATCCAATTTCATGAGGTGTAATTTAAAATAAAAAAAAAATTACACATTAAGAAAAAGTTACATCTCAAGATATTTCATCTAAAATTAAGATGAAATCAATGTAATTAATTTTTTAATTCCACATCATTAGTAGTTTTTAATGGTAATGGCATGTTACGTAAAGTTACACAACATTAGGCATTACAACATCTCCCCCATATTAAACTATAGAGTGCCTCTCTACTCTCACTATAACAAACTTAAACTTATTATATACCCAAAAAAATTTAATATAAGGGCGCTCACACGAAGTTGGTTCCACTTTTTAGTGCCACTTAAGAAATCAGAAACGCACTTCCAAAGTGTAAATCGAGAACGCATATGCGTTATTGATGGTACGTTCAGAATAACCCGAGCCCACACACAAGGATAAGGTTCATAAAAGTTGAATATCACATATGCGATATATCGCAAGTGCGATATATATCGCAAGTGCAATATATCGCATATACGATATATATCGCAAGTGTGATATATTGCATATGCGATATTGAAAACTATAAAAAAAAAACAGAGGTCGCGGGCCTCAGATATCATTTGCACAGTAAAACATTGGGAGAGTGATAAACCACGTTGGCAAAAAAATGCAGAGGCAATTTGTGTTTCACCTTTTGGAGGTCGAGTTGGAGGTTGATTGGCTCCAATGGCAGGTAACTTCTCTTATCCATTTCAATTAGTTTTCAATTCTTTATTGTTTTTCTTAATTTCATAGTTTTTATAATTCTTTAAAACAAATTTAATAAAAAAAATTGAATGAAATCAAAGAATGATAAATTAAAACAACTTGTATTCTTTTGTTTAAATCTTAATGGATAACAGAAATGAGCAAGATAATGTGGAAAATGAACCCTCTAATAACCGAGAACGTAACCCAAACTTGAACGCAAACCCAAACCCAGAGGGGGAACAAGATCGAAACTCACAGATTCTTGCGCATTTGGCATCTTTGAGGTGCCTTAGCTCATCTCTTAGAGGGGGGGATCATTTGAGACAATCTTTAGCTGATGCATTGGACACAATAACAAACACAATTTCCAATGACCAAGGATCTTTGTACAACATTAGCTCATACAGAGAATCCAGGAGGCAATACTACTCTGATGGATTGAGTTATAAAGACATCAAAGACCTGAAGATTACAAAAGACCAATTATTTTCATTATTTCGGGACCCTAGCACTAGATTGGTTCCACCCACCAGTTGGGCACACATTTCCATAGACTAGTGCATTGAACCAAATATAAAGGCCAATTGGATGGATCGTTGGTATATGGTCTTCAATGAAGACCCTCATGGGAATAGGGACATCACATTTTATTTCCTTAGGAAGTTGTATGCAGAATTCATCCTAGGGAAACATGTTATCTATTTTGATATCTTAGGTTTCTAGGTTGTTGGTCATGAGATGCCCCAAGATAGAGAAGGGGCCAGGACGGATCCTAACCATGTTCCATGCCCTCCACGCACACCAAAACCCCCTCGGCTATATCCTCATGCAGGTCATGTGATTGAGGATACACAGGAGGCATTATTTGACTTGGCAAATACATTGCTTCAGCATGGGATTGATGTCCAAGGCAATGTAGACCAAGGGGTTGGCACTTCTAAGGCCGACCCATATACAGATCACACAGGAGATGAAGAGCATTTAGAGTGTTGTGTTACTCCACACCCTTGCACATTATGTGGAGGCATATGCTATGGCCCTGCTTTAGACTTCCGGGATGATGCATTACTTCAATTTGTAAGTAAAACTCATTAGTTTCATATTCTATTTTGTTTCACATCACAATTTTCAATTGTTTCGCAATTTATTTCTATTTAATTATCTAATAAATTATGTGAACAAATATACAGCTGGTGTCCCATGGCACACCAGAGTCGCATAGACTGCCGATCAATGTTGAGAACATTTATGCGGCTATCAATATTGCATATGGGTTTCGTTCTTCACCATTAGGGGTAGGAACTATACTTGTTAATTTGTCAACTTTATTTACATATTTATAGTAGAGATTGTAACATTCAATACATCCTAATTTTGATACAACATGTTTTATGCAGGGTGATCAGGATGAGTACATTGAATCTCAGCCTAGTCCCTCTCATGCAGAGGTAAATTCCCAAACACAGGTATGCTTTTAAATATGCTTTTAAATATGCTTTTAATTATGTTTCGATTTCTTTAGAGAAATTATTTTTCATCCATCATGTATATGTTTCATTTTCTTTGTATTATTTGACATTGACATATGTTAAGGTATATAGGAAACCATTGAGCCATTGGTGCTTGAAGAGCACCGATGCAAGGTTGTTGCCGACCTACCTCTTCCCCCCCGCCAGGTACATGTATGTTTCTCTTTCTTTGAAAACATCATTTTTTGTCCATGTAGTATATATGTCTAAGATTCTTTTTATTATCTGAATTTGACATATGTTATTTTATGTAGGCTTCTATTGAGGCACCGGTGCTTGAAGAACACCAGATTGATGACCCACCTATCACAAGCCAGCAGGTATGTTTATGTATCTCTTTCTTTTAATTGTGTTTTTAATGATTCAACATGTACTTTTTAATTTTTTTGAAATTGTCTAATTGTATCTTTATCCTTTTGTATGTAGGAATGTGAGTTTGATGAAGATGTCCAAAAATCGAGCTTCTTCGCTAGTACAAGTAGAAGTCCTTTTCTCTCGTTCCTAGTTAATCAATCCACTGGTTACACACCTCATCTGACAAGGCAGTAGGTAATTTTATGTATTGCTTTCTTTGTACATTTATGTATGGCTTTCCCTGATTTGGTGCTTTCTCTTTGTACATTTTTGTAGGTTTATGTATCGCTTTGACATATGTTACTTTATGCAGGAGTCTATTGAGATAGTGGTGCTTGAAGAGCACCAAAGCGAGGTTGTTGTCAACCCACCTCTTCTTCCCAACCAAGTACATGTATGTTTCGCTTTCTTTGGAAACATCATTTTCCTTCCATGTAGTATATGTCTCTGATTCACTATTTTATCTGGAATTGACATATATGTTACTTTATGCAGGCTTCTAGTGAGGCACCGGTGCGTGAAGAAAACCAAATCGATGAGCCACCTATGACAAGCCAACATGTACATTTATGTATCACTTTCTTTGTATGTTTGTGTATCGCTTTCTCTGATTTGATGCTTGAAGAGACCCAAATCGATGACCCGCCTCTTCCCCCCCAATGTACATGTATATCTGTTGACATTGGCATATATATTTTTTATGTAGCTTAATAGTGACCAAGTGGTGCTTGAAGAGCACCCAATCAGGGTCGCTGTTAGTGAGGCACCACGACCCACCATTACTTACTCATGTACAGTAAGTAAAAATGCTATTTTGGTTTTGGAATTTGAACAAATGTACATAGAATTTTTAAAGGTTTGTAAACTAACTTACAAAATTTGGTTTTTCTACAGTCTCCACTGATGTGACCTATCCCTCTTGTTCAGCGATGGGGATCACCAGTGAGCAGTCAGAAAAGAAAGCTAGACTTCTCCGAAGACATTGGCAGTGGCAGCGAAAGGGGGGATAACTAGAATAAATGTATAGGGGGGATACATAGATGTAAATTTTTGTTCATATACACACAAATGTACTTTTTGGTCCACTATTTTGTATTATGGCCATGTGGCATGCCAATTTTTGTAACATTATTTCTATACATTTATAATATAAAGCAAGGTTCAAATTTATACATATATGGTTGACTTGATATTGAAACATGATATGGTTGACTTGGTCTTGGAACATGATATGTGTAGTTCACCTATGTGATATAAGGATATGTGTGGTTCACATGTGTGCTAACTTATGAATTTCCAATACTTAAAGGAATAATTGATGACTTATTAACTTTTTAACATTATGGATATCCTCAACTTTTTAACATCATAACCATACCATACACTAACTAAATTACATACACTGACAATCATAACACTAAGTCATCCATGGATGTGTAATATATACCATATCATACCCTGCAATATCCTATGATACTAACATCATACCATAATAACATACAATAACATACCCTACAATACTCTATGATACTAACATCATACCATACGAACATACAATAACATACCATAACATAACATACTAACATCATACCATACTAACATACCATACCATTATAATATACCATACACTAATATCATAACACTAAGTCATGCATGCATGTGTAATATACCATATCATACCTTACAATACCCTTTGATACTAACATCATACCATACTAACATACCATACCATTGTAATATACCATACACTAACATCATAACACTAAGTCATGCATGCATGTGTAATTTACCATATCATACACTACAATACCCTATGATACTAACATCATACCATACTAACATAGATCATACCCTACAATAGTAACATAATACCCTACAAACCATAGTTGGTTTCCAATATGTATATACATCCATGTGTTTCTATTTCCATCTCATAACTTGTAAAGAGGTCGCTAAACCATAGTTCCATGTCATAACTTGTCAACCCTAGTGATAGCATGCAAATTGTTGTTCATGAAACCCTAGTTTGTTTCCAATTTGTACATGTCCATGTGTTTCTAGTTCCCTCTCTTAAATTGTAAATTGCTTACTAAACCCTAGTTCCATCTCATTATTTGTCAACCCTAGTGATAGCATGAAAATTGGTGTTCATGAAAGCCTAGTTGGTTTCCAATTTGTACATGGCCATGTGTATCTAGTTCCCTCTCTTAACTTGTAAATTGCTCACTAAACCCTAGTTCCATCTAATTATTTGTCAACCCTAGTGATAGCATGCAAATTGGTGTTTTCGAAAGCCTAGTTAGTTTCTGATTTGTACATGGCCCTGTCTTTCTAGTTCTATCTCATAACTTGTAAAGAGCTCACTAAACCCTAGTTCCATCTCATTATTTGTCAACCCTAGTGATAGCATGAAAATTGGTGTTCATGAAAGCCTAGTTGGTTTTTGATTTGTACATGGCCATGTGTTTCTAGTTCCCTCTCTTAACTTGTAAATTGCTCACTAAACCCTAGATCCATATCATACCTTGTCAACCCTAGTGATAGCATGAAAATTGGTGTTCATGAAAGAATAGTTGGTTTCCAATTTGTACATGGCCATGTGTTTCTAGTTCCCTCTCCTAACTTGTAAATTGCTCAATAAACCCTAGTTCCATCTCATTATTTGTCAACCCTAGTGATATCATGCAAATTGGTGTTTTTGAAAGCCTAGTTAGTTTATGATTTGTACATGGCCATGTCTTTCTAGTTCCGTCTCATAACTTGTAAAGAGCCCACTAAACCCTAGTTCCATCTCATTATTTGTCAACCTAGTGATAGCATGCAAATTGGTGTTCATAAAAGCCTAGTTGGTTTCTGATTTGTACATGGACATGTGTTTCTAGTTCCCTCTCTTAACTTGTAAATTGCTCACTAAACCCTAGTTCCATCTCATACCTTGTCAACCCTAGTAATAGCATGCAAATTGGTGTTCATCAAAGCCTATTTGTACATGGCCATGTGTTTCTAGTTCCCTCTCTTAACTTTTAAATTGCTCACTAAACCCTAGTTCCATCTCATACCCTGTCAACCCTAGTGATAGCATGCAAATTGGTGTTCATGAAAGCCTAGTTGGTTTCCGATTTGTACATGTCCATGTATTTCTAGTTCCCTCTCTTAACTTGTAAATTGCTCACTAAACCCTAGTTCCATATCATAACTTGTCAACCCTAGTGATAGGATGCAAATTGGTGTTCATTAAAGCCTAGTTGGTTTCCGATTTGTACATGTCCATGTGTTTCTAGTTCCCTCTCTTAACTTGCAAATTGCTCACGAAACCCTAGTTGGTACATGCAAATTGGTGTTCATGAAAGCCTAGTTGGTGCATGCAATTATTGGTGTTCATGTGTTTCTAGTTCCCTCTCTTAACTTGCAAATTTCTCACAAAACCCTAGTTCCATCTCATACCTTGTCAAACCTAGTTGGTGCATGAAAATTGGTGTTCATGAAATCCTAGTTGGTGCATGCAAGTATTGGTGTTCATGTGTTTCTAGTTCCCTCTCTTAACTTGTAAATTGCTCACTAAACCCTAGTTCCATCTCATTATTTGTCAACCCTAGTGATATCATGCAAATTGGTGTTCATGAAAGCCTAGTTGGTTTCCGATTTATACATGTCCATGTGTTTCTAGTTCCCTCTCTTAACTTGTAAAGAGCTCACTAAACCCTAGTTCCATCTCATTATTTGTCAACCCTAGTGATAGCATGAAAATTGGTGTTCATGAAAGCCTAGTTGGTTTCCGATTTGTACATGTCCATGTGTTTCTAGTTCTCTCTCTTAACTTGTAAATTGCTCACTAAACCCTAGTTCCATCTCATAACTTGTCAACCCTAGTGATAGCATGCAAAGTGGTGTTCATGAAAGCCTAGTTGGCTTCCGATTTGTACATGGCAATGTAATTAAACGTATATTAAACTAAAAACATCAAGAAATGTAAATTTCAACAACTCGAGAGCTTGTTATTTTCTGAACTCTATTTGTTGGTGTCTAAAGAAACCATAGGTTTGGCGCCTCCAATGTGCCATAGATGGTGTTTGTATCCTAGGCACACGAAAGGCTAGACATTAGTAACATCATAAGAAAAAAAAGAGAACCCAATGAAAATGTGCAAACATGATTTATAGATAACTCACCCGAGGTTGTACGATCGTGTTTATAGTGTCCAGTATCCTCTGAATAATATTATGTCTATGAATGGTATCGATTAATCACGGGTTTATTACATTGGGAATAAAGTAAGGATAAATAATTGACATTGTGCTTCAGAATTCACTTTAAAGGTTAAATAACGCACTTGACAATGCACTCATACAAGTATGCCATCTGGATCATCTCTGGTGCTGATGGTGTCCATCAATCTTTCATGCTCTATATGAGGTAGAAAGTATCGTACATGTGACCTATTTTTGTGACCAAGTGTACATAGCTTGATGTTTATACCAACTACTAGGTTGGTGAAGTGGTATACAATAGCTCCTGGTGTATAATCCTGATATACATACCCACCCTTCATTTTCTGTTGTGCTGCAACTGTCAAGTACTCGCCTTTTATAACCATCGAGCCGGTTGGGAATTCAATATTTTCATCATCTGTAACAGGTTCGAGAATGGTTTGTTTCCCCTCTAAGCAACATGCCAACCAATAGTCAGAACCCCATTCATTATTTTTTAGGGAAACCACTACATATATCTGACCTGTGAAAGGAAATAGGTCGAGTTAAAAATACATTTTGTAAATAAGGTCTTGCATTGCTAATTTCTACATAAATTAAATTATAAATAGGTCGAGTAAACAATACATAAATGTATTTTCTAATTTAGGTACTACTCATGTACCTACTTGTATGAGATCCGATATCTGATCATAGTCTATAGAAATATGTGTCTGATCATCTTCCAAATGGTCTATTTCATTAACCCTGTTGAAATTGTTTCCAAGTGTCACTCGATCCCATGTATCAACGGTATCCGTATACTCACAATCATCCCATTCACTGATGCTACAGGAACTGCAAAAGTAAGCCTTCAATCTTGTCCAAATTTGTAGGGCCGAGTTGTCTAAGCTTCTAATTGAATGAAACTGTCGAGTTCCATGCACTGTGTTCACCCGATGTGTTTGTGATCGGTCCACATTTGTCACCTCCCAGAATATTCTTCGCACTAAGTGTTTCCTTCTTGCTTGTTCTCCCATGACAGATGCACACCATTCGACTATAGATGCAGCGTATCGAAGGCGAGCACCTGTAAAATTCATCTCTTCCCTTTGAAGGGCGGTTTTAATGCATGCACCAGCACCATCGTGCTCTCCTTTTCCATGACCAGTTTCAAAGTAGTTCCATACATGTGGCACCTTGTACTTTATGTGCAACAAACACAACCATTCAAATACATGTGCATTCTTGAACTGTCCAGCACAACCATCTGACCAAATGAAATGACGATAACATGGTATATCCATAGCTATCACATGGTCATAGAATAATTTAGAGCAATGTTGCATGTAATGAATGTCATGGGTCCGGTTGTCACTTATGTAGAAGTAACTTTCTTTCAGTATCACATGTTTCTCTTCATTGCTATCTTGCCCATGTCAATACGTGATATGCACCATTATGCTCACCTACTCTGAATGATAGTATTGACTTTGTATTTCATTTTGTGGTTGTAGGGTGTAATTTTCCTCAAAGTCAACCACTGATAGTATTGTTCCGAGGGAAGGTGTCCTGGCATATTCTGAATTGCTCATCTTGCCATCGTGCCATATTGACATGTTGAATGTACTGTTGGATCTTTCCACAAAACTCTGGAATAAAATCACATACTCGCACCTGGTACATGAATATTAATATGTCAATAAACCACATAAAAAAATGCGTACATGAATATTAATATGTCAATATTCAACAATTTACCTGTGAAGTCACCAATTTAATCTTCTTGCTTTCTTTCCCATCATGTAGCTGATATGTCTCATACTGATAGTTATGCTTCTCGACAATTGCATTCCCTAATGCTTGATCTTCACTTTCATGGATGCAATCAGACCATAATGATATCTCACCACAATTATTGCAAGAACCGTCTACACATTATTTTAAGTAATGTTTCTGCCTATCTTGTCTCGGTCGCATTATGCTATGGATGAAATCTCTGGATGACATTGGCGGTACTGTACTTGAGCATCCCTGCACATGGTTAGGATGCAAAAAATGACATATATATGCAAATGAATGGTAATATAGGTCAAACTCTATGTGGTATCTACAACAACAAGTGTTCCGGATGGTATTGATTCTAACATACCAAGGCTTGCATTTTTCAAAAGATCTTTTCCCGAGCCTTAGCTCTGCGTGGACAACTTTAAACATCTCGAATAGTTGAGTTTGTGTCATGTCAAGATAATGTTTAACATGAGGTTCATTGTTTCTAGAACCCCTACAATTTTTTAACACATCCTTCATGTTAGAAGAAGGCCTAGTGTTATCATGCCAAAACATTTGCACTAGGCCCTTCATTGCTTCGACTAACTTCATGTCTTTGCGGGGCAACCTACCGCTAAATGCCCATAATGTTTCCATTTGTCCCTCTACATCAAGGTTGTCTCTTCTTACTGAATATTTTTTAAGCGTCTTTAGATGTAAAGGCACAATTTGTGATGTGCAGTTAAGTAATCGACGTTTTCTTGTGGATCTACATACAATTGATTCAGCCAATACACGACGAGCCACATTACAGTCTTGTGAACCAGTTTTTTACCAATCGATGTGAATGCAGCAGCAAGAGATTTAACAATGTGATTACTTGATTCTATATTCTTCATTGTTCTTATGCCTAAATTTCTTCTAACAGTTGCCATATTTCTATATTTAAGCAAAGCTAAAAAAAATTGGCATTTACTGGCTTCGGATTTGTTATCAAAATATTGTTTCATTATTTGAGAACAATGATGAAGGATAGTGTGTTTAGCCACCTTACCTTCCATGGAATTCAATCCGCTCTCGTCCACTTGTATTCATTTAGGAGTTCTCTTTCATTTTTATGCAAAATTTGTTGTCGTTTGAAATGTTGGAGTGATGTTTACATCCACTACAGGCTGACAACTTCGATTAGGAGATTGAACCACCGACCATGGTTGTTGCCGAGTCACATTTGCATCAGGAGTAACATAATTATTGAACTCTTCACAAGATTGTCCGTTTACTAATGGATAAATAATATCAAATTTCATATAACCAACTTCCTTTAATGTTTCATTATCTTCCTCATCCTTTACGTCAGGGATCTGTTGAGGGGGAATGGGAACTATTTGCTCATGTAATGAATGTCGACGATTTCTTGAATCTTCACTCTTTTTTTCTTTTTTATTTTCTGCTTATTCTGGTGTAAGCACCTTCCTTGCTGACTTTCAACCTCTATTACATACATTCCCCATTGAAATCCACCCAAACCTATACAAAACTATGGAATTATGTAAGCAATGATTAAATTGCACATTGAGCAGTTCTCTGTGCATGGGTTTAGATGAATTATGTCTTTTGATACAGTAAACCTGGCCCACAGCATGCAACCCAACATTTTTTATACAACACATATCGCATATACGATATAAGGCACCTCCGATATATTGCATATGCGATATTGATACAACGGCTTTTTAATTAACGGGTAGGTTTCTTACATGATCTCCAAAATGCATATGCGATATATCACATATGCAATTTAGTGCATATGGGATATATCGCATATGCAATTTAGTGCTCACTGTATATGCAATCTACATTTCTCTATGCTTATCAAATATTAAAATATTAAATATCAAATGCATTTCAAACTTGGACTGAAATATGTTAAACTTCTATAATGAATAGTATGACTATGACGACGATGATTATGAGGATGATGATGACTATGATGGTGATGATAATTATGATAATGATGAAGATGAGGATGATGACTATGATGATGAGGATGAGGGTGATGATGATGAGGGCGATGATGATGATGATGATGATGAGGATGAGGATGAGGGTGGTGATGAGGATGAGGATGAACAATGATGGTGATGATGAGGAGGATGATCACTGTGATGACGATGACGATGACGATGACGATGAACAATGATGGTGATGATGAGGAGGATGATCACTATGATGATGATGATGTCCATGAGGGTGATGACGATGATGACCATGATGGTGATGATGAGGATGAGGGTGATGATGATGGTGAGGAGGAGGATGAGGATGATGATGGTGATGATGATGATGATGATGATGATGATGATGATGGTGATGATGATGATGATGATGATGAGGATGGCGACGATGATGATGAACAATGATGGTGATGATGATGATGACGATGATGATCAATGATGGTGAGGATGATGATGAGGATGAGGATGATGATGGTGAGGATGATGATGATGATGAAAATGATGATGAACAATGATGGTGATGATGAGGAGGAGGAGGAGGATGACTATGATGATGATGATGAGGATGAGTGTGATGATGATGATGATGATGACAATGATGATGATGATGAGGATCAAGGTGGTGATGATGTGGAGGAGGAGGGTGATGGTGATGATGGTGATGAGGAGGAGGAGGATGATGACTATGATGATGATGATGAGGATGAGGGTGGTGATAATGATGATAATGATGATGATGAGGATGATGACTATGATGATGAGGATGAGGGTGATGATGATGACAATGATGATGATGTCCATGAGGGTGATGATGATGATGATTTCCATGAGGGTGATGATGATGATGACCATGATCGTGACACGATGGCGATGATGAGAATGAGGGTGATGATGAGGAGGAGGAGGAGGAGGATGAGGATGAGGATGGTGATGATGATGATGGTGGTGGTGGTGGTGGTGGTGATGATGGTGATGATGATGAGTATGGTGACGATGATGATGAACAATGATGGTGGTGATGATGATGATGATGATGATGATGATCAATGATGGTGAGGATGATGATGAGGATGAGGATGATGATGGTGATGATGATGCTGACAATAATAATGATGATGAACAATGATGGTGATGATGATGAGGAGGAGGATGATGACTATGATGATGATGAGGATGAGGGTGATGATGAGGATGAGGGTGGTGATGATGATGAGGAGGAGGAGGAGGAGGAGGAGGGTGATGGTGATGATGATGGTGATGATGGTGATGAGGAGGAGGAGGATGATGACTATGATGATGATGAAGAGGATGAGGGTGATGATAATGATGATGATGAGGATGATGACTATGATGATGAGGATGAGGGTGATGATGATGATGTCCATGAGGGTGATGATGATGATGATCACTATGATGATGATGATGTCCATGAGGGTGATGATGATGATGACCATGATGGTGATGATGAGGATGAGGGTGATGATGATGAGGATGAGGATGATGATGGTGAGAATGATGATGATGATGATGATGATGGTGATGATGATGATGATGATGATGATGGTGAGGATGATGATGAATAATGATGGCGATGATGATGATGACGATGATGATCAATGATGGTGAGGATGATGATGAGGATGAGGATGATGATGGTGAGTATGATGATGATGATGACGATGATGATGAACAATGATGGTGATGGTGAGGAGGAGGAGGATGATGACTATGATGATGATGATGAGGATGAGGGTGAAGATGATGATGATGATGACAATGATGATGAGGAGGAGGATGAGGGTGGTGATGATGATGAGGAGGAGGAGGAGGAGGGTGATGGCGATGATGATGATGATGATGGTGATGAGGAGGATGAGGATGATGGCTATGATGATGATGATGAGGATGAGGGTGATGATAATGATGATAGTGATGATGATGAGGATGATGACTATGATTATGAGGATTAGGGTGATGATGATGAGGGTGATGATGATGATGATGATGATGATGTCCATGAGGGTGATGATGAGGAGGAGGAGGAGGAGGAGGGTGATGGTGATGATGATGGCGATGATGGTGATGAGGAGGATGATCACTATGATGATGATGATGTCCATGATGGTGATGATGAGGATGAGGATGATGATGATGATGATGAGGATGAGGATGTGGATGATGATGCTGATGCTGATGCTGATGATGGTGATGATGATGATGATGATGAGGGTGGTGACGATGATGATGAATAATGATGGTGATGATGATGACAACGATGGTGATCAATGACGGTGAGGATGATGATGAGGATGAGGATGATGATGATGATGACAATGATGATGAACAATGATGGTGATGAGGAGGAGGAGGAGGATGAGGAGGAGGAGGAGGATGAGGGTGATGATGATGATGATGATGATGATGACAATGATGATGATGATGAGGATGAGGGTGGTGATGATGATGATGATGATGATGACGATGACGATGACGATGAACAATGATGGTGATGACGAGGAGGATGATGACTACGATGATGATGATGATGACAATGATGATGATGATGAGGATGAGAGTGGTGATGATGATGATGATGAGGGTGGTGATGATGATGATGATGAGGATGAGGGTGGTGATGAGGATGAGGATAATGATGATGATGAGGAGGAGGAGGAGGATGGTGATGATGATGATGATGAAGATGACTATGGTGACGATGCGGATGATGATGGTGATGATGATGATGATGATGGTGATGATGATGGTGAACAATGATGATGATGATGCTGAGGAGGAGGAGGATGACTATTATGATGATGAGGAGGATGATGATGATGATGATGATGATGTTGATGGTGATGGTGATGATGATGAGGATGAGGGTGATGATGATGATGATGATGATGATGATAAGGTTGATTATGATGATGATGATGATAATGACGATGATGATGAATAGTGATTGTGATGATGAGGATGATGATGACTATGGTGAGGATGAGGTTGATGATGGTGATGATGATGATGATGATGATGATGACCATGATGATGATGATGAGGATGAGGGTGATGATGATTATGAGGAGGATGAGGATGAGGATGGTGATGGTGATGATGATGAGGAGGAGGAGGAGGATGGTGATGATGATGATGATGATGACGATGGTGATGATGAGGATGATGATGATGATGGTGATGGTGATGGTGATGATGATGATGATGATGATGATGATGACAATGGTGATGAACAATGATGATGATGATGATGATGATGGAGGATGAGGGTGATGATGATGATGGAGGATGAGGGTGATGATGATGAGGATGATGAGGATGATGATGATGAGGATGATGATGATAATGATTATGATGATGATGATGACGATGATGATGATGATGAACAATGATGGTGATGATGACGAGGATGAGGATGATGACTATGATGATGATGAGGATGATGACTATGATGATACGGATGATGACTTTGAAACTTTGGCTCTATGCATGGAGGATGATAAATATTGTTAAGATATATATGCCATTTGATAACAAATTTATAACGTCCTTTGAGCACTGACATAAATCAATCTTCAATCTCTCTGTTAATGTTGCAAATTTTCCCTTGAAGCTGAATAGATTGAAGGACGGGAGGATTTATTGTTTTCTTGGATGCACAGCCCATGGATTCATTCACCGCCCTATTTTCTTGGATGCAAAACCCATGGCTTTGTTCACTGCCCTATTTTCTTGGATGCACAGCCCATGGCTTTGTTCACCATTAAAAGCAGGAATTATTTGTGTCCATCATAGTGTTGTCTAAATGGTATTATAATGGGATAAGGATGCCATTACTCTTTTTTACTCTTGTACCAAATTAGTTAAGCAAAAACACATATGTGTTATAATGCATATGTGTTATAGCTTTATCATATCGCATATGCGATATGAATAAGCTATAATTCATATGCGTTATTTTAAAATTAAAAAAATCAATGGGAATAAGGTTTGGCATTATGTTCAGAAATAGCTTCAGACTACTGAACCTATTGTCTAGGACAAATAAACCAGCGATATTTCTTGTCTTTTAGAACTCAATCAATATGCTCAGTTTAGATGGCATGTTTTTCTATGACATACACAATATTTTTTTATGAAAATCTAAAATATTGTAGAGTACGATCTTATGATTCTGAATATGTAATTTTTTCCTTCAAAAATATGTTTTATTTATTTATAATTATTTTTCTAAATGACACACGTCAGTTTTTGAAAATAGATATATCGATTTTTTTTTATATAACTTTTGATTTCCATCACCATTTTCCAACAAAACTATATGGTGCACTAGATGAGATCAATCTCTATGATCTTATATTTAGAAATCAAAGATTTCATTAATTTTTTCCCCTAAAGTGTTGCACCCACACATATCATTTTAATTTCAAGCTTTTGTGACTTCAATAATTAATAATAAAAAAATAATTCATGAAAAATTCTGAATAAATAGTGTTGCACTAGGCCCATATGTCATTTATATGTCTGCAATATTTTATCCCAAAGTGACATCATTTACCTCATATATTGCTGCACCTGCACAAACATATATGTTAAGATGTGCTAAAAATTTGAAAACCCAATTTCACGGAAACTAATTTTATAATCATTTACACACATTTTGTTTGCATAAATGCTATATATTATGAAATCTGATTCAATTACCTATATTTTCTCTTTTTACTTCATCTTCAAATAAGTTAGGGAAGTACCCCTAATTGTCACCTAAAGTCAGAGTTTCCCATTTTTTCTTGTATTATGCGGCATCTAAAGTGTCGTTAAAGGAGTCCATGATTGTGCATCATCCCATAAATTATCCACAATAAATAACTATAAATAAACAAAATTGTGAATAGCATATTTCTATGTTTTAGGTAAACACAATGCAAGCTTGAATACGTTTCTCATTTCAAAAGATGATGATAAAAATATCTGTATACCAGTATATGATAATAAATACTCAATGCGTTATCTATATATATATATATGAATAAAATATCCTTGTATAAATATATGATAATAAATGCTCAATGCATTATATATATGTGTGTGAGAGAATTAATAAATGTTTAATATATTGTTTTATGAATTATTTTAAATTTAATTATATATTTTTTATTTTTATAACTTATTTTTTCTTTTTTTAGAAGTGAGTTTTTTACCTATCGGTTTCTAATTCATAAGAATAAGACAAATAAATTGTGAAAGTCTTCCTAAGCTATCTTTACAAGCTAGTAAAAAACATTTTCTATTCAAATGAGGTTTATATAAAGACACCATGACCTAGTTATACCATTGGGAAATTAATGAAAATGTCGCCTTCCAAAATATTAATGACATTAAAAATATTATTACTTAAAAGTTTAAATAGAAAGGATTGAAGGTTAAAAGAAAATTTAGATACCATAAGGAGGTTATTAACCATAATCTGGATGTTAAAAAGTATTTCTTTGTCTATAATATAGCCAAGATGGGAATGAGCTCTATAGTGAAACAGGGCATTGGGAAGTTCCCAAAACATCGTGGGAGAAAATGATGTGTCATCTATATGATATTATGAGGGTTGAGGACAAAAAACACTTTATTTTAAAGTTCCGTGTGTACACTCGCATTAGATCTGAGTTCTATTTCAATACCGGCCTTCCTAGCCTTCTAGCACATCAAAATTATGGTGATTTCATAATGCTTCTCTCCAAGCTTTTTGAACATAGAAATATAATTTTAAATTAAACTAAATAATTAATTTTTAAGTACAATAAAACAAAGTTGGTTTTAGTCGACGTTAATCATTTTCATCATCATATAAGCTTCTAATACTTAATTATTTAAATATTATATTAAAATAAATCCATTCATCTGTATACTTTAATATATTTTAGATTACTAAAATATTAAGTTAAAATAAATTTATTTATATATATTTAATATAAATAAATCATTTATGTATATCTATGTACCATGTATATTAGTCATCGATGAACCATTGCTTAACACTAACTTTTAAAATAAATGGCAAATATGATGTAGATGTAATGTAAACCTATCTCATTTAATTTTCTAGCCATTATAATTTGAATACATAACCAATATTACAAGTTGTTAGAATATCCTCAAGCCAACTGAAGTTGATTCGCATGGTGAATATCATAGTAATTTACATTTAAATATTTTTCTAGCAGCTTTTTAAAACTTTGAATGAGTTATAAAAGTAAAACTATGAAAATCAACGGATGTTATAAAAAAACGCATATATAGAGATCAAGTATGTTTGTGTCTTAGAAAATCACATGACAGATGAAAAGTCATAACATTAAAGCAAAAAACTATTTTCAATGTATCTAACAATCAAAATTCTAGATATTCTATAAAAAGAGTTGGATCGATTGCAATTTTCTGCTCATTTATCATTTCCCATATGTGTCATAATATACTATTATATTAGTGTATAAGAAAGATTTGGAAAATTGTACATTGAGATTAAATTTGGGGTGGGTAGTTGGAATTATGGGAGAGGTTTAATCTAATCTTAATGTACAATTTATAATAATAATTACTTATATGTTAAGAAATTTTTTTAGTTATGCTAATAAATGATGATGTTAACTTTTAAGTTCAAACACAATACCTTTAGGCTAAGTATTCACAATTAGCTTTTCTTACTACTCTAATCTATCAGGATATCATTTCATCACCAATCCTTAGTTTTGTAAGGATTCGCTTTCCATATATCTCTCCCTTAGTGGATTTCTTGCCCCGTTGTTTAGTGCAATGCACTTCAGTCTCCTAGGTCTAATTTCTTTATTTGGTCAATTTCAATTTACATCATATGCATAGTTTGACTTATAAAATAATAAGATCGCTACAATGTCCCTTGGCAAGGCCTTGGCCTTGAGCTGCTCGCCAAAGACTATTATGTAATTACAATTACATTTTATTACAACAAGGTAGGATCAATAGGGGTATTACACCACCAATCAAGTGCATTCTTTATGTGTATTGAAACACTCGAAAAAAGGTCATTTTGTCATCATAATGGTAAAAACGGCCTTCAAAATAAAGTTCATCAAAGTTCTAGTATGAAATAGTCTTAAGAATACACAATTATGCTTATACATCATCTTATGGATTCTTAACAAATGTTTAAAAAAAGAAAAGAACAAAGAAAGATGGGGAACTAAGGAGGAATTATCCTCAATAAGGGTTAGTCACCTTCATTTCTACTTTTTTTCTTAACTCTTCTTTGTTTTAATCTCAATTCATGTCCAAACATATTTCTTTCTTAGAAGAAGGTTCTAGAGGGACTCTCTAGAGGAGAATCTTGATTTCCAAGATTCAAATGGATTTCCAAATAATTGTTTGTGGTCATTTCATTTGGTGGGGTTTCATTTACATCTATAATGATCGTGGGTGGTACCACTATAGACTTGTTTTCTTTTCTATCGTATTAGGAGGAGAGTCGATTCCTCAATCAAGTCTTCTCAATAAGAATTGATATACTCCTTTAAAGATGTTGCTTATTTATTTTATGTATGTTGCTTGTCTACATAATCTAAATACTATTGTTTTGGAGAGTACAAACCCTTTGGTTTTGATTTGCTTCCCTTTTTCCATTTTGGGTGAGCTCACAATTGAGGGTGGGAGTCCCAAAGATGTCCTATTTTGTAACATTTTTTTATTGGAAACATGTATTTTCATTATATAAAAATTGAGTCCATTGAAAATTCTCTAATTCTAGGATTATATTTTCTAGTAAGCCTTGACCAATGTCAAGTTGAACAAAGATTCAATGATATGTCAGGAGGCCAAGTTTGATTTTATCTATTTCCATAAATAAGCTCAGGGAATTCCCAAAACTTACAAATGTTTTTAAATGGGCCACAAGTGTATTGAAAAGTTTGGAAAGCGAATTGAAACTAGCATTGTGTTTCCCTATGGCGAAGGCTGTCATTGAAGAAATGTTGAAAGGATAAGTCTCTATCAATATTCTATCTACCTAGAAATTTTGAAAGGATTATTTACATTTTTTTTGTTTGTTATTTAAGGCCTCCAGTAAATATTATAGTGACTTATACTTCTCTATGGAAGTAATCATATTAAGGACATTTGCATTCTAATGAACCTGGTTAAAATGGAGTTTCCTTTTTGTATAATATTTTGGATGATTGTTGATAGTACTAGGCTCCCTATCGATGGTATAACTCCTTGAGAACCTAGAGAATGTATTTTTTTGTACTACATTGGCATAGAAAATATTTTTTTTTCTTTGGGGAAAAAAGTTTGGAGATGAACTCAAACTAGCATCCTGGTGAAATTCATGGTAGTATGGTTGAGTTTTGGGAACAATGGAGTAATTTTCTACCCCAAAACTAGCCCCCTTCTCTAAAAATTTCTCATAGATAGCGATGTATAAAAAATGAACACCAAAGAAAACTTTTGAGCATATATAAACTTTTTACTTTGTTTTCCAAATAGAGTAAATGCATTGATAAAAATTAGGGATAGAAGGACATAATCCATTAAATCAATATATTTCCACGTTAGATTCTTAGTATTATAGTAGATCAAATAATTCATGTTCTAATACTTTCAACATTGAAACTTTATTTCTCAAAAATAGAACCACCAAGTGAATGGGTTGAAGCAACTATGAATGGTCTAATGTTGGTTGTGTATTTGAAGAAACAAATCCTTGAGGAGGAGGGTATACCTTTACCCCATGCCTACAAGAAATAATTTAAGACCAACAAAGTCATTGAATCTTTATAGATTCCATATTTAGAAACAAAACGTGTGTCATTCTTGATTACTTACCAACATAGAGAAGTCTTGGTTGAACTACATGGATCCCCACTTTTATCTTCATATTTTACTTTATGGGATCAATAGAACTATTAGATGATTTAACATGTAATGTGATGGCATTCCCCTCAATATACCTCACCAAGACTTGATATTCCTCCCCATGGACAATACCTTTCTCATATATCTTATTAACATGAATGTAGACAAAGGCAGGAGCTTTTTCAAATTGTTTGAAGGAGAACATGTATTCTTATCAACAAATACAAATGGTACTAAATTCTATATAATATCTTATGGGTATTTTAAGTTTGTCTATGGAATTCATATTAGTGTACGTGATGAGGAACCCATTAGGTAACCTCATGATGTTGTCCCCATGGATCATATGCACACTCTACCAGCTATCTCCAATGAAAAATGTCCCTAAAGAGATTTGAATACTCATGGACATGGACCTTCATTCTCCCATAATTTTCACAATTTGTAGGGTTGGCATTCCCCCCCCCCCCTGCGCCATCACATTGACTATGAGTTGCATGCCATAAAAAATTCCTAGAAACAAAATCCCCTTCTCCAACATATAGTTAAATAATTTGTTGGGAAAAGGGGGGTCACCCTCCTTGTGAACATCACAACACTCGCCTAACAAGATTATAAGTAAGAGATTGTATGATACCATTTCCAATAAATTTTAAGTGGCCAAGTAGCACATAGAACATACAAGATATTGGATTCAACAAGTAATTAAATGGGAACATTAAGATCCAAAATCAAGAATCAAAATTCCATTTCCGCTCATAGAATTTACATTTATGCAATTTTTGTAATGGTTCTTCCTCTCTATCTCCATGGCCATTGGCACTGTCATTTTCATTGTCACTTGCATGATCCCTTCCAAAACCCTACCTTAATATCTCTCTTTAAACACATGCACACACACACAAAAAACTTAGAATCTTTTAAGTACTAAAAGGTTTGCATCTCATTTTTTATACCTCTCAATTTTAAATAAATTCCAACTTAATATAAATGTAGACAATTTTCGTCAATTGGGTCTATCATGGTAGTTGGGAGAATGAACATTACCCTCCCCGCCTAGGTTAAATTTAACAAGTGACATGTTGAGCTCCTAATGGGTATATTATTTCCACAACCTTGAGCCTCATGTTGAAAAATGATTAAGATTTTGTAGAATCTAGTTTACCTTTGTATTCGCCCCCTCTGTGTGTGTGTGTGTGTCCCTCCATCCCCTCCCTCTCTATTTATGTGTGCCTGTATCCATCCCTCATTCCCCCTATCATAACCTCTCTTCACCTTTGTTATACCTCCCTCACTATCCCTCCCTCCATCACTCTATCTTCATCGCTCACCTCTCCCCCCTCTCTCTCTGTCGCTCAC
>LPNX011052332.1:49380-60435 GCA_001517045.1 Pseudotsuga menziesii
GACTTCTCTCTTTCCGCCAAAATTAGCAGCTTCTTCTGTAGCTGCGGGGTCCTGCTCCAACAGTTTATCATCTACATAATCTAAATACTATATTTTTGGAGAGTACAAATCCTTTGGTTTTGATTTGGGTCCCCTTTCCCTTTTGGGTAAGCTCACACTTGAGGGTGGGAGTCCCAAAGATGTCCTATTTTTTGACAATATTTTATTGGAAACGTGTATTTTCATTAATATAAACTGAGTCCATTGAAAATTTTCTATTTCTACGATTATCTTGTATGGTAAACCTTGACGAATGTCAAGTTGAACAAAGATTCAATGATATACTAGGAGCCCAAGTTTGATTTGATCTATTTATATAAATTGGCTCAGTCCATGCCCAAAACTTTCAAATGTTTTTAAATGGGCTGCAAGTGTATTGGAAAATTTGGGAAGAGAATTGAAACTAGCATTATGTTTCCTTGTGGGGAAGGTTTCCATTGAACAAATGTTGAAACAACAGGTCTCTGTCAATATTCTATCTACCTAGAACTTTCAAAAGATTGACTTACATTTGTTTTGTTGTTGGTTATTTAAGGTCCCCAGTAAAGATTATAGTGGCCTATATTTGTCTATATGTAAGTTATCATATTAAGGACATCTGTAAACCAATTAACCTAGTTAAAAGGGAGTTTGCTTTTTGTATAAGATTTTGCATGATTGTGGACAACACCAGCCTCCTTGTCATTGGTATAGTTCCTTGAGCACCTAAAGAATCTAATTTTTCTTCTACACTAGAATAGAAAATATATATTTTTTCTTTGGAAAAAATAGTTCGGAGGTGAACTCGAACTAGCATCCTAGTGGAATTCATTGCAGTAGGGTTGAGTTTTTGGAACAATGGAGTGATGTTCTAGCTCAAAACTAGCCCCCTGCTCTAAAACTTTCTCATAGTTAATAATGTTTAAAAAATGAACAACGAAGAGAACTTTTGAGAATATATATATTGTGTATTCAGTTTCCCAAATAGAGTAAATGCGTTGACACAACTCAAGGATAGAAAACCATAATTCATTAAATCAATATATTGTCACATTAGAATCTTAGTACAAGAATAGATCAATGAATTCATGTTCTGATACTTTCAACATTGGAGCTTTATTTCTAAAAAATATAAGCACTAAGTGGGTGGGTCGAAGCAACTAGGGAGGGTTTGATGTTGGTCCTATATTTGAAGCAACAAATCCTTGAGGAAGAGGGTATACCTTTACCCCATGCCTCCATGAAATCATAAGACCAAGAAATTCATTGAAGCTTTATACATTCCATATTTAGAAAGAAAACATAGGTCTTTCTTGATTGTTTACCAACACATAGAAGTTGTGGTTGAACTACATGGATCCCCACTTTTATATTCATATTTTAATTTATGTATTTAACATAATTATTAGATGTTTTATCATGTAATGTGATGGTATTCCCCTCACTAGACCTCACCAGGATTTTATATGTCTCCCCATGGACACTACTTTTCTCATATGTTCTATTAACATGAATGTAAATAAAGGTAGGAGTTTTTTCAAATGGTTTGAAGGAAAAAATCTTCTTATCAACAAATCCAAATGATACTAAAGGCTATATAATCTCTTCTTGGTATTTTTAAGTTTGGCTATGGAATTTTGCAGATTAGTGTTTGTGACTAGGAACCCATTAAGTAACCTCATGACCAAGTGTCCCCATGGCTCATCTGCACACTCTACCAATCTCCAATGAAAATGTTTGTAAGAGCTTCGACTCCTCATGGACTTGGACCTTATTTATCCCATACTTTTCACAATTGGTAGGGTCGTCCTTGCCCCCCCCCCCTGTCATATTGACTATGAGTGTTAGACCATATCAAATTCCTAGAAACAAAATCCCCTTCTCTAACATATAGTAAAGGAATTTGTTGGGCAAATAGGGTTCGCCCTCCTTGTGAACATCACAACACTCACGTATCAATATTATGAGTAAGAGATTGCATACGATACCATTTAAAATAAATTCAAAGTGGCTAAGAGGCACATAGAACATACTACAAGATATTGGCTTCAACAAGTAATTAAATGGGAATTTATTGAGAGCCAAAATCAAGAATCAAAATGTCATTGCCACTCATGGAAATTCCATTAATGCAATTGTTGTAATGGTTCTTCCTCTCCATCTTTATGGCCATTGCCATTGTCACTTGCATCATCCCTTTCCAAAACCCTACCTTAATATCTATCTTTAAACACACACACACACACACACACACACACACACACACACACACACACACACACCTTATGATCTTTTAAGTACTAAAATATTTGCATCTCATTTTTTTTATCCCTCTCAATTCTAAATAAATTCCAACTTAAGATAAATGTACACAATTTACGTCCAATGGGTCGAGCCTCACAGTTGGCAGGATGAGCATTATCCTCCCTACCTAGGTTCAATTTCTAGAAGTGACATGTTGAGCTATTAATGGGTATATTATTCCCACAACCTTGAGCCTCATATTGAAATTTAAGGCTTTAGTTTTTGTAGAAACTGGTTTAGCTTGAAGGTCATGTTCCTTAAAATGAAGAAAAGTGATACTTGAGTTTACCACAATAAAACATTTTTTATTTTATTTTGGAGGATGCAAAGGGAAAATAATTACCATACATGGCATTCTTAAAATACACAAACATATCATCTAAATTAACCTCTAAAGGGGTAAACTTATTTCATAGGTTAATAATTTCAATTATGATTATTGTAATAATTAGACACTCATAAAATTATCATAATTCTACAAGGGTCCATGTATGAGTTTAAAGGTTAGAGCTTTTTAGATCCCTCTTTAATAGGATCCTCGATCATTAGATGGGAAAGTGCTTTTTGAATCTAGAGTATGACCTAAACCTAAACTACTTTTAATTAGATAAGAGGTTGTTTATTAATGAACCAATATGCAAAGACATCTAGCACAAGTGGAAGTCTATGTCCTTAGTGACCACTAATGAGTTGATGTAGAAGCATCTAACATGTAAACTCGTGGTTGTGCTCCCGCCATATGTTCCAGGCTTCCTTGGAAAGGATAATTCATAAAGTAAATATGAGAGTTAGGAAAAGAGGACGATACCCGCACTTTATCGGTCCCAGGAGCTGATTGTGGCCGTACTAACTGCCAACAAGTTAAGGAAGGACCATGTTTTCTTTGTACATGATGATGTTGTTGCAAGTAGGCCTTTTGAGATTGTATCAAGAAAGGTTGGGTCAATAGCCCTTCATATTGTAAATTTTTCCAAAAACTGAACGTGGAGGAGTGGAGGAGGCAGTGTTGTAGAAAAGAGAAATTTGAATTGTGCGAGATGGCTTATCAATGGCCGGGATCGCTCTTGATCGGTCGGTGGATCAAACGGTGGAGAGAATTCGACCGTTCACAAAAGCTAATCCATCATCTATTTAGTAACTACTTGCACTGCACTCTCTTCACAATCTGTGTTATTCTGCGCTCACTCTCAGGCGAGGCATTGACGTGTTATGGAGCGCTCCTTCTTGTTCGTTTCTTTCATCTGTATCTGTGGCTCTGTGCTGTGACGGTTTGTGGTAATTTCTGTTGTCTTTTTGTGTTTTTGTTTGGAACATTCAGTCTGCATTGTTGCCTTTCTGTGTTTTTGTTTGAATTGGGGCATTTAGTCTGCATTTGTTGTTAAATGACGAGTCTGAGAGAGACGGCCATAACCAGACAGACATACCTCTCCTCTCCGCCAGTAGTCTTTGGAGAACAAAAGCAGAGGCGAGGTGATGGCTGCAGGATGTGATGATGATCTCCACCGGCTTCAATGGTGATGGTGAGTCTCTTGTCAACTTTAAATTGAATTTCAATTGAGTGAGAGGGGAGATTTGTATTTTTATCGGTTGTGAATTGTTAGTTTGTGTTACGATGATCATTGATAATAGATTAGAACCCTAATTTGTTTCCTCTTTCCATTCCAGAAGAAAATTTCTGATGAATCTTGATGTATTTGGATTGTCCATCCATTTTCAGTACAGGAGGAAGGATTCGTGCAAGAGCAGCGATCATAATAGGAAAGTGAGACAGGAAGAGGTAGACAATCATCATCTCTAGATGCAGATTTAAATTATAATTTTGCTTATCTGATCTTGTTTGGCTCTCTAATTTTGATCTCTCATCTTTTAGATGTTTTCCTCTCTTAATTTTGATGTTTGTTCTTTCAGATCGGTTCCTCGGAAACAATTCAGGCATTCGAATATTGCAGGGGCAGTGTGACAATACCAAAGTCCAGGAAACGGCCCTAGATGGCTTCAGGTAGGTACCTCCTCGTGATCTGTGTAGATATGTGTTTAGACAATTAAAGGGTCAGAGTGTTAGATTATCTTGGAGAGAATAACGGGATTACATGCAGTGAAATTCTGCATTCTTCATGTATATAATTCTCTGTTTTACTTTTGTTGAGGGAATCCATTCTTCGCCTTAAATCCCACATTTGGAATAAATGACCTGAACCGTTTTTGAAACCAGCCTATCCTATTTTAAACCGGCCATCACGTTAACTTAGTTGAAACATGAAAGTTGAATATGCCGGACTGATTTTAATTTATTTATTCGGAGCAACTCAATTTTTCCTTTCTGAATTGTTTGTTTGTTTTGTTTTGTTTTCTCAAATTTTGCTTTCTGAATGGTTTGTTTGTTTTGTTTTGTTTTTTTTCAAATTCAGATCATATAGATGATAGATATAGGCGTGCTTTTAAAATATGCTAAATCTGAAGACAAATTGTCAAAATTTTGATAGATCAATTTGATAAAATTTTGAATAAAATAAAAAATCATGTCACTTACAGGTTTAGATCCATTAAGCCAAATAGGTTTAGATCTAGATTTAATGGTATGCTGCAAAATCCTTAAATTAAAAGAATTGGCACGTCATATTTTTTTATTTTTATTTTTGAAAGAATTCCAATACGATACAACCAAGTGAATTGAACAGAGAACATAGAATCCAAAATAGCGGATAACTAATAAGGTATAGAATTAGAGAGAAAAGTGTGAAAATTTGATATTACATTAAATATTATTATTTCAGAGGTGATTTTTTTTTTAAATTTTCCTTGAAAGTGATCTTACACTAGAACTGGTAAATCCATTTTTATTTATAATATTTAATAAACTTAAAATTCTATTTTTTAATTTTTTAAATTTTTTAAAATATTTTACTAGAACCGGTAAAACATTTTAATTTATAATTTTATTTTTTAATATTTAATAAACTTAAAATTCTGTTTTATAATTTTTTGAATTTTTTAAATATTTAATAAATTTATATTGATTATAATTTAAAATATTTTATTATTTATTTAATTATTATATTTTAAAAATATAAATATATAAATAACTAAAATTATAAAGAAGATGTTACATTTTAACTTTCAGATTTTTCTAACCTATATATAAATTAATAATAGATTAATAAAACTTTTTCATTTTAAAAAATATTAAAAAATAGTTACTATAAATAACATTTTTAAATTGTAAAATAATAATATATAGTTTAAATTTACTTTGAAATTTATTTTATTAATAATTATTATCTTTCAATTAAACATAAATTATGATAAAGATCATAAAAAAATATGAATATCATATTTATAAATATATTATGAAGATAATCTTTTTTATATAAAATTTAATTTTTGTATTTAAATAAAAATTAAAATGATTATAATTTTTTTTATAAACTATAGTATTAGTTATAATTAAGATTTATAGGTTTTCAGATTACTTATAATTAAGATTTATAGGTTATCTTTTATTGTCATGAATCATTTTCTATCTTTTCATTTTTTTAGTTTTATGTATTCCAAAACATACATTATTTATTTTAATACAAATATTTATTAAATAAAATTTATTTATTGTCATGAATCATTTTCTATCTTTTCACTTATTTTTATGTTCTATATATCTCAAAACATACATTACTTATTTTAATACATACTATTTATTATATAAAAGTTAATTATTGAAAGTTTTGTTTATTTTTCTTAAATATTATTTATTTTAAAAAAATTAGTATCCAAAACATACATTACTTATTTTAATACATAATATTTATTAAATAATTAATACATAATATTGATTATATAAAAATTAATTATTAAAAGTTTTGTTTATTTTTCTTAAATATTATTTATTTTTTTAAATATTATTTATTTTAGAAAAAATAATAAAGTAATTTTTAAGTTTTATTAAAAAGTAAGTTTATGAATTAAATATTTTCAAGGCTTCAAAATATTGTTTTTTAAATATTTAAAAAAATTAAGTATAATTAATTTAGATAATTATTATTATTTTTAGGTTTTTATAATTAATAAATTAATATCTATTAATTTTTTTTAATAATTCAATTAAATTCAACATATATGTTAACCAATTATATATATAACAAATTAACTTTAGTTAAACTCAATTATACATACCATGCAAATATAAATATTTTCAAATTAAATATTATAATTTAAAAGTAACATAAAAACAATCAAATCATATATGATGTTAAAATGGATCTATATGATGATAAAATGGATCTATAAAATTTAAAATGTATTTGTATTGGTTCAAATACTTTCAAATTAAATATTATAATTTAAAAATAACATAGAAACAATCAAATATGATAATAAAACTGGATTTATAAAATTTAAAATGTATTTGTATTGGTTAAAAAGTTAATAATGAATATATTATTTTAATGAAATTATAAACTTTTTATTTGAATTGATTACTTTCTTACTGCCCACCCCACACACACCACTGGATAACACTCACCCCTACAGTGGATGCCACTTACGCCTTACATGCCTTCGATTACTTTTGCTTTTATATACGAATATGTGAGAGTCTCGGAGAATTGAACTATTCTGTGAAGGAATATTCGGGAGTCAAGGGTTGGTTGTACCGTAGCCTAAGAAAAAGCTTTGGGGTTGACATGTTATTCTATTCCCGTTGCTGTTAACAAGGCATGTGTTTAATGTCCCTGCGGAGCTGCGCTTTAGTTCGTAACTTATATTTTTATTTTGTATATTTTATATATTATATAATAATTAATTTATATTATTGATTGTAAGTAATAATTTAAAATAAAGAAAATCATTTATAAATATATAAAGATATAAAAAAATTAAAATAAGAAAAAACGATTGAAATTATATAAAAATTTACTTATTAGAAATTTTATTATTGTAAAAGGTGTATTTTCATAATTAAAATTTTTATTAGTGTAAAAAGTGTATTTTCATAATTAAATTTTTTTATTGTTGTAAAAGGTATATTTTTATAATGAAAAAATTGAATAATAAAATATAAATCCATTTTAATTTTAAAAAATGAAGTGTTAAAATATTTTTACTTTATTTTTATTTTTTACATTTAATGAATTTATTTTAAATTTAATTAAAATATTTTATAAATTATCTAATTATTATATATTTTGTATTTTGTATGATTTTAATCTTTTCTTATATACCCTTTTATATTACAATTATAAATTTACACTAAATAAATCTTTTTTATTTTTATTTTTAAATAAATTAAAAAATATAACTACCCTAAATAACATTATAGTATGGTCCATAATAACTTCTACTCAAAAGATTTATATTTTAAAATTCTATATTAACTTCTAAATTCATTTTTATTTTAAGGTAAACTAAAAATAACTACCAGAAATAGTCTTACATATAATAACTTCTATTATAGTATAATATATAATAACTTTTATTAAGGAAAATTTATATTTTAAATTATATGTTAATTTTTAAATTCAATCAATTTTATATTTAAAAATATTAATCATATTAATTGAATAATATTATTTAAATTGTAATTCCCTTAGGTTAGATTAGGTTAGTGAGTTTAGAGGCACCACAGTGTTTTTACAGTAGTTCCTAGTGATGGCATTTATTATGTCCCCGCCTGAGGGGATATATATGAATCGGTCAGGCCGATTATTTCCACGAATTTGTAGCAACTTCAACAAAATTATATAATTTTTGCTATAGTTTGTATTAATTTTTTTTTGGGAATTATTTAAATATTGATTTATCTTGCTTTTTATTGGTTGATATAGGTGACGTAGGCCTAGGACTTTGTGCCCCAAGACCCGACGGCGGGCTAACGTCATCAGCATTAACTCAGTCAGATGGATTAGTTGAGAGTTTGGCGTAATTTTTTGTGTGTTTTCTAAAGTTTTGCTTGAAATATCTGTCAAAGCTACGTGGTAGCTAGCAGAGACCTTGAAATTTTCAAAGCTATCAATTTCGTTCCCTAAATTATACTGAAACTTGGTAGCTAGAAGACACCTTGAAATTTTCAAAGCTATCAATTTCGTTCCCTGTATTATATTGAAACCGCATGTCTTATCAATGAGTTCTACTTCAAATACTTCTTTCTTTTAAGTAAGCTAAACTGTCCTGATCTGCCATTGCCATTGCAAAATATCTTCATCAGATTGAGGATGGAAGAAAGTAGGATGTGGGACACCAATTTCATTCATAATCCATGGATGTCGTTCAATCAAAAGCTTGGTAACTGGCTTCATTTGAGGCAGGTGTAACAGGTTGCTCCCCCATTGTTCATTTTCCTTCGATCTCCTGAAATCCCACAAGATCTTTCCGAGAACCAGAACATGATCTCTTTCTTCATATCTTCCCCACCATGGCTAACCTTGAAGCCAATTCACAAGCTCGAGGCTTAGTTCATCTCGTTTCTCGTTACTGATATTCTCCCTGAAATTCCATCTCATTACGTCTAGGCCTCCATATTAGGGAATGTAGAACAAAATTCGCCTCCGCAGGATTGGAAACCAGACATGGATGCTTTGAGATCCTGGAATGGTAAACAAGCTCTAGTGCATATTGATGAGTCTGTAACCAGTGCTAATAAAAATTCTCAATGGGATTCCCCATTCCTCCGTTAGTAAAATAATCACAGGGATTGAGCCATGCAATCAGATTGTGGCATTGCTCCACCAACTCTGCATTGAATCTTTTGGCAAATCATATACATATATTTGCTTCCCTCTGCATTGTTCTTGGCTCGGATCCTTCGTTCCTAAAGGCATTGAAGAAGACCTAAAAGCCTCTATTTGCATTTTCACTGCATTGTGTCTTTGCTTCAATACTCTTGTTTCCCTGCATTATGGCCCATTCAGTTGACACATTTCCAAATTTCTTCTGAGATTAAATCTCAAAATGGGTAGTTGGTATTTCTCGTTTCAAGCCATGATTCGCCGCCCTGAGACTTTGAATCTCGTCATCGCCACCAAGACTGATCTTGTCATCCTCAAACGCAGCTGCTTGCTGTGGGTAACAGGTAGTACTTGCCGAAACACAATATACATTCAACCGACGGTTCGAAAAAAGGACATGAAGAACATATACAGGCAACAGGCTTGTCATAACCCAGAGAAATATAACAAGCATTAGAAACATTGGTGGCAACAGCAGCATTCGCTATATTACAGCTCACGTCCACCTTCCTACTTGTCTTCTTCGGCTTCCCCATGGCTGCAGACCCACTAACCATCAAAACCCACAAGAAGTTTATTATAGCAAGGGTTCCCCTCTTTATTTCAGAGTCGAAACCAGATCTGAATAGACAAAGACCAATTCAATCCCGTATAAGTTTCAACTCAGACACAGCTAACAACATTCAACATTTATGAGTCTTCAACATCCTAAAACAGTTTTTATTGCAATTTTTTAGGAATAAAACTGAAACTGTACTAGGAATTATAACAACAGCTTTCACTGACCCAATTTAATTCCAGTAACTGTTTCAATCCATTCATGAAGTTCTTAATTCTAGTCACAATGTTTTTATTCTAACAAAATTACCAGTATACAGTAATGTCAATTTACTGAAAGGAACTATTTCAATACATCCAATTTAAATCCAGTAACTATTTCAATCCATTCATAAAGTTCTTAATTCGAGTCACGGTGTTTTTATTCTAAGAAAATAATCACTAAGAAAATGACCAGTATACAGTAATGCTAATTTACTTATAGGAACTATTTCAATACATCCAATATATGTTCCAATTAAAGTCGTACTAAAAAATTAATGTTCCAATTAAAGTCATACTAAAAAATTAATATACCAAATGCCTGAGTAGGTACGAACGAAATCTTGCCAGAAACTAATGTGCTGTGCTTGATAACCCGTAGCTAAATAAGAATCTGTAGAGGCGGTGGGCGGATCAGACAATCCAACATCATTACAGTCCAAGTTTTTCAGTTTTGGCAGATGGAGCGCGGCCAGCCGTTTGATTGAAGTAGGTGGGGCAGCTTATCTGTGCATGCATGGTTTGTATGGCTTATTCTTGTAGGTATGTAAATGAATATAGAAAAATTAATATTCCGAATACCTGAGCCCTACTTTGGTTTAAATGTTTGTTTTATTTTTTAGTTTTATGGATGGCAAGGGTGATAAATTCTTGGCTGTCTAGCAGAAATTTAAGCTTCAAAGAACTCAAGACTTAAACCCATAACCTCCCTCTCAACCCACAGAGTATATGCACAACTTACCAATTAAGTGCATTATTATTATCAGAACTAATTAACCCATATTAAAAAAACATAATCTATAAATCAAAATGGCAAATAATATCATATAAAAATGGAAAAAATTATATTAAATAGTTAAAAAAATAAAACATGTTAATGCATTGGAAAAACACAGAAAAAATCAGATTAAATATAATTAAAAGAAATCGAAAGAATTAGAAAAACACACTTCATGAGAAACTGAAAAAATCAAATTAAATATAATTACAAGAAATAGAACCAATTAGAAAGGCACACTTCATAAGAAATTACCTCTTGTAGAGATTTTGTAATACTCTGTATAAAATCTCCTTGCTTCACAACTTCTCTTCACTAAGGCTCTTCTCAATGCTTCATAAGTCTTTTAACATCTAAGATTTTCACAACACTTACGATTTTGTGTATACCCAAGACTTAACATCTAAGATTTTCACAACA
>LPNX011052351.1:0-59330 GCA_001517045.1 Pseudotsuga menziesii
CACACACACACACACACACACACACACACACACACATCTATATATAGATATATATATATATACAAAGTTACTTTTATAGATTTTGTGCGCAATTGTATCCATTGTTATTTATGTAGAAAATTATTTGAAGTATAAATTTTGGTAAGTGGTAAAAATTTAATAACCTGCACAATATATTGATTCACCCCACTTAGTATATAATAATTCCAACACTACTTTATTATTTCTTGTAATTAATAAATTGTGAGAAGGGCATGTATCAAGTATAAGAGTACCCCTTTGTATGGGCCTCTGTAGTTTATTTATGGAAAAGGAAACCCCATGGAGTCTTCTCTCAATTTTTTGGACTCTCTAAAAGAGAAATTTGGCAAGCACCAATTTCCAGGGATCCGTAAAAATCCACAAGATATTAGAATCATACAAGACTTTGACTGATGGGTTTACGAATCAAATTTCTAGTTCTTATTCCAATAAATTTATTGTTTTGACTCATGTTGGATTAGTGAAGGATTCATTAAGCCATCATTCTAACAGTCTTGATTGATCCACACCATCACTTTTTTAGGGTTTCAAGACTAGATATTACACGGTTCCTTGAGGTATGTATTCCCTAATGAAAAATATTATCACCAAAAGTAGTGGGCATACATTAATGCCTCCTGATTGTTGGATCCTGCAAGGGGTTCAACATTAACACATATTTCATGCAAATTATGATGTATTAGGAGCACCTTGGTTCTCATTGACATTAAAGGTGATGAACCTTTTAATAACATTCATTAAGGGTCGATAATCCAATGATTCCCTTACACATTCGACATGAACTAAATTTATTCATGTGAGGGGATTTCAAAAGAAGGGGACAAGGTGGATATTTCAGAAATCCAACAACAATAAGAAAATTTTCCAGAATACACAGAGATCAAGTAACAAGGACTAGATTGGACATCAATTATTCTTTCAATTGTTCTCTATTCCTGTAGCAACTCTTTAATCCTGCAGCAATTAATTATGTACTATAATTTTCAACAACACTAAAGTGAGAAGAATAAGTTACATAGCCTTATTCCTCTAGATTATCAGTCATAACAGTAAAAGAATTTGCAATTTGCCAACATCAGTGGAAGTTTCAACACATATTTCAAATCAAATGACATGAACCGACTAGAGTAAGTAACCAAGGTTTGTGTAATGATAACATTTTTGTTAAAAAATAGGGATTCATATACAATCATGTTTCTATTAGTCCTTGGGGTAAATTGAATCATTATGACAACTTTTACCAATGATTTTTTAAATTAATCACACCCCACATTTAACTATGATACAAAATTATGATATCAAGTGTCAAATTAAGGTTTTGATCTGATAAGAATTCTTGAGCATGTTAGTTGGGAAATAATTATCTCACATTTCTTATAACCTTGATCAATCGAGCTTGCATCTTATTACATTCTCCTGACTTGTCTAAACTCGACCTTTTCTTAGCATGTCCCTTCAAATTTGTTAATAAGGAATGACTAAGTGCATCTTGTAATTATCAGTGTAATCATTAGAAATATTAGGTATATATTATAAGTCATCTCACACCAAATTTAATCTACATTGCACATGTGAATCAGTAATGATATAATCATGACTAAGATTCGACATAATTCTTATGCATCAGTCATAGGGACCTATGATTGAGTTATTAAATTACTCATAAATATTTATCATATCTCGAACCATTTTGAAATTCCTCGGTCTACTTTATCCATTCATTCTTTTTCCTATTCCCTATTTTCCTCGCCCATCTAGAGAGCACAATAGAGGGTTGGAGAAGGAACTATACTTTCTTGTTTCACCTTGGGAGAAAGCATGCACCCAATAGTTGGGGTTGAGCTCAGAGGGATAGAATTGGTTAATGAATACCCAAGTCCCATACACAACTAGAGGATGCAAGGTGGATGACCTTGTTCTAACAATTTCACTATTATAGTGTATAAATGACAAGGTTATTTGCAAGAAGTCCTAGAGGAGAACACGTATAGATTGGGAATTTAATGTTTTAGTTAATAGATGAAATATTTTCTAAAGCTACAAGCTTGTTGCGGGAAGACGAGTGGAGATTTAAAAATCATCCAGTGGATCAAAGTCTATGTGAACCATTGTGTAAGGAAAATGTTCCAGAGCTGAATTGGGGAAAGGGTATGTCATGTGGCTAAGCAATAAATATCGAAGGCTATTATTCCTTCTACAGAAATATGTTAAATGTGAGGGACTATTCGTGTTGTTGTTCTTATATTGTATTTGAATCTTGAGTCGTTTTCCTTTTCGCTTTTAAATGTCATTATTTTTTGAGTTGCACAAAATTTTTAACATCATGGTTTGTTTTGAATAATTGTTTGTGAGGTGTTAAAGCATCAAAAAGAAGATTGGGACAATTTTCTAGTAAGAAATCATTTTGTGGAGGTTATAGAAAATGTTTTGAGTGATCCAATGGATGAAGCTATGTGTGTAAGACAAGAGGAAAATTGAGTAATCAACAATAAGAATCAACATAGAAAGGGGAAAGGGTCCAAACCGGTAAGATAGTGAAAGGGGGCATGTCATTAGAACAAGAAGAGAACCGAGGAGTCGATGTTGAAGTTGAGGGCAAGAAAACCGAGGAAAATGATAATAGCATGAATGAATCTATGGAGGATAATAAACTTAAATTAACTGTAATATCCAACCTCGTCAGACCAGAGAGCCCCAGAATAATGATAATATTATGGAAGAGGCCTTTTTCCCAATAAAAGGGATAAATCAAGGGATTAATGATGAATTCCACCACATAGAAGGGAAGGAATTTGAGGAAGACATGGAGATTATAAAAGAGGTGAAGAAGTGAACTCTTGGAAAAATAACACCAGAGACACTTCTTTCGGGGAATAGAATGAATGACACAAAGATAAGTTCATGAATATTGAATCAGTTCTTGTGGGGTTAATGAGAGGAAATGAGATAGATGCTAAAGAAAATATTCACGAAGAACCCTCCTCTGAAGACGGACCTCTTCCTACAATTATATGGTGCCAACACTTAATAAAATGTTGTACCAAGCCATTGAAATTGTTGTCATTCCTCCTAAAGAGAACATTCCAGATGAACCTAAGAAGGGGTTAGCAGACATCTCCCTAAATACCTCTCTATATGAGAATAAAAATCTTGGGGAAGGAATTTCCATGCCTTCTAGGAAGAAAATGAAACAAGGCGATATGGAACAAGGCATTGAAGAATTCATAGTATTAGAGAGATTTCTCAAGGGGGGGAATGAGTCACTGAAGAATTGTATGCTAAATGTCAGAGAGAATCAGGATAAATTTGGGAAAAATATCGTGGAATGTTTACAATGGATAAAAATTGGCCATGTGCTCAGGTCAAATACATATAAAGGAACAATGCATAACTTTGAATCTTCTTAGGAGAATTCAAAAAGGGGGGTATGATATAGAAACACTTGCAGAAGTAGCCATAGGTAAATAAGGAATTGATCATAGATGCACAATTTTGGGAGAAACAATTTTTTTGAGCCTAGAGTTGTTTTTGTTGCATAGGGACTTGCAATCTCCCATGTTTGTGGCAGATGTAGAGTCCCAACTTTGACTACTTTTTACTTTCTCTATGACCTTATTTCTTAAGTAGTGGCCCTCATATTTCCTATGTTTATAGTATTATTGGCCTTCAAATACCCATTATCATTACTATAACACCTCAATATCTATAGGTATTAATTATGCTCACATTTACTTATTTTCCATCACTTCGAAGAATTTAAATGTTATGATTTATACGGAATGTTGAAGTTACATATCTTGCAATAGTATGGTTTGTTATTGCAACAATTTAAATGTTATGATTTATATGTGATGCTGAAGTTACATATCTTGTAGCACTACGGTTTTTTCTTGTAGCAATGATTTTTTTCTTGCAACAATGGTTTTCTTCTTGTATAAAGAAGCTTGTTTTTGTAGAATCCAATCGTTATCCAAATAGATTGTGGTTTAATATTTTTTAGTATTAACTAGGTACATAAATGAAATTGTGTTGATTTTGGGGTCAATTCAGATGATTGTGCACTCTTTTCTTAGATTGAACACTCTATTTCAACATCCTTGCGATTTGGGAAAATTGTTGAAGCTTCAACGTATCTTTAGAAGTTGATCCAATTGTTAAAGTTTGAGCATATTTTTCTAAGAGAGATCCCATGCCTTCTAGAATATAATATGCACAAAGATCAATTAATTATGATTTGTAATCCTAAAATGATTAAAAAAATCTGTACTATTAGAGATTCATATACCTAAATTAGTTTTGGATCATAGCTTGTGTATGGATGTGTTGGTTGTGGAGCTTGATCTTCCTGATTCAAATATGTTATTGTTCAATAATATTTGCACCCAAGTTTCACTATACACTCATTCCAATAGGGGGTGCAGGGGGGAAGTGTCCCTCCGCGAGGGACTATCCCCTGTAGCTAGCAGGTCTAGGGGCCAAGTGGCCCTCGATGGGGGTTCAAGGGAGAAGCCCCTGAAATACTTTTTTGGGGGATTTTTGTTGGATAGCAATTTATAAGCCCATGGTATTGGGTGACCCATGTTATTTTTCCATGGTAATTCCCCTATAAAAGGAAATCCTTGTAATACACCTATGTATTGTATTGTAGCATTATAAAATGGTCTTTGTGATTATGTGATAGAGACTGTGAGAGAGTGAAGACGAAGTGAAGCGGGTTTGTTGCAGGTTGTATCCCTTCATTTTACTGGATAATATAATAATAAAAGGACTCAAAATTTCTTTGTGGGTGTATCCCATCTTGGGTAAACCATGTTATATTGATGTCTCTCTAGGAATGTGTTTATGTGTTTAATATTTCCATCTTGTTTATTGTTATTTCTCCGTGATCCTATTTTTCTAACATGGATGTACCAAGGAATATAAAACCGAGCATGAATATTGTTTTGGTTGTTTCTACTAAACTATTATTATACCAATTATACCATCTATAAAAATAGGTTATGGTATCTCTTCTAATACAAATTGAATTGATGCACGTTGCTAAATGTCTATTGAATCCTAGTAGTTAGATAGTGTGTATGTGAGTGGAGGAGTGAATCGTTCAACTCGCATGGAGGATAACTGTGTGGCATGTATTTTTCTGATTTAAACTGTGTGAGGTATATTTCATTTTGTGTGGTTTGGATTAAACATTGGCAATTTTGGTTTTATCATTTTGCATTATTTCTTGTAGAAATTTATTTGAATGGCAGAGAACAAAATTTACAAAAGTCATACTTGAATGAATTGAACATCTTTTTATTTCCTTGTTGATGGTAAGGTCGTTTTAACCTTTGCAAATGATGAATTAGAACTTGTTACAGTTGAACAAATTGATTTATTAATTAGGGACAAATTGAAACTCTTATATTGGATTAGAATGGAAATTCTAGTTTAGCATCAACAATTTGAAAGTCTATAGGAGATCTAGCATTTCACTCTGTTAGACTATGTTGGAATGTGGTAAGTTTTGGAAGGACTATGTTACTAGATCTGATTTTTCCTTATTATTCAGTAGTGTTGTATTGCTTTTAAAGGGGCCTTGATTAAGTTGATTAGTGAAGTTTGACTCATGGAATGGATAGAATTTTAGTAGCTTCCCACCTTAATATTCTTTTTGAATCAACATCAATATAGTTGTTGGATAGTGTTTGATTTATGAAGAAATAGGACTGTTGTGTTAAAGCTTTGTTTGGGTTTTTTACATTTTCTATGAGGTTGGAATCTAGAAGAAATGATTTATAGAGAGTGTTTTACTTTGTTTACTAGTCATGTGGGACAAAATCATGTTTTAATAGATCTCAACTTTAGTATCTTTAGGGTAGAGGTTAGGGTTTTGAAATTTAATTAGGATATTCTTAGAAGAACTTCGATGTATTATTTCTACATATATTTTGCACAATTTCTAATCAGTATACTATCTCAGGTTGATAAGTAAATGTCACAAATTATGTTATATAATTTTCCACACAAGCCTATAATATTTAAGGATTTAAATAGGTGTATAAGTATGACAAAAGAAACTTGAAAGACATGCAGATACATCTTCGTTGCAAAAAATTCATCCCAAGGAGAAAAAAGGAAAGACATAAAAGGAAAAGTGAGGATGAATATATTGATGATTGAATTGGACAACATATTCAAAAAATTGTCATATAGGAATCAAGAACATGAAAATTTGTTCGAATCCATAGAATCCTTATATCTTGTCTTAGATCCTTAGCATACACACAAGAAAATCTCATGTGGAAGTAAAAAATCACTGGAATTGTACCCTCTCTAGGAAATTAGTTTGTCACTTATGCAAGAAAAGATTCAAGATTACCACATTGTCTTTCAAAAATACCATTCTCCGTAAATACTCATATAATGAATTGGAATGTATCCCTTTAACTAAAGTCACATATGAAATCCTCATTACAAAAGTGAAGGACAGTAGTTGGAAGGGAAATTATTTACACAGAGTATGAATTTTAAATGTGATGAAAGTTTCCTCTAAAAGGAGAATCTGTGGAACATGAAAAGTCCCTCGAAGATGAATAAATACAACATTAATGTTGATTAAATATGAGGACATCAAATGAATAAGGGATTTTGGATTTATATCTTTTTATGTACTATTTCTGAATTGTTACTGAGAAGAAGTTGCTTTTGGCCAAGTTATTTTTCAGGAATATGTGGTCCCTTTATGTCTTTGTCATGGACTATCCTACTGCATTTCTTAAGTATTATGATTGTGTAGGAATGTCTCTCACATTGCAGAATACTCTTACATGTATTTTTTGCATTCTTAATTTTGGTTTCTAAAAATTTTTGTATGAATTTGTTGGTACATAATTGTTAATATTTTTGCAATTATTTCCCCATATTTTGTCCTTTATTCTCAATGAACTAATTCATGTGTCATTGATAGGTGGATGTATGCTTTTGTGATTATTCCTTGTCACTATTATCATGTCCACATGCTTGCATTTAGCATTTTAGAGTAGTTGCATTTCATTCTTTATTTTAGGAAATATCTAAGTGATGGACTAGGTCGCAACTAGTAAAATCCTAAACTATTAATGGTTGCTAGGTCAAATATGAATGGTTTTCCTATTCCAAATGATTTGAGTTCTAATTATAACTTTCTGTTGTGGAGAACCCCTATTTTTTTCTAAGGTCATTCAACATGTCAACATTAGGTAAGTGAAGAGAAAAGCGGTATATGCACTAGGTTCTTATCCATTCATCATAAGAGACCTATTGGCACAAAATATACATCCATATAATGCAATTACTAGTTATGTCATGACTAAAAGAGAATTACATTTAGCCTCCAGGATTATAATTTAGCTATATTCATAAATACCTTGTAAAATTTAGTCTTTGAGACCTGAAGTGGTATTTTCCATGGGGACACCCTTGATTGTAAAGGATGTGAAGTAGAACTTGAAAGTAGATGTTGAGGTGTCTATTTCTACATTGAATAGTTTAAAATGAATGGAGATACAATATAGTAATCATAATTAAATAAAGAGGATCATCAATATTAAGAAGACATTTTGCAAAATAAATAATGATTTTATATTTCATTTTGATATTTTTTAAGAGGTAGCTTATTATCTTTCTCTAATATATATTATTCACTTTGATTGCATTTCATGCTAGAAAATGGGGATATCCATGCTAATAATATGCTAATGTGGATGTATTACAACCATACGTTGAAGCTGTTGAGCACAATGATGTAGAGATAATTTTCCAAGCTTTCTATTTTAGGTAATGCTTCAAACAACTAGTTTCTTTGTAGTTGTGTTCTTTTATTTTTTAGTGGGGTGGTTAGGTATCACATAGTTTGTGAAAAATTATTGTATACAAGTATAGTCGGATAAATTAGTTTCACATTTTTATTAAGTTATCAACTGTATATTGCAAGCATTTTTTAAATCATCTCTACAATTGGTCTCTAACAAGGTTTGGACATAATAACATATAAGTAGTTCTAATGAGTAAAGTTAGCAAATTATCTTGTAATTTTTTTACAATGTATTCTAGTGCAACAGTACATGACTCTCCTTGAATCCCCTTGTAATATCTTCTTAACCATCAATCTAAATAGTGTGATAAGATATTGATTTTTCTTGATGTCCCCTTTTGTTTCTCCTTCGATTGAGCCATACATGGTGGGAGATGATCGATTGTTGATCTTAAAGGATTTAGTTAATCCTAATCATTCACAATACTTCCAAAAATTTTAAATAATTACTAAAGAGAATCCCAAGACAAATTAATAACCCTCAATCTAAACTAGACTAGTGCGATAAGGTCTCAACCACTTATGACACACATTTGGCATTTAAACATCATACCATCAACATTGTGAGATTTTGTGGGATAACTTAGAACCATGGATGATCCTATATACCCCAAATAGAAATGTGACTTCATAATTAGAAATTCAAACTTTCATCATTTTTATTGATTTGAAAAAATGTCTTCATGGGTTTTCTCACAATTGATTTTTTCCATTAGTGTCCATAGCCAACAATATCCATGTGATGGACTTTGTCAAAAAACCATCTAATAAATTTGAAACCATGATTCCTCATGGACATATCATCCTGCTATAGAGACTCATTTCACTAATATATTCCCAATGCTACAACCATGATCTTTGATATAACAATGTAAAATCCCCATCAATTGTTCAATCCATAGGATGGATAACTACAAACACCAACTCTCAAATTTCATACCACAAAGTCCATTATATTAAAAATTATAACCATGTAAGCCTCCATGGGGGCCATAATTTAAAAAGTGCACGTGCAAGTGTATAAATTAAAATAGAAGAGAGCACAACCATATTCACACACATTGTATGCATAATAAAATGTTTTTCATAGGAGAAAAAAACATAAAATTTGTGTATTCATAGACAATGATAATCACATATCTTTTAGATGAAAAAGATATAGAAACTAGATGTGTAAGAGTGATTTTCTACCCAACCATATGTATCTATTGTAGATACCACCCACATGTTGTGTTATCATCCTACCAAAGAAAAGGAAATAGCTACTTGATTCACTCTCTCTCATGCAAGCCCACTTGTTCTCATCATTTAGCATTTAAATCCTCATGACATATCATTACAAGCATCTCATTCAACCATCATATCCATGGAACTCTCTTTCACTATACCTTAAAATTCCAGTAAGGCATACTTTCTCTAATAAGCAATACCTTGGATCACCTCTACCTTACTGTGCAGTTTACTATGTTCTAAAAGAGTCCAATATGTTGTATTCTCTTAGATGATTGTGTGTAAAATCAATACATGACTTTTCAAGTATCCAGAGAGTATAAAATGCATAATGGGTTGTGGATTCCTAGTTTTCCCTACCCTTATGATCACCTACAATTGTCATTCTTCCTAATGTCTATAGGTTCCTATTTACGGTGATAGCTTCTTCTTAAGTTCTTAATATGGTAATTGTTGGAAATGGAGAGAACAACATGAATTATGTAGAACATGAAATCATACAGGGAGATAAATTGATAGTATTAATGGAAGATGAAAATGGGTGAAAATTCAGTTAACAATAATTTTGACCATGTAATGTAAGGATCTTACAATCCCCACAGGAATAATACTCAACCCATGCTTCCATAACTATATGAGAATACCTTACCACCAATCTCTCTGGTGCATTCATATTCAATGATTAGTGTCAATATGTCAAATAAGATAAATGGCTCATTTAAAGCACATGGTATAAAATAGATGAGTACTCAATTATGCACCAGGAATCCTTACTAACATAATTACATCATTTTACAAAATATGGTTTAATACATGCCAAGGGTCAAACGTAGGGTATACAGCCATCATAATCCAAGAATAGAGCAAATTTGGGGTCTAAAATGGGATTCAAAAGGAAAAGAGTCACCTCATAAGAAAAAGAACCTTTATAAAATGGAATTCAATCAACAAAATTTCAAGAAATATAAATCATTTATTTGGTTGAATTGACATATTTGTCATCAAAATAAACGACATTTTAAACTGCGTATATTCAACTTATCTCCTTGTGGTTTTATTCAAATATTGAGTGGGAGCACTCGTTCGATGTAGAATTAAATTTCGCATCCAACTAGTACCCACACTGCATGTTTTTTAGGGACCCTAACCCACAAAAAATGAGAAATACATTTAAAAATGTGTTAGCACGTAGAGATATGTTGAAAATACGGAAAAAAGAAATAAATAAATAAACCCAAGAAAAGATATGTTCAAAATATGAAGAAAAAATAGCTTTTTGTTCTTCCTTCAAAAGTCATAAATATTATTTTATTATTTTCCTTAGGAGGCCAAATTTACTCTAATGTTCAATACATGTTGGAACTTTGTGTCAAAAAAAATTTCCCATTCTAAATTGCCCCAAATGCTCAAAAAACTCTATCAATGTTCCAAATCTATAGAAACTCTTAACTTTCATGGATCACCATATTTCAAAAAGGAAAATAAATTGGCTACATGATTACATTATTCACATTATTTCAAAGGCTTATGGACATTACAAATACAAACCAAGAGTGGAGTAATGCACTGAAGTCTATTCAATTATTGATAGTCCAGTGAGATATCTTTCTCTAGGAGAAGGCATTGAGGTAAATGGATTTTGTGTGCAATGATGTTTTTATCATGTTTTCTATTCTTATGATAATGGCCATGTCATATCATAAACAACATTTTAATGCTAACTCTCTTTAGATGTATTTAAATAATATCACAATGCTTTTAGGAATATTTTCTCTTTCTTTTACGAATCTAATGTCATTACACCATTCATTCTAACTAATCACAAATTTGTTAACATACCTTAATCACAACCATGATCAAATATAATATTATTTTAAATTAAAACCCACCATTTTTAATATTTTACTATTAAAATAATAAATCATAATAAAATAAATATTAACATTTCGAACAAATATCTTTATAAAATATCATCAAATTATCTCAAATTTAACCAAATATCATTTTACATCATAATATAAAATAACTAAAATATATAGGTCAATAAAAAAAATTGACTACATGATTACATTATTCACATTCTTTCAAACGTTTATGGAAATTACAAATACAAACCAAGAGTGAACTAATGCACCAAAGTCTATTCAATCTATCATGTTTACTACTCTTGTGATAATGGCCATGTCATATCACAAACAACATTTTAATGCTAACTCTCTTTAAATGCATTTAAATAATTTCTTGATACTTTTAGGAATATTTTATCTTTCTTTTACCAATCTAATGTCATTAAACCATTCATTCTAACTAATCACAAAACTTTAACCTAACATGATCAAATATAATATTCTTTTAAATTAAAACCCACCATTTTAAAATTTTACAATTAAAATAATAAAACATGATAAAATAAATATTAACATTTAAAAAAATATCTAATAAAATACCATCAAATCATCTCAAATTTAACCAAATATCATTCTACACCATAATATAAAAATAACATATGTCAAATAAGATAAATGGCTCTCTTAAAAGACATGCTATAAAATAGATGAGTTTTAAGATCAAGACGGTAAAAAAAGTGGATTTACTTTCTATCTTTCATCTTCTCCTTTAGTAGAATCATAACCTCTGTAGTACTCTATACACAACCCTCTTCCTCCATTATATTATATTCCAACATAATATTTACATAGCCTTAAGTCATAATGGTAAGCCTAACACATGGTCCGTATATGGATATTTACATTATGCATGCTAGTCATTCACTAGTTCAACCCTAGCCCTAAATTATGCACTAGGAATCCTTACTAATGTAATTACATCATTTTACAAAATATGGTTTAATACATGCCAAGGGTCAAACGTAGGGTATACAGTCATCATAATCCAAGAATAGAGCAAATTTGGGGTCTAAATTGGGATTCATAAGGAAAAGAGTCACCTCATAAGAAAAAGAGCCTTTCTGAAATGGAATTCAATCAACAAAATTTCAAGAAAAAAAATTCATCTATTTGGTTGAATTGGCATATTTGTCATCAAAATAAACTACATTTTAAATTTTGTATATTCAACTTATCACCTTGTGGTTTTATTCAAATTTCGAGTGGGAGCACTCATTGGATGTAGAATTAAATTTTGTGTCCAACTAGTACCCACAGTGCATATTTTTTAGGGACCCGAACCCACAAACAAAATGAGAAATACATTTTAAAAATATGTTACCACATACAAATATGTTGAAAATACGGAAATAAATAAATAAATAAACCCGCAAAAAGATATGTTCAAAATACGAAGGAAAAAGTAGTTTTTTTTTCTTCCTTTAAAATTCATAAATATTATTTTATTATTTTAACTATTATTTTATTATTTTCTTTAGGAGGCCAAATTTATTCTAATGTTCCATACATGTTGGAACTTTGTCTCGAAAAAAATTCCTATTCTAAACTCACCCAAATGCTCAAAAAATCTATCAGTGTTCCAAATCTATAAAAACTCTTAACTTTTATAGAGCACCATATTTCAAAAAGGAAAAAAAATTCACTACATGATTACATTATTCACATCCTTTCAAAGGTTTATGGAAAATACAAATACAAACCAAGAGTGGCGTAATGCACTAATGTTTATCTATTCAATTATTGATAGTCCACTGAAATATCTTTCACTGGGCCAAGGCATTGAGGTAAATGGGTTTTGTGTGCAATCATGTTGCTATCATGTTTACTACTCTTATCATAATGCCCATGTCATATCATAATCAACATTTTAATGCTAACTCACTTTAGATGTATAGGTTAATGGGTTTTGTGTGCAATGATGTTGCTATCATGTTTACTATCTTATGATAATGCCCATGTCATATCATAATCAACATTTTAATGCTAACTCACTTTAGATGTATTTAAATAATTCCTTGATGTATATTTTCTCTTTCTTTTACCAATCTAATGTCATTAAACCATTCATTCTAACTAATCACAAATTTTTTAATCTAACATAACCACAACCATGATCAAATATAATATTCTTTTAAATTAAAACCCACCATTTTAATATTTTACTATTAAAATAATAAAACATGATAAAATAAATATTAGCATTTTTAAAAAATATCTTTCTAAAATACCATTAAATTATCTCAAATTTAACCAAATATCATTTTACACCATAATATAAAAAGAACTAAAATAAATATGAAAATACTAATAAACCTAACATAGAATTTCAAATACTAATAAGCCTAACATAGAATTTCAAATTTCTGAACCGAAATTTGTTTAAACAAATATTGTTTTATACACAACTAAAATAAATCTAAAAATACTAATAAGCCTCACCTCGAAAATCAAATTTCCTCCTTGGAAAAAAATTATCCACTATGCTTGCACATCTAATTTCCCAAAGTCGAAAAAAATTATAAACCCGGTACTTCTACATTTCTTGTCAACGGGAAGGTATGTCGTAAAATGCAATTCACTTGGAAAATATTGTCCAGACCTTCGAATTTACTCGTGAAACTCCTTTTCAAATTTCCCGAAAAAATCTCACATCCAGATATGTCTAGTTGTCATTGTACTCGTCCATACTAAATTGGCATGGATAAGATGTGGGATAATCAATCTCACATCCACTTTATTTTCTCACCAATAATAAAGTTATTAGAAAAGTAATTACTTTAATAGGTTTATATATTTTAGAATTTTGGCGTGGACTACCATTTATGCTTTTTCATTTACAGACGAGAATGAGACAAGTGTACTGTCCAGAGTGATTCTATGGGCGTCGTCCAAGATTAAACGAGAATGAGACAAGTCGAGATTGTTTTTGTGGGCGTTGTCCAAAATTAATAATTAATAATTTCAAAAAAATAATAAGTATAGTTAATGATAATTGTAAAACTACCAGCTTAGATACAACTTCCAGCTTAACTCCATTGAATATTAGATACAACTATTAGCTTAACTCTAACTCTAATCACAATTATATTGGATAACTATTAGCTTAACCATTAGATACAACTATTAGCTTAACTCCAATGATTTTAGAACTATTAGCTTAACTTCAACTCTAACTATTAGGTTAACTTTTAGATACAACTATTAGCTTAACTCCTCTAACCTCCTAATAAATTCAACTCATGTGATAGTTGCACTTAGTGGCATGGTAATGTGCAGCTCATGTGACCGTAGAACTCCATCTGGCAGTTGGGAGTCCAGTTAATGAGCATAAGGATTAGTCGAACTCCATTTGGAAGCTCGAGATAATTGGGAGTTGTTATATTAACTTCAATAATGTTTTATTAAATTTAAAAGTAACTATTAGATATAACGATTAGATTAACTCTAGTGATAATACAACTATGAGCTTAACTTCAACTATGAGCTTTTTTCCAGAAGGAAAAAAGCCTGTCCTTGATATTCATAAAATGAATCAAAGGGCATCTGATGTGCCATCCCTGAGTGAGGGTTACAAACATAAAAGATCATAGAGAGAGTTTCTAGATACAGAATACCGATAATAAGACTCCACGCAACAAGCTACCATAGGGGGAGAAACAGGAACATACATCATCGAGTCAATAAACAACAATGTGCACCTATCCATCAAAACCCATCTCTACCGTGAACATAGAAGAAGCAGAGCTGCTATTAAAATGTGCCTGCTCCCATATCATGAAATAGGTGCAAAGAAAAATAAATGGAGTACAAGCTCCAGCACCAAGCTCCAAAGAGCATAATAGTGTCATGTGTGACCATAAGGTCATCTAAAATTTCAGTAAAGATACATGTACCGGAAACCAAAGATAGGGTAGTCTTTGATAGATTGTCTGCTTGCTTATTATGTTCACGGTAGATATGACTGAAGGACAGGTTAAGAAAACCAGAGCATAGTTTTCTGATATCTCTGCACCAGTGACTGAGATTGGGTGGAGAAAGGGCAATTGTACCCTTAACCCAGTTTATAATGACTAATGAGTCCCAAAAAATGTTAAGTGTGGGGATTCCCATCACCTGGGCAATATGCAAAAGTGCCCAAAGACCAATCAACTCAGCTTTTGTATTGGTACATGTTCTTACCCCCAGAGCAAACTCGAAGGAGTGAGTCTTATTCAGGTAAATACAGATGCCTACACCTCCAATATTTTTGGCTAATGCTCCATCAAGAAATCCACAGGGAAAGACAAGTTTTGGACCTGAGCCAATGACTCGAATCTTTTTTGCCTTTCTACAAGGAGGCTGATACAATTGGGATAAATATTCAATCTGGAAAATAATGTTCAAGACAGTAAGCTTTATTCCTTCAAAAATGTATGCATTCCTTACTTTCCATATAGTCCACATAGCAAAGAATAGGACATAAAAACAGACCGAATACTTGGAGAACCTGCAAGTCCAGTTCCTCATGTAGGTGTAGAGATTATCACTCTGATGTGGGGAAATGAAATGATATTTCTCACTGAGGTGACTGATAACCTCATTCCAGACAGAGCACAAAGAAAAAATATGCTGGGCACAGTCTTCATCTGCATTACAGAGAGCACAGATGCCGGGTCCAATCCAACCTTTTCTCTCGAGGTTGTCCCACGTTAATATTTTATTTTCCAGCACCATCCATATAAAACAGCTTATTTTTGTGGGAAGAATACCAGATCAAATGAGTGCTTGTAATTTGCTTCCCACCAGTCGATGTGAGGATTGTACAATATAATCATATACAAGCTTTTCTATGGTTGAACCATTATTTATGTTATGATCCCAAATGAGAGTATCAGGCAAAGAATTGAGTCTAATCCTTCCCATCTCCAATCCTCTCGTATATTTGTCCCATGCAAGCTTCCAATCACCAGCAATGTCTAAGTATTCAACCATGTACCAGTAATGGTGAGTTCCTGGCAAAATATTTTGTGCCTGCGTGAGAGAAGAGATATCCAAGTCCTCTAAATATTCCTTGAGCCCCATGGGTAGTGTAAAAGGAGTTTGAATTCCTACGACAGGGTTAATACCTAACATGACATCATGTCCATTCCCAACATGCCAAGATAAGCATTTTCCCATCCAGGGAAGAGTTTGCAGGAATCCTTTCCAGAAAATAGAAACCCCTCTGTAATTATAGTTTTTACCTCTTAGCCATGCCACCACCGTGTGGTTCTTTTAATACTTTTCCATAAGAACATTGTGCCACATGTCAAAACCCCAAAATTTCCGAAAAATTTAAAATTTTGAAAATACAGATAAATCTCATTGATGCTGTCAACTAATTGTTTTAATTAGTTATATGTTAATGATTTTGTAAACTGAATTATCTACTTGATTATGTTTACCTTATAAAATAATTCTTTTTCAGTTTAATGACTTGTTTCTCTTTGCGACCACAAGGTGGAACTATCTTGGTGATCTGGGGCTTACTTAGCTTTGAGCTAAAGCAGAAAGTTTACCTGCTCTTACAGACTTACAGGTAAGAAGATCCAGTGCTGCTTGTCGATAATCCTAAAGCATTCAGATATTTGTTCGTTGCAATAATAATAGGTCAGTAAAGAATATAAATGCTTTTCCATTTCAACTATTTTTATGAGGTAAAAACCTTTAACTCATTATTCTTTGTAAAGACGTGATGGAAAACGAGATTCAATCCTATCAGTATTGATGACAGTTGCTTTCTCTCTAGAAGTTGTAATTTATAGTTCTTATTGCGTACTAAGCTCTTCGATGTTTACCAGTGTTTACTATAGTCGTCGTGTATAAACGCCTTAATCTTTCTTTGCATACAAACTAAGAATGACAGGGTTATTACATTAAGGATCTATTTTACAAAGTGAACATAATCCTTTTTCATCCTTATAAATTTTTGGTTATTCTTTACAATGTGAAAGTATTGTGCAAAAGTTAATAAGTTTCGATACTATTAATCCATCTTCCAAGCTTGAAGTTCTAAGGAGAATTATATCCTTATATACTACTTCCAATTAGGCTATAATAGTGATGATGGATTAAGTTTCCTCTACCCATAATTTACTTGGAATACACTATCCGGTTAAGGTTATTAATTTATAAAGTTCCAATGTTAAGCTCCTTAAGCATTTAAGACATAGAATGCTCAATAACAAACCTTATTAGTTTAATAGTTAAATATTTAAAGGCAATAAGTCTAACATTAGCATGTAGTGTAAATACCATAAATTGACTTTATGAAATTCTTTTATAAACATCAATTATCATAGATTTGGATAGAGTTATAGTTGTTTAAATGGATGAATACCATGTTTGTATAAACAAAGGGGTCATGGATTGACCGCGCCCAAGAAAATTTTATGGTTTATCCTTGGTTTTAAGTTTTATAACCTTTTAATATAAACACCCCTGCTTGTAAGATGTGCTAGGTCGTATAAGTTTATAACATTGATCTTTGATAGAGTTACAAATGCTGGTATGAATAATCATCGAGTATAATGGATGGGTGGTAAAGTTTGATTATACCATGTATAAGCTTTAAAACCTAACAATATAAATAATGTGTTGTTGTTTGTAAACCAGCGTGCAAGCTAGGTTGACTTTGGGGTAAAGATTATGTTGGAACCTTCGAAAACAGCAAAAAAAATGATTGGTATTATCGTCCTCTTTTGATTGCTCGTCGAGACTATTGGAAATTACACACTGCATGCAAATAATCTATTTGATGGATGTGGCATCATTCCAGCCAAGTGTTACGTGGATATAAGGCACTGCCGAACCCTAAACTCATTATTCCTCCATTGTTTTCGGCCTTCGACCGCTCTGCTACTGTTTTAGTTTGCCCTCCCCGCCGCTCTACAGCATGTCACTGACAGTCTCTCGGCTTGGCTTCTTTGTTTCCTGTATGCTGTGAGCTTGCCCTGCACGTTCAATAGAGAGAGGTTGTATGCTTTCTGCTTGCTGTTGGAATCGGGTTGTTGGTTTTCCTTCAGCATTTGTTCTTCACTGCTTACTCCTTTCATAAATCTCCATCCTGCAAGTGTCCTAATCTCCCCACGACCCAGTAGTGAGCGTTGTGGCTTTACCTCTCGATTTTGTTAGATCTTAGGGTTTTTCAGTAGAGTGGTTTTTGATGTTGGGAAAGTTACAGCCAAAGCATTCACACATGCTTGGCTTGTCTCCCCATTGTTCGGACTTTGCTGTTCATTGCTGCATGGGTTAACTCCATTTCTCTTGTGGCAGATGAAGGCTTGGCTTCTCCTCGCGTTAGTAGCTGCACTGTTGTTCGTAGGTGGTTACGTTTCAGTTAAGATTTGAGGTAAGAAACGTTATTAACCCTTATGTTATCTTTGCAGATTGTTTTATTTATACAGTTGTTTATTTTTTATACATGATATTAACATTATCGTTCTTCACTGTTCACAGGTGTTGAACTGTCTCTCTCTGCATGGTTGGTGCAAGGCTGTGGCGATGGCTTGCTCACAGGTAAGCCTTGGATACCCCATGGTTGTTCTTCCTTGTCCAGTCCCTTATGGGACATATGCTGGTTGGTCGTTGTGGCCTGTAAAACCCTTGTGGTTTTTGGTTTACTTGGTTACTTGGTTTGTTGCTTTTAGTGGATGTTGAAACCCTTGCTTTAAGCGGGGTTCTCTGGCTTAGGTCGTGAATGTAAATTTTGATTTTTTTGATCTGTTTAGTTGTGTATATATGTAAAGATGATAAAAGGCTGGTAAAGCCTTATTTTGTTAATCTTGTTGAAGCTGTGAGGCATTAAAAGGAGTTATACTCTTTCAGTTTACTATCTCTGTCATACATTTTGATGTACTAGGGTTTTACCCTAACTTGGCGATATGAAAGTATTTACTGTGTCTTTAGATTATCTTTGGTTTGCAAAGATTTAATGTAAATTTTTATTTTTGGTTATTACTTATATGTCGTTATGGATGGTTGAGCTCAGTGAATCGAGCCTAATTATACTCTGTTACTTGGGTTCCTGTAAGTTAATATAATTAATTTGTAACCTATAAACTATTCAGGGTAACTGCATAATGTTTTTATATGAACTTAACTTAAGTTACTCTATTCTAAAAAGGATTATAAATATTTTTTGTATTTGTTAACTTTCAGAATTATGTAATTTAATGTTCTTGCAGTTGTTATTTGTGTAACTAATAGTTACATCTTTTAAGTGTAAAATGTGTATTACTTAATTTTTATTATAGTGAGATAAAATTATGTTATTTTATCTGCAATTAATGTTGTTCCTACAATTGTATATATTCTCTTTATTCTTTGTCTATTTATAGATATATAAAGAGATAGTATTTTTATTGTTGTATTCTAGTACTTTCTGCACTAAATAATTTATAGAAGTACCTTCTATATTCTATATTATCCTGCTTATATTATAATACTAGTATTTATAAAATAAAATAAATAACATCTATCTATGTTCTCTACTTATTTAACATTTTGTGAAGGATAGGTTAGTAGCTGTAGATTGTGTTTAAGCTTTAGCTAGATAATAATAATAAAAACAAAATGAATTAATTACATTACTAGCCATAAGTAAATTGTGGAACCAACTGGTTTATCTGTAGAATTAAAATCAAGGTTTTTAGCTATTCTTACTCATAGTTTAATTGCTATCCATACGGTAGTTAATTATCCTAGCTGAAAGAAATAAACTGTAAGTTAAAAGCATTTTTATTTAGTCTAACCCTACTCTATTTTAACTAATATATCCTTTTCTTTTGATTTCAAAATAAGAAATACGATTACATAAATGAATGTTGTAAAGAGAACTGTTTATCTACCAAAATATATTACTTGTTAATACAATGATATAGCTTCTTTTCTCTTCTATTAATCTGACATTTATAGTCTAGATCTAACCCTACTCTAGGTACAGGTCAATAATTCTTCTCATAATAGATAAAGGAAAACATTCTATTATTCAAGCTAACATCTTATTCTATAATTGCACCATACTTTCTTTATATAAATTCACTACCTGTGCTAGAGTACGATCTGGAATACTCCAGATGAGGAAAAACACAGGTAGGATTTGTTTCTCAATAAAAATAATTCCATTACTAAACAAACCAGGTTGTCCTATCCTCTAAGTTTTTTTTACATCATAAACTGCAAATGCATCATTCAATCATAAACATATAATAACACAGAAATTAATAAATAACGGAACATGTTCTTAGAGCTTGGTCGACAACAGCAATGGGAGGTCGTTCCTCCCTACCAACTCCTGGAGAGCACTCAAACAACGACTCCTCAAGACCCCTGAGCTTGCTCTGGTCTCCCTCGCTGGAACTAGGTGCAACAAATAATAAAGTACTAGTCCTGAGACTCAATACCAGTCCTGAACTTGTCAGTCAAATCTCTCAGCTAGCAAGCTATATCAGACCAAGTTACTGCAGTTTATCTCTCAAAACACCTTCCTTATAGTTTTCCCTTTTCCCCAATGAATTCCTTGAAGTGCATTCCTCCTGAATGATTCTTCTCCTGGAAAAAATATCTGAGCAGCCTCAACTCTCTACATTGGGTACTTTTTAAAAGATTGCCTAGATCTTTTTGAGTTAGTTGTCATTAATTGAGCCACCTGCCCTGATCCCACTTTCTTGGGGGATCATGACCCCAAATGTAGGGAAGTTACCACCTTCAACATAGGAAGGGTTTGAGGATGATGCCACTTGTCTTTTGCTCTCCACCTAGTTCCTTCCACCAGTTTGACCAGTAACACTCTTATTAATAGCTCTACCAAGCTGTTGTCTCCACTTTGTATTTATTAAAAATAAAATATTCAGAATTACATTACACATCTTTTGACTCTGCTGAGTCATTAATTCCTACTTAGCATTAAATTTAACATATTGTCTTAGGAATAAAATTAAAACACATAACATTATTTTACAAAATTGGGGTATGTGACATAGTCCATCACTATGAAGCACCATCCAAAAAAAAATTGATCTCAGAGCAAAACTAAACCAATGAAAATTTTTAATGCCCCATCCACCATACTCCTTCGGCCAGGAAAGTTGTTGCCAATGTGTTAAATGGTACCTATGTTTATTCCCAGTAGAGCCCCATAAGAAAGTGAAGGTGATACTTCTAAGCCTATTAAGGACTGAAATAGGAATGGGAGCCAGACCAAACCAATATATAGGGAGGATAGACAGGACAGCTCGAACAAGTATGAGTCGGCCTCCCAATGAAAGAAGCTTATGCGACCATATATGTATTCTATTTTCAAACTTCTGCACCAACCAATTCCAGTCACTTACCTTATACCCTAATGGTTTTAAATAATAACCAAGGTATTTGAATCCTATGACAATTGGTTCCATTTTATATGGAAGAACTCTGCCAATATCACCCAATATATGCACATCCACATTATTATAGAGGAAGGATGATTTATCAACACTTGTGCTCATTCCCGAGGCCTTACAGAAGGTACTACGAATGACATCAAATGCAATCCATTCAGGTAGAGTACCAAACCCAAGAAATATCACGTCATCAACAAAAAGAAGGTGAGTGAGGGCAAGAGTAGAGGATATTTTAATTCCTCTAATGAGACCCTTCTCCTTAGCATCTGTGATTAAGAGACTAAGACCCTCTATAATGAGTATGAAGAGCAGAGGCGGTAATGGACAGCCTTGTCTGATTCCACAAGAAGCAACAAAGAACTGGGAGGGGATGCCATTTACCATAACTGCAAAGTTTGCTGAGGAGATACATTCCATAATAAAATTGACCCCAAGGAGGGGTACTCCAATCTGTATCAGAATGAGTCTAATATAGGACCAATTAAATCTGTCAAATGCCTTCACCAAATCCAGCTTGAGGATGACAGCACATGTGTTATTTGTCTTAACAGAGTGCAGAGTCTCCTGGGTTATACCTATAGGTTCCACTATCTGACGATTTTTAAGAAACCCATACTGCTCTCTAGAAATGTGAGAGTACAAGAAAGGTTTAAGTTTGACAGGAATCACCTTAGCAATTAACTTGTACAGTAAATTACACAAGGAGATGGGTCTAAAATCGGCAAAGGTAGAGGGTTTGTCCTTTCTAGGAATCAGGGCCATGAATGTGGAGTTCAGTGAGGGGGTAATGTACCTATATGTCCTACCACATTCAATAGCATGCAATAATTCATTGCCCAGTAGCTCAAAGAAGTGTAAGTAAAATTCAACAGGTCAGCCATCAGGGCTAGGGCTTCTATCCTTCTTAAATGATTTTAATGCACTTTCAATCTTAGACAGTGTAACAGGAGAAATAATACTGGGGGCAGTAACCTGTGATACCATAGAAGGGTATAGAGAAACTACCTAGAGCTAGGTCAGCAAGCAATTTTGTTTGTCATCACCGAAAATCTGAGCAAAATATATTTTTCCCAACTCCTTAAGAGCATGCTCATCCTGAATACAGTGGCCCTCCTCATCTTCTAAAGACCAGATAGTGTTATGATTCCTTCTACCAGAGGAAATAGCATGGAAAAATTTGGTATTGGAATCACCATACAAAACCCAATTAGTCCGGCTCTTGAGTTTCCAAGTAAGCAAGAGATGTTCCTGCAACTTCTTTTTTTGGGATCTAAGCTGTGTCAGGGCGAGGTGATCCTCAAGGGTGGTAATACTGGAAAAATAACCCGAGAGGAGGATTTCAATGTCCTTTTCTAACCTCATAGCATCATATTTCATAGTATTTTCCTTCTCCCTAGTCCAGGATTTAACTTCCCTCTTCAGAGAACAAAGATTATGAGTGAGGTTGTCCAAACAGTTAACAGAGGATTGAGGGTTAAGCTCTGACCATCTCTTTATAACCTAGAGATTGAGGTTTGGATCAGAGAGCCAAGATCGATTAAATTTATAAGGATAATTGGAAGAAACCATTGATTTATCCAATTCTAAAGAAATCAGGAAGTGGTCAGATATATCAGCATGATGAATCCAGGTACGATGGACCTTGAGGGAGGGGATCTGGGCAGAAGAGAGTAAGAAACGATCTAATCATTTACTAATATCATCATCACCAATCCTCCCATTTCTCCATGTAGGGTCAGTAAAGTTTGGTGCAATATCCAGAAGACCCGCAAGATTGAAAAGGCATTTGAAATGGGGTGCAAGTGGATCCAAGACGGCTCTTTTACCCCAAATATCAGTAGCACTCATGGTCAAGTTAAGGTCCCCACCCAAGATCAAATTAGGAGCACAGAGAAGGTCCCCCCGAAGAACTTTATCCCAAAAACGTTCTCTGTTTCTGTAAGGACCATAGCAATTAATAACGACCAGGGGAGCATTCATTCCACAAAAGTCCGCCTTAACAAGAATCCCAGCTATGGTCTCAAAGGCACGACATCTAACCCTATAAGGGTTCCAATCAGTCAGTAGCCCCCCGAGAGGCCAGAAGCACAGGTGGCACATAATTCCCAATTGGGTAAAAGCTTAAAGAAGGAATGAAGAACAGGATAAGTACGACACCTAGTTTCCTGGAGTAGTATCATATCAGGTTGGATCGTGAGGAAAAGGGAGTGGACGCTATGTTGTTTGGTCTTGCCTTCAAGACCTCTAACATTGAGTGCGAGGATTTTCATAAGGGAACAGGAGGGAGGGGTGACGATGATCTGAGTCCTTGAGGAGGGTTCCCTCTTACCGCATCTTTAATGTGAGCCGAGAGAGGAACATAAGGAGGAGAGACAGAAGACAAAGTCCCAGGTGAATCCTGCTTATCCTTCTTTATTTTTCCTGACAGTAACATTTGCAAAATGAATCGAGTTTAGGTGAAGCGTGGACGGGGAAGTAGGTGTAGAGGCCAAAAAGATTGACAGTGAGCTCTGAAGCAAAGGGTCAGAGAAGGAAGGAGAAGATATAGGACTTTGAGGAGAGAGTGATATCGTGGGAGGGGTGGAAGTGGACGGGAGGGGGGGGATCCTCAAGAGAGGACAAAGAGGGAAGAGCCACATGTGATAAAGGAGTTAGAGAGGAAGGAGGGGGATTACAGGGAGAAGGCTGCTGAGTGCAATCATGAAAAGATGATGAAGGAATATCCAAAGGGGCCAGGGGAGAGCTTTTGGCCTCGGCAAATACCGAGGGACCATCCACAATAGGAGGATTGACTAACCCATAAACAGCCTTAAGAAAGGAATCAGAAACATCATAAAAGAGAGAGAGAGATTGTGAGAAAATACCCATTTTTGGATGCTCCAGTTTTGATAGAGGAGACAGACCATGTGTATCGAGAGTACCATCTGAGCTAGTGCAAGAGCGCTCATTCATCAGGCATGGGAAAGTTCTCCAGAGATGGTCGGTTTCACGGCAAATGCTACAACGAAATGGTACATGTAGGTAGTCAAGATTTTGTACCAAGAGGCGCTCCTTACAGAGAATCTCCACCTCAGCAGGAAACCCTTTAAAGACGTCCAATTCCAACAGTACCCAAGCTAGTTGTTTATTGAAGGATAGGTGAAAATATTCATCCATGGCGACAAAATGGCCAACCGTATTAGCAATACCCTCAAGAATAGTTTTGTTCCAAAGGGGGAACAGAAGATGAGGCAAAATAACCCACAAATGATGCTTCGTGACCGGTTCTTAGAAAGGGTCAAAGTGTGTATGCCAGCGACCAAGTACCAGAGAACCAAATCCCATACGCCAAATGGATTCTAGAATGAGCAACGCATGTTGTGCTTCAAGAAAGACAAATACAATCCATCCATTTGAAAGCAAGCTAATAGTGGGGATAACTTCAACTATGAGCTTAACAATAACAAATTAAGTGGTTGTTATTTAGATTAACTCTTAGAAACAAGTAATCAACACATTTTTTTAGAAAAGAACATTATCAATATATCAAATATATACCTATCCGCGTATTCCAAACATATTAATCTTATTAATATGGTTGTTGCTAGTTATGAAATTGGATAAGTAGAGGTGGTATTGTGATTAAAATTTTGGTTACAAAGCTTAACACTTTAAGCATAATTATTTTAATTTATCTTTTTTCTTATGGAATTCGTTAGTCACAAGATTCATGCTTAGCATGTGTTATTTTTTTGCATGTCCTCTTATACAAGACTAGATACAAATATGTTCAAATCTCAATTTTTTTTTTTAGCTTCAAGTGCAGTAGACTAAATATAAGTATGTTTGAATCTCATTTTTATTTTCTTTGGGTTTCAATGTAGTTTATATTATAAATAAACTTGTACACAACCTTTTACTCTTATAGTTTTTTTTATCTCATAGAGTCGAGTGATCACTTTATTAATAAGAGCCACATGGTGGCAATTTCTTTGGCATTGCCATCTACTTTATCTCGAGTTTTTGTTGGAAAAATTTAATTACTCCACCACCCAAAATTGTTGGCCAATGAAACACAAAAAATCCAAAATGTTAACTGATGCAATTCTAAAAAGTCGCAGCACCGCCACACTGCCTTGTTTGAAGGGGAAACAATTGAATATATCAGATTATTAAAATGAGAAGAGTTGTTTTGATGCTACAGAACTGTGCCAGCAAAGCACATCTAATTTCTGAAGAGGCAACGCACTTTTCAATTCTGTTAGTCTGCAAATTTGTGAAGTAGAGAATTCTATTTTGTATAAATGAAGGGTCAATTAGTAGTTAATGACCGACTTAGCTAGAAACACTATAAATACTTGCATTGTAATCGTGTTTTTGATATAGAAACACAGTGAGCCACAACGTAATAGTGAAATTGATACAAAGTTGAAACTTTCAATTTTACTGTAAAATTTCTTGTTTTTACTCTGTTTTTGAGTTAGAAAAACTTAGATTCCCTTTTTATGTTAATTTGTTGTAGTAATTGAAATTAGAGTTTATCTATGTTAATTGATCAAGTAGAATATTTGTGTTAAGTTTATGGATGCATATGGTTATCAGAAAGTTGCTAAATAGTGAGCTGCAACTGAGCTGTTACTGTAGGTGACTGTCAGATATAACAACTAGCTGAAATAATTGTGTAGATTGATGTTAGTTATAACAGCTAGCTACAACACCATCTAGAGAGTACTGTTAGTTGTAACAGCCATGCTGTTACAGTCCTATAGGAATTGATTTAAGTTTTGAGAGCTTTGTCAGCTGTAAAAATCAGGCTGTTACAATGTTGTAAGTGTTGGTTTGAGCTGTAAGTGAAGTCTAAAGTGTTGTTGAAGTAGAGAGAAGCACTCCCCAGCCTTCCCCGCAGTTTTGAGTACGAGTTTTTTTTTGTTTTTTTAATATAGATAAGTAAATTGTAAGGTATAAAAATATAAAAATGATTAGACTAAGAAACGATACACCAAAAGGGTTAAGAAATTATTGTTAATTTTTTTTATTATATTGGTTAACTTTTTAAAAGTTAAATTGTAGTATTTAATTATTAGATATACATATATTGGTATTGGTTTTGGAGTAAAATCTAAAGTTGTCTTTGTTTGGTTAAAACTTTTTTACTTTATGGAAACAAAGTACTACTCAATATTGAATATACTCTCTCAAAGTGAATATTATCTTTTATGCATCAACCCAATTTAAGATAATGGAGGCAACTATATATATAAAAGATGAAGTCTTATTATAAAAAAATTATGGTCTTTTTTTAAGAAAAATGGTTATTTATTAATTTACAAACTTTTCGTCCAATATTTTGTTATGGAAAATTTCTATGATTAAAATTGAGAGTAGCCTACATTTATATATAAGATTTGAAGTTTTGCTCACTAGTATTATTATTTTGTTATGGAAAATTTCTCTTATTAAAATTGGGAGTAGCTTACATTTATAAATAAGATTTAATAAGATTTGAAGTTTTGCTCACGAGTATTATTACTATTATTATGTATAAATAAATTTAACTTTTTCAAATACTTTTATTGCATAATTTCAAAAGCAAAAAAATTTCTTGAAAAAAGTTTTGACAAAAATATCAAAATAATATATAATTGACAAAATCTAAATAATAACATATTTAAATTATTACATGAAATTTTTATCAATAAATTAAAACTATATTTGTTAAATTACTATAATAATAGAATATTAAATTACTATAATAATAAAATATATATTTTTAATGACAATGATATTGGATTTGGAGTTTATACACTCATTAATAAAAATATATATTTTTAATGACAAAAATATTGGATTTGGAGTTTATACACTCATTGATTTAAGTGGAGCACTTTATTAAAGTTAAAAATATATATATAAAATAAATAAAATAAACATATTTAATTATTAACTCAACAAATTTAAATTTGATATATTTATATATATCAAATTGATTTTTTGTTAATAAAAATAAAAAGCTTCATTATAATTTATTTAAAATTTGTAATTCATTTATATTTTTAAATTAAGATAATATAAATAATTAAATATCATATTTCATATTTTCAAAATATATATTATACTATGAAAATACAAATCAAAGTAATATATTGCTAGTTGAGAATCCAAACAATGTGAAACCCCTAAATATGAGAATCGAGACAAACCAAACAAATCAATTACTGAATGAGAATCTAAACAACTAGAAAAGCGCTAGTATTAGAAACCAAAATAATATTGAGTGACTTATATATAAACGAGAGAGGGATGGTCTAAGCTTCTAGGCGGCTAACCTAATCATAAAAGTATTCCACTTGAAATTGTTGATTAGCCCACCATTTTCCAATTGTTGTTGAATTTATTATAGATTAGCAAACTGCATTGACCTCAACAAATTCATGAAGTCATTGAAACTCTTGATTAGTGCGTAGAATACATCATTTTCCAATTGTTGTTGAATTTATTATCTCCTCACCTTTTTATTCCTGTAGCTGAGGTATTGAGTAGGCTTATTTATGAGGCTAAAAGGCAAATTATAGATTAGCAAACTGCATTGACCTCAACAAATTGATGAAGTCATTGAAACTCTTGATCAGTGCATAGAATATACCATTTTCAAAATTCTCATTAGTCAATTAAACTTAAAATTAATTTATAATTGTATCTTATAAATATAACCTAATTAGAATTTAGAATTATCACCAATATTTATTTAAATAAAATAATTTAGAGAATATTTTTTCAACTATATCAACTACTCTTCGAATTTAGAGTTATCAATTATATATTTAACAAATTTTTTAGAAGAACTTTTAAACAAATCAAAGATTTAGAGAAAAGAAAAAATTTAAAAAAAACACCGACTCCATTTTCCGTCTCAAAAGTCAATAAAGGGGTGTGAAAAGTTGCAATGTCACGAGACACCGACCAAATAAATACAAAATTCTTCATCTTATACACATCAAAGTCATTATTAGTTCTTGCCGAAAGGCCAGCTACTATTGCATTAGATGATAAGCGTTGACTTCATATTAATCTAAGTTGACTTTTGCATATTTATTCACATGTAATTATTAGTTGCAAACTCAATACAAAGTTGCAGGAATTTGATATGAATAATAAAGTTTTGCTTCCTCACCTTCCATATGATCATGGATTCCTGGTTGATTCTTTTATTTATTTGTTGGGTGTGAATGTTGGAAAGGCTGCTAGCACCATTTGTGCAAAGTCTTCCTTCCACTTCTACAACTTGTGCATCCTTTAGACCTCCTTTGCAAAATCCTTAACTGCTACATCATCAATTTTCCTCTTCCACAGTTGCTTAGCTGCAGTCTGAAACATAATGCCCAAGGTAATTCTGTAAATGCAAGGATCCATCTGTCTGTATTCATGGGAGAAGTATGCATTTTCTAACTCCATCTCTCCAATTCTGCAAGTTAATTATGTAATCAATAATGCAATTAAGCTCTCATAAACATTACAATCTATTAATAAGTCATTATCCTATATGTAGTAAGCTTGCTACCAGGCATTACGCTAGTAGCACGAGCATGTTGTGCAATAGCTTATATTTGTCGAAATAAATAGTGAAACCATATGCCGTGTAGGTAGATATAACCATAATTATTAGTATAATGGAACTTAGAATACGCTAGAGTTTTGCTTGATTATGGCTCTGGAAAGGGATAATCATGGCTATCCCTCTACTCCAATAGTAAATTAAATATACAACATAATAGAGGCTTCTGGAACACGATAATTAGCATCTTAATTTTTCATATGAATTATAGTTTCTTACAACTCCATATATAGCTCCATTATAGTTTCTTACAACTCCATATATAGTTTCTTACAACTCCATATATAGCTCCATATATAGCTCCATATACAACTCCATATATAGCTCCACAATCTCTTCTGCAGATGAGAAACCCATGTAATATTTAATAGACTTCAACATATGTTGTAGTGAGTTGGAATGACAGTAGGTATCACAATTGAAGCAAAAGAAGAATTTGTGGTCATTACAACTGAATGCCATAGGCTCGACGTTGTATGCATCATAAATAAGAGTGCAAAAGAAGTCATGTTTCCATTGAGGTTTTCTTACCACCTTGCTTGCATGCATGTCTCGGCTCACGATTCGAACTAACATTAATTGAAGCGGCATCCGGTTTGCGATGTTCAAGGTTTTCTTACCACCTTGCATGCATGCCTTCCTAAACTCACGGTTTGAAAAAACACGATTTGAAGGAAGACACGTCCATGAAAAGAATAAATTGAAGGAAAAATGTCAATATCTCTTACTCCAGACAACATGGAAACATGTAAATAACTGACCATGCCTATAACTAACAGATACAATAAGCAAAATTGATTTTTTTGAAGCAATTCAAGCATGGGCTACTAGTCACTTGAAACAATTTAATAATATATTCCTGAATTTGTCCATACTTTAATACTCATGTAAAGTATTCATCCACTACCTAGCTCATTGATAGGCTGCTAGTCACTTGAAACAATTTAATAATCTATTCTTAAATTTTTCTATACTTTAATACTCATGTAAATTATTCATCCACCACTTAGCTCATTGATACAAGACATTTAGAAGGAAAAACAATGAATTGGTATAAGTCAATTCTGACTTGTGGCCATTTGTATATCAACCATGAGTGGCCACTCTGAGGGTTTTGCAGTATGCTCCTTCGGCTCCTGTCACGAGAGGACGTCTCCATGACGAGCTCTTCATCTGCCTTTCCTCCCCTCTATCCTAAGGTACGTAGGTCGGAACACACGTTCCATGCTCTCACCTACTTTGGGTTCTGTCTATCTCTGGGTTTTTTGTTTATTTCTTTGTTGTTCTTCTCTGGGGTGGTGCAGTCTTCTGTTTTCGCTCCCACCCTTTCTTTCTAGGGTTCCAGACCCAACCTTTTATCTCGGGCATGTTGTTTGCTCCTGTACTTGCTTTCCCCCCTTGATGGAAACCGACGACTGGAGTTCCTCCTCTTAGCAGAGGACTAGTACTAACCAGTCTCATAAAAAGTGGGAATCTGCCATGGTATTTCTAATGTTGGTTTCCAGTTGACCTTTGATTGTTCTCTTGTCTTGATTGTTGTCTTGATTGTACCCTGGGTCCATTGATTTTCGATGGTTTTTGGGTTTTTGTCTACGACGCTTTCTTGGTTCACCACCTTGGGGGAAGACCGTGATTCTAGGGGTTGACCTCAGGTTTTTTCCTGGGCCGTTTATTTCACTTTTTGTACCCGCTCGGGGTGCTAATCATTTCCTTTTTTGTCGGCTCTCTGGGATTCTTTTCTTAAGTTATCAAAACCTTACGGTTTTGCTTAAGTCCTTTCTTCTTTGGGGTTTCTGGTCTTGGATTAGCGGGTTAACCATTGGTTTCTCGTCGAGACACAAACCCTCGAGTTTGTGGCACTCAACTTTGTTGTCTTCCCCTGTTGACTTTTGGACGTGGGCTCTTGTTGTCAGTTTCTGTCTAGTCTTGACTCCATGCCAGATATTATGGATGTTTCTCCTAACCCTTCGTCGGGTGCCCCTATGTCCACCTTTGCACGCTCTCGGCGGTGTAGGAAAGCTAAATCCCACAAAGATTTGGAGGGGAAGCTTAGATTTGTTTTGGGTCGTGATGTCTTCATGGAGCGGGTAGAAGCTTTGTGCTCTCGGGCCCTTATTGGCAGACTCGAATACTATCAAATGGAAAAAAGGACTGGTTTGCTTGGGCCTCAGAGCACTGGAGGCCGTTCCTTTCTTATGTGCCTATGATCAGCTTACTGGCTAGGGGTTGGGTTGTTATGGTCTTTTTGGAAGACTCTCATGCTACGCCTATACTTAACTCGCTTTGGCGTATTGGTGGAGGCTCTATGGTTCTGGATTGATGGCTTGTGAATTTCGACCCACTCAGGGAGCGAGTGAAGAAATGTCATCTATGGGTTTTGTTCCCATCCCTTCCTTTTCCTCTATGGATTTGTACCATGCTCGAGTTCATTGGTAATACTCTTGGCCGTTTTGTTACGGTGGAGGAGGATTTCATGAACTCTTATGACAAAAGGATGGCTAAGATGCTGGTGGAAATGGACATTTCTGTGGGGCTTCTGGCTGATGTGGAAATACGGTGCCATGAACGCTTGTTCTCACAACATTTAGATTATCTCAACATACCCTTCAGGTGCAGTGGTTGCAGGGAAGTTGGGCATCTGCGCAGAGAATGTCCGGTCCTTCGTCAAGGTACAACCTCTTTGATAGCTCAATGCTCCCTCGTGGCACAGCGGTCTCTTCCTCCCATTCTGGACGTCCCCATATTGAGGCCCTTATCTCCTTCTCAAGTTCCTTCAGCAACAGGTAACTACTTTAATGCCTGCTCTTTCTTTGATGATGCCTCTAAACAAGAAATTACTCTTTTGGATTCTGTGGATGGCTGTGCTACTCTTCCCTCTTCTGTTGAGGCTTCTGACCCACTTATGTCCAACCCTTCACCTGTTCTGAACCTTGCTGTTGTCTCCTCTGAGGTCTATCCTCCGTCTTTGTCCATGCCCTCTCTTCCTCCTTCATTGGACCCTGAGGTCCCTCCTCCCTCTATTTTCTCTGATTCCGATTTCCCTCCTCTCTCTTGTCCTCGTCCCCTTGCTAATACTTCTTTTCCTCGTAGTCATATCACTTCACCATCCTTTGCAAACCCCCAACTGTAAAAGTCTTTGGAAATATTTTCAGCGAAAACCCCCCTCTCCCCTTCGGTCTTGCTCCTTGACTCCATTAGGTTTGAGAATGTAACTATCAGAAAAAAGAAAAAAGCCCCTCTTGAGCTTTTGGATTTAGCTCCTACTTCATTCACTCCCTTGTCCACTAGGCTTAAGAATGCAGCTTGTCATCAGTTGTCTTCTTCCCATAGGGTCCTTAGAGCTTCGACCCCTCCTCAGAGTGGCTCTTGATGAAAATCCTCTCTCTTAACATTCGAGGATTTGGGGGCTTGGCTAAACAAAAAATCCTCCATCGTCTTTTTACTTCTCTCTTGCCTGATATTATTCTTCTTCAAGAAACCATGAACAGTACCTACCCAGCTCTACCAGCTTTCACCAAACTCCGTCCTGGATGGGAATTCTATGGTACTAGCTCCTCTGGGCTCTCAGGGGGTATGCTCTCAAGATGGAACCCCCTTATTATCAAATGAAAATCCTTCCACACTTTTGCTGGAATCCTCCTCAAAGCTCGGTTCACGAGTTCTTCCACTTCTCTTTCAATTTTAAACTGCTATGGCCCCTATCTCCATTGTGAATCTTTATCGAATTCAGTTGCTAGGGGTGGTCTTCTCTTCTTGCCTAATCTGATCCTTGCAGGAGATTTAAATATTACACTGAACGGGTCTGAAGTTTGGGGTAGTAAGGCTCTTCTTGATCCTCTTGGTCCCTTTTTCACTAAACTTTTCACTGATCATTAGATTGCATATGTTGCTCCTACTTGTGCCGGGCCAACTTGGCGCAATGGTAGGTCAGGGGATGAGGGCATTTGTAAAAGGCTTGATAGGTTCTTATTCTCCTTTAATCTTGTCAGTCTTCTTACCAGGCAGAGGGTTTGGGATTATCCTTCTGTTGTTTCTAATCACTATCATGTTCTTTTTGAATGGATGGACAACCCTGTTTCCTGCCCACTTCCTTACAAGTTTAATCACTCCTCGCTGTCTAATGTGGATTTTGTTAAGATGGTCAGAGTGGAATGGCCTCTTCTTACCCTCGAAGCTCCTGTTGATGGGATGGAAGACCTCTCCTTTACACTTCGCCTTCTCAAAAGAAAGGTCAAAGACTGGACCAGAGAAAAAACCTTGGAGATGAGAGAAACGTCCTTTCATATTGAAGAAGAAATCAAAAGTCTTCTAGATTCTTCGACTTCAGGTCTACTCTGTTCCTGGGATAACACTAGGATTTTGGCTCTTATACTTGAGTTACAGAGGTGGATGGATCATGAACTTCAATTTGCCAGGCTGCAAATTAGATTGACTTGGGCATCGCAAGGTGATGCCAATACTAAATTATTCCATGCGGTGGCATCGACAAGGAAGAATCATAATGCTATTTGGGGACTTGAAGATGAGGGAGGTGTTACCACCTAAGTTGTACTTAGTGGTTTTTATCAAGTGAGCCCGGTGAACCGGATAGGGTTAACTTGTTCGGACTTCAAAAGACCTGTGGAAGTACTTCTGGGAAGTGCTTGTTGTATCATATCACATGTTCATACCCCATGGGGGAATTGTAATAAATTTTCTAGCATGATAGTGTTTGTAAAAGACTCGGTCTCTTAGATTTCATTTGACAATCCAATCAGCCTAGGGTGTTTTTTTCCCTTGGTTATTATTGGTTGTTGAACAAACGACTAATAATTTCTGAGTTTTTCACTCCATACCTCCAAAGTTGGGGTGGTCAGCTTGGCATTTAGGCCTATTGAGGTTATTAGAGTCCATGTGTCAATGTATAAGCATTCTAGACATGATTTTTGAGTCATATGAACATGTCTAAGTCCCCCTAGGTGTTTTTCAATTTTTCAATTTTTCAGTGTTTTCAGTGTTTTTTATTAAAATTTAATTTTTCCAAAACTTAGGCTATTTCTTAATAGTTTAATTGGAAAAATTGATTTTGTAATAAAAGTGGGCCAAATAATCGGTTTCAGTCATGTAGGTGCTCATTTTCAAGCTAAGAGCACCATGTAAACCCATGGACCCACTATTTCCTAAGTTTTGAGTGATCTTCCATCACTCAGGTCAGAAAGCCCCAAAAATCAATTATTGATTATTTTAATTAATAAATTGATGAATAATGGAGCAAATCCAAAATCATAGATCAGTGGATTCTCAGCCGATTTGATTGAAATCAGTCAGATTTGAAGCAGATTGATTGGATCTGACAAATCCTTGACTGAAGGAGGTGACCAAATCAAATCCAGAGTTGATATTGAGCATCCTTTATGGAGAATTTCTCCCTCCCTCTCTCCTCCACCCATTTTTGGCTCATCTGGATGAGTTTTGGTGGATTCTTCAGTCAACAGGTTTAGGTGTCAGTCAGATCAGCCCCCCGATTGACAGTTGCACTCAGTGAGACTCAGATCTGGCTCAGCTAGACACAAATCAAGCATTGATGAACTCTCCTTCAGCTGATTTGATGTGTCTCCTTGGGATTTGTGCCCCCCTGGGCTGGATGGCCTATAATTTGTATATATCCAGGCACAGCCTCCTCTTCCAAGCTAGTTAGAACTGGGATTGAGGTGCTGCTGCTATTGTATTGATGTAATTCTGCATTTGAAATAAAGAAAAGATTTGGAGGCAATACGATGTAGTGCCATTACATGTGTGGATGATTATTTCCATTGTTTCACTGAGATAACCTGTATCTGTGGTCATTTTTTGCTCATTTCTTGTAGATCTGTGGTTAAGATTGGTAATTAGCTCATTACAATCTTGACAGGAAAGGTGTTGTTCAATAAGTTTATTGACTGTCACTCTCCTTTGATGCATGTTTATAGATCTAGATTTAGCATGTCCTATAAGCTTATATGCATGTTATCTTGAATCTCTTTGTATATACTAATCGGATCTCATAAGTCTCTTGGCAAGTTCTTTGATTTCAGCTGAGTTGCAGGTTCACACTTTGGAGAGGATTCTGATCTAGTTTGTTTCTTCATTCTCTTCAAAACCTTCCAAAAGGAATAGTCCCTCGACATTCCACCTGAAAGCTCCACTGTGGATCTTCAAGGAAAACAACACTTTTCTCCTCTTCTTCCTCCCTCAAAATCAACACTTTACCCGATTAGTTTTTCATTTCATAGCTGTGATTTCATTTGGATCTGTTTCATGAAAGTAAAATATACATATATATAATATTTCATAGCTCATATCCTATATCTTGCACTTAAAAAAATTTCATAAGCATCCTAGATCTAGCTGTAGGAAAATCATCTTTTTTGCATGAATTTTAAGGAAAACTTGTACATCACATGCATTATATTTCCTTTTGCTGTTATAAAATTTAATATTCTACAATATCAGTGCAATTTAATTGGCTGCACAAACAGCAATCCAAGATCCGAAGGAAAGCTTGCTTTCCTTGGTTCCTTTTTCGCCGGTTTAGCTAGTTTAACCGCATTATTTTTGAGATAAAGTAGGCTGATTCAAAGGTAATATTAAAGTGCCTTTGGGCATATTTTATTATAAATTTATTGCTATACTTTAGCATTTCTGACAGAAAGAAAAGGAAGCTGCTGTCCGAAGTGGTCTCAGGAGCGTTCAAATCCCCCCAGGGGTCTCCCTTTTTGCTAAAAAATATTAATTTTTTTTTGCAAAATTGTAAAAAATTGGTTTCAACCTCTATAAGGACCAAGAAAGTTATGATTTATCAGTTCTTTTATACTATAACCATTTCAATAAAATCATTCTTTGAATAGGCTCTTTCGAGCCCATTCCCCATCCCCCCTGGGGGGATTTGCGTCGGTGCCCTTTTCGTCTCTTTCTGCTTATTTATTTTTTACTAGCATTGATCTAATTTGCAGGGTACTATACTTGATTTTGTTATTAATTCCATACTCCATATCTTACATTTCAAATTAATCGTAATACTTACCCCACGATTTCTCGATTGACCCGAAAGGGGAAAGAGATTCGTGGTAGGATTAATTAAGAAACTAGAACTATGTATCTGTTTTCTTTTTTCTATAATTTGTTTATCAGCAACTATAAAATTAACCCCTCCTATATTCCCTGATTGAGATCCACTTGGATCGAAAGAGGTTCTTGGAGGGTTTTCTTTTAAACAAGAACATACAGTTTAAAACTTATTAAAATTTACAAGACTCCAGTGTGTATGCTCTGCACTTGGCTACGGTTCATCTGATCAGTCAAGCTATATCAAAAGCACTTGGGTGACTAGTATAATTAGGACTTACTCTCCCCAACTGACAAACCATCAGGTGAAAATCCAACACCTCGATCAAACCTTTACGGTGGCAAAATACCCAAAGGAAGCGAGAACTTCTGAAAAGTGACCTCGGGGTGCCGATCTCTATCACACCCTAATGGGTGCGTTACGAACAATAGCCCCAGAGACTCCATTTCAGCCCACATATTCCTTGCGGGTAGCTGTGAAGGTTTTGTTTTGGACATACTCCAAGTACTCTTGGGTATATCTGGAGTCCCCGCTTTGCCTATTTTAATCAACTCATACTTCACATTTAACTTAAAACATACCAAGAGGCAATCGCAAAACATTCACTCCAAGCACATGCAAGCATATTGATTCTATTTTTGACTCCATTCTAAGGCACTGGTTAATTTCTTGCTTTATATTTATATTGTGTCTCAGTATTGTGCTTTTGTGTGTTCATCTTTTACATCTTGCCATCTTTGATTATCTATAGTTAAATTGTAAACTCCTAAATAACTCAGTCAGTTTAAACATCACAACACTAAGTAATTCTCCTTAGTAACTTAATAGGGTCTACCCCCCTTGGCTTCGTTAGGAGTTGAGCCTAAACGGAGGAGTCAAGAACAAGGTGACAGCCTTGACTCAAGACTTGCCCCCAAGGACACACCGAGTGTCTTGAAGATTTCTGCCACGTGACCCAGGTGTGTGAAAGACGGCAACACTTTTTGGCACCGTTGCCGAGGATATATCTTTCTATTCCCGAGTACGACTTAGATTAACTTTTTTCTAAACAAATAAAAAGACAAAAACATTTGATTGATCTAGTCTTTAAAAAACATAAAAATTAAAAATCGATCCATCTGGCGACTCCACTGTCTAACATCTCTTCAAGAATTTCTACCCGAAGAAACCGCCGACAATTATTCATTCCTCTCCCTGATCCCGAAAGGTTTATTAGGGAAAGATTGAATAGGCAGACTTCTCATAGAAACCTTGAATATTTAGGAGACCAATCCCTCTTAGATATCAATCACATATTTGTAGAGAGTCATGTTCACTAATCTCAAGAAATGATGGAATTTTACAAACCCCTTGACTTTTCACATATAGTAGGTGCTCCTCATAACATTCTGAATGATGCTATCAAGAAGCTCCCCAGGTTCGAGGGAAATAATGCTACTATTGCCAAGACTCATCTCCAAAATTTTGAAAGGCACCTAGTCAGTTACTGCGATAATGTTGCTTCTAACCATGAAGATATCAAAATGAAGCTCTTTGCTTTATCCTTAGAGGATGATGCTGCGGAATGGTATGAAAACCTTGGTGATGATTCATATAAAACCCTTAATGAATTCCTAGTAGGCTTTAAGAAGAAGTGGGGGGAAAAGAAAGAACCAAGACATTTGCTTGCTGCCCTTCATAATATAAAGAAGATAGAGAATGAAACCATGGATGAATTTAATACTAAGCTCGGGCGTGTGGTTGCGGATCTCCCTAGAGACATCAAGCCAAGCGATTCCTCCATCTTGATATCCTACATCGAAGCTTTCACTGGTGATTTGAGATACCAATTAAGGGATAAAGATCTGGTCGATCTAAAAACTGCTCAAGATCTGGCCGAGAAAATAGAAAGGAATATGCAATCTTCGGGCAAATCCAACATTCCAGGTTACACTAGGGAAAATGCTTCATACAACAAAGAAAAGGGAAAGGCCATTGAATTAGAGGAAAAGGCAACCTCTAAAGACCCCATGGAAAAGGTAACTAGCCTGCTTGAAAAATTCATGACAGACCAGTCTGTGCAATTGAATAAAATCCAAAACAGAATCGTCACACTAGAGAGAAATAATGGACCTAGGAATTTTCAGCCAAAATAGAATCAAGTGTATCAAAAGAATTATCCTCAGCAAGAGCCTAGGATTCCAAACCTGTTAGACTCAACTAACCTGGTAGATGAAGTAATTCCATGGTGTAGACCTAGTGAGCAATTCCACCCAGAAATTACTTGCTACATAGAAAACCAGGTCATGGAGCATGGACTTCTCGAGTTTAGTAATCAGGAAATAAATTCAAGTGACCTTGATCATATATACATGGTAGGCCAGGGCTACCCTTTGTCACCATCTAAACAGTACAAGCCTGAGGATGAAACCATTGCAGAATCTTATAGTGAAACTTATGATGAAAACTGTAATATACATGATGGGACTCCTATGTTTTCTCCATATAATGATGACAGTCTGGAAGGTGTACTTACTTGTGACCTTTTCTCTTAAGAAGATGAGTATGAAAATGAGGACAAGTATAGCTTGGAGCATGATACAAGTGACGAAGACTCCCTTATCCCCGACAAAGATGTTGATGAGGACTCATGGACATTCATGGAAAATCCAGTCTATGACATGAATAAAGAGGAAAATAATGAACCAGAAACTTTTGATGGTTTTGTTGATGGCATATCTAAAGAAGAGAGCATGGACCATGTGGCCTTGGGAAACTTTGATATGAAAAAGGAGCATGCAGTTTATCCACATGTTCAGTCTAAGACATATATCGATATCAGTAGTGAAGACAAAAAGAACTCGATATCGGAACCTGATATCAGCAATGGGGAATCCATCACATTTAACATAGATTATGGTGATGACTATTGGGATTTTTGTGGATATCTTATTAAGAATCCTATCTATGCTATATCCAGCAAGGGGAGTGTCTATTTAGAGATTTGTGGAAGTCTGATCTACTATACTTCCATAGAGGGAAGCATGAATCTAGAGACCTTGGAAAATCCTAGTATGGAAAAGCAGCATTCAAAACTCTTATATGATCATTCAGAATCATATCATGTAGAGCCGCACAAGGGTATCAGTAATGAAGACATGGAGAAGCAGTTTTGTGAAAAGACAGATGTGATGCAGTTATTAGAATATCAGTCTCAACTATCATCTTCACATATAGAGTTTCCTCATGACTTGGAGCTGCTTGGGGCTTATACAATGAATTATCATCCAGTAAGCCTTGATGATCAGTATGATGGTGTAGTCAATCTGCCTCATCATTCCAATTTGTACATCAACCCTATCCAGTCATGGATAGAAGAAGCCTGCGCAGGCACTTACTAGTTTGGGAGGAAGTTTGATGACATTATTCATGCCTATGATTTCCCATCCATCCCACCCCTTCTGGATCATCACGCAGGTTTGCATTTTTTGAATAAAGTATACTTACTTTGCGTGGTAACCAAGGAAATTTTTTTTTATGTTAATAAAATTCTTAGGTGGTTACATTAGATTTCGGATTACACTTAACCCATTTTATATCATGCTTAGAGTAAGAAAATAAGCTCCTTGAAAGAGAGCATTTACTTTCTGCATTTCTATTTTATACTTAGCTATAATAAAACTTTGCTTCTTTTAGTTAGTTACATTTATTTTGTTTAAATAAATCAGCTTAATGGTTCATTTGGTTTTTTATAAAACTTGTGCTACTGAGGGTTTTCTTGTCAAGTTGAGATGTTTTTACAGGGTTTATAAACCAGAGACTCTCGTGTTCTCGTATCCTATCCTTGCCTCAAAGACCAGATCGAGCACACATCCCACAGTTCGAGCTAGAATGTTACCACCTAAGTTGTACTTAGTGGTTTTTATCAAGTGAGCCCGGTGAACCGGACAGGGTTAACTTGTTCAGACTTCAAAAGACCTGTGGAAGTACTTTTGGGAAGTGCTTGATGTATCATATCACATGTTCATACCCCATGGGGGAATTGTAATAAATGTTCTAGCATGATAGTGTCTGTAAAAGACTCGGTCTCTTAGACTTCATTTGTCAATCCGATCATCCCAGGGTGTTTTTTCCCTTGGTTATTATTGGTTGTTGAACAAACGACTGATAATTTCTGACTTTTTCACTCCATACCTCCAAAGTTGGGGTGGTCGGCTTCGCATTTAGGCCTATTGAGGTTATTAGAGTCTATGTGTCAATGTATGAGCATTCTAGACATCATTTTTGAGTCATATGAACATGTCTAAGGTCCCCTAGGTGTTTTTCAATTTTTCAATTTTTTAGTTTTTTCAGTGCTTTTTATTAAAATTTAATTTTTCCAAAACTTAGGCTATTTTTTAATAGTTTAGTTGGAAAAATTGATTTTGTAATAAAAGTGGGCCAAATAATAAGTTTCAGTCATGTAGGTGCTCATTTTCAAGCTAAGAGCACCATGTAAACCCATGGACCCACTATTTCCTAAGCTTTGAGTGATCTTCCATCACTTAGGTCAGAAAGCCCCAAAAATCAATTATTGATTATTTTAATTAATAAATTGATGAATAATGGAGCAAATCCAAAATCATAGATCAGTGGATTCTCAGCCGATTTGATTGAAATCAGTCATATCTGAAGCAGATTGACTGGATCTGACAAATCCTTGACTGAAGCAGGTGATCAAATCAGATCCAGAGTTGATCTTGAGCATCCTTTATGGGGAATTTTGCCCTCCCTCTCTCCTCCACATGTTTTTGGATCATCTGGATGAGTTTTGGTGGATTCTTCAGTCAACAGGTTGAGGTGTCAGTCAGATCAGCCCCCCGATTGACAGTTGCACTCAGTGAGACTCAGATCTGGCTCATCTAGACACAGATCAGGCATTGATGAACTCTCCTTCAGCTGATTTGATGTGTCTCCTTGGGATTTGCGCCCCCTTGGGCTGGATGGCCTGTAATTTGTATATATCCAGAAACAACCTCCTCTTCCAAGCTAGTTAGAACTGGGATTGAGGTGCTGCTGCTATTGTATTGTTGTAATTCTGCATTTGAAATAAAGAAAAGCTTTGGAGGAAATACGGTGTGGTGGTATTACATGTATGGATGATTATTGCCATTGTTTTACTGAGGTAACCTGTATCTGTGGTCATTTTTTGCTCATTTCTTGTAGATCTGTGGTTAAGATTGGTAATTAGCTCATTAAAATCTTTATAGGAAAGGTGTTGCTCAATAAGTTTATTGAATGTCACTCTCCTTTGATGCATGTTTAGAGATCTAGATTTAGCACGTCCTATAAGCTTATATGCATGTTATCTTGAATCTCTTTGTATGTACTAATCGGATCTCATAAGTCTCTTGGAAAGTTCTTTGATTTCAGCTGAGTTGCAGGTTCACACTTTGGAGGGGATGTTGATCTATTTTGTTTCTTCATTCTCTTCAAAACCTTCCAAAAGGGATAGTCCCTCGACATTCCACCTGAAATCTCCACTGTGGATCTTCAAGGAAAACAACACTTTTCTCCTCTTCTTCCTCCCTCAAAATCAACACTTTACCCGGTTACTTTTTCATTTCATAGCTATGATTTCATTTGGATCTGTTTCATCAAAGTAAAATATACATAGATCTAATATTTCATAGCTCATATCCTAGATCTTGCACTTAAAAATTTTTCATAAGCATCCTAGATCTAGCTGTAGGGAAATCGTCTTTTGTGCATGAATTTTAAAGAAAACTTGTAGATCACATGCATTAGATTTCCTTTTGCTGTTATAAAATTTAATATTCTGCAATATCAGTGCAATTTAATTGGCTGCATAAACAGCAAGCCAAGATCCCAAGGAAAGCTTGCTTTCCTTGTTTCGTTTTTTGCCGGTTTAGCTAGTTTAACCGCATTATTTTTTAGATAAAGTAGGCTGATCCAAAGGTACTCTTAAAGTGCCTTTGGGCATATTTTATTCTAACTTTATCGCTGTCCTTTAGAATTTCTGACAGAAATAAAAGGAAGCTACTGTCCAAAGTGGTCTCAGGAGCATTCAAATCCCCCCAGGGGTCTCCCTTTTCGCTAAAAAATCTTAATTTTTTTTTGCAAAATTGTAAAAACTTGGTTTGAACATTTATAAGGACCAAGAAAGTTCTGATTTATCAGTTCTTTGATATTGTAACCGCTCTAATAAAATCATTCTTTGAATAGGCTCTTTCGAGCCCATTTCCCATCCCCCCTGGGGGGATTTGCGTCGGTGCCCTTTTCGTCGCTTTCTGCTTATTTATTTTTTACTAGAATTGATATAATTTGCAGGTTAGTATACTTGATTTTGTTATTAATTCCATACTCCATATATTACATTTCAAAGTAATCGTAATACTTACCCCACAATTTTTCGATTGACCCGAAAGGGGAAACAGATTCGTGGTAGGATTAATTAAGAAACTAGAATTGCGTATCTGTTTTTTTTTCTATCATTTGTTTACCAGCAATTATAAAACTAACCCCTCCTCTATTCCCCGATTGAGATCCACTTGGATCGAAAGAGGTTCTTAGAGGGTTTTCTTTTAAACAAGAACATACAGTTTAAAACTTATTAAAATTTACAAGACTCTAGTGTGTATGCTCTGCACTTGGCTGCGGTTCGTTCGATCAGTCAAGTTGTATCAAATGCACTTGGTTGACTAGTATAATTATGACTCACTCTCCCCAACTAACAAACCATCAAGTGAAAATCCAACACCTCGATCAAACCTTTACGGTGGAAAAATACCCAAAGGAAGCGGGAAAATACCAAAGTACGGGGTGCTGATCTCTGTCACACCCTAATGGGTACGTTATGAACAATAGCCCTAGAGAATCCATTTCAGCCCACATATTCCTTGTGGGTATCCGTGAAGGTATTGTTTTGGACATACTCCAAGTACTCTCGGGTATGTCTGGAGTCCCCCCTTTGCCTAATTTAATCAACTCATACTTCACATTTAACTTAAAACATACCAAGAGGCAATCGCAAAACATTCACTCCAAGCACATGCAAGCATATTGATTCTATTTTTGACTCCATTCTAAGGAACTGGTTAATTTCTTGCTTTATATATATATTGTGTCTCAGTATTGTGCTTTCGTGTGTTCATCTTTTACATCTTGCCATCTTTGATTATCTATAGTTAAATTGTAAACTCCTAAATAACTCAATCAGTTTAAACATCACAACAATAAGTAATTCTCCTTAGTAACTTAATAGGGTCTACCCCCCTTGGCTTCGTTAGGAGTTGAGCCTAAACGGAGGAGTCAAGAACAAGGTGACAGCCTTGACTCGAGACTTGCCCCCAAGGACACACTGAGTGGCTTGAAGATTTCTGCCACGTGCCCCCGGGGGGGGAAAGGAGGTAAACTGATTGATGATGGAATTGGCATTATGGACTTGGGGGTTAGGTATTTCAAGCAAATCTTTGAAGATGACCACTTGACCAACATTGAGGCTCAACTAAAGGTTATATGTTTATTTCCCTCCTTTATTAATCCTGAGGAGAGGGAGACTTTCACCTACCAGATGTCCTTAGGGGAAGTAGAATTGGCCCTTAAATCTTTTAAAAAAGATAAGTCTCCAGGCTCTGATGGATGGCCTGTAGAATTTTTTTTGGCTTTCTTTGATATTTTGGGGCCTGAACTGGTAAATGCGGTGGAAACTTCCAGGTGGGAAGGTAGGGTTACTCCTTCATTGAACTCCACTTTCATAGAACTTATCCCAAAAAAGGAAAATCCCATTTCCTTCGCTGATTATAGACCCATCTCCCTCTGCAACTTGGTTTACAAGATGATTTCTAAGGTAGCTGCTCAGAGACTCAAGCCTTTTTTAGATAAGTTTATTTCTCCACAACAATTTGGATTCTTGAAGAATAGACAAATTTATGAACCCTTGGCTATTACTCAAGAAGTTCTACACTCTGTTAAAACAAAAAATAGATGTGCTCTAATTCTAAATATGGATCTTTCAAAAGCCTTTGACCGGGTGAATTGGACCTATCTCATACTTATTCTTCTTCAAATTGGTGTCCCTCACGTGTCCCTCTGGTGGGTGCAAACTGGATTTTGTGTTGTCTGTCTTCTGCTAATTTTTCACTTATTGTCAATGGTTTGCCTTCTAGTTTTTTATAGCTTCCCGTGGTATTAGGTAGGGCTGTCCTTTGTCCTCGTTGCTATTTATTCTTGTCATTGAAGGGATAAGTTTGCTTATTAAGGATGCTCAAAACAATGGGAAGATCAGGGGTATTAAGATCTCACCTCAGCTTTCTCTTACTCATCTAATCTTTGTTTATGATGTGATTATGTTTGGAACTGGTACTTTCGAGGAGTGGGTTGCATTTAAAGTCATTTTGGATACCTTCTGTGCTTCCTCTGGTATGCATATTAACATGGATAAAACTTGTTTCTTGTACAAAAATATGGATGAAGGGATACTGAATAGGATCTCTGGGTCTCTCTCCTTCAAATATGAGCATATTACTAAGGGTTTTAATTACCATGGCTATTATCTAAAGCCCCTTGGGTATCTGGTTAAGGACTGGCATTGGCTCATTAAGAAATTTAAGAAAAGAATCCAGCATTGGACCTTTCGACTTTTGTCTATTGGGGCAAGACTTGTACTGAACAAAGCAGTCCTTATTAGCTTGCTAGTTTATTGGATGGCCCTGGTTCCTATTCGTCAATCCATACTTGACAAGCTCAGAAGTATGATTTTCTCTTTTTTGTGGGGCTCTTTTGCGGTCAACAAAAAGTACCATCTTGTAGATTGGCGTTCTCTGTCTATCCTGACTTATCTCGGGGGCTTGGGCATCAAACACTTGGGATGGTTCAGCCTTTCCCTTCGTCTAAAAAGTTTCTAGTTTGCAATCAATGGGACTGGTATTTGGTTTAACCTTTTGACTGAGAAATATTTGAAAAAATTCCCAGTGGCAACCTGGCTTCACAATAAAGAATTTTCAGTAAGAGGTGTTTCGATAATTTGGAAGGGTTTCATTCATTCCCTATCTTGGCTGGGCAGTGGCTTGCTCTGGAAGGTTGGAAATGGTAAGGCTATTCGGGTGGGCTTGGACCCAATTGTTGTTCTTGGCTCTCCTTTTACTCTTCCTCTAGACCCTCGAGACTATCTAGAGGATTATGGTATATCTACGCTGGACCAAGCAAGAAATTATTCCACAGGTGCACATAAATATTGGTTCACTGCTGAGGATTTGGATCTCGGTGATGACTGGAAGCTTCTTTGGGACAATTTTACATCGGGGCTTGAGTATGGTAGAATTAGAATCTCAGAACAAAACGACTCTTTATTATGGTCACATGATAAATATTTTGGTGTTGTTACTGCGGCTCATGGATACGAGTGCATTGTTTCCACTAATTGCACTGCAGATATGTCTCCTATTCTAGAACTTCTTTGGAAACTAAACATACCAAAAAAATCCATTGCTTCGTCTCGTTACTAGTCAGGAATTGGGTTTTGACTTGGGATAAGCTCGAGCGACGTGGCAGACAAGGTCTGAGCTTGTGTATTCTTTGTAGGATGGGTGAAGATACTATACAACATCTGTTTATTGACTATTCTTTCTCCATAAGAGTCTTCTCTACCTTCGGTGATCATTATGGGCTACCCTCTATCCAGAATAGCACTGTCAAATCTTTTCTGGAACAATGGTTCAAATGTACTCCTGTAAGCTCAGTCTTTAGCTATTTCCCCCTGTTCTTTTTCTAGTGTATCTAGAAACAAAGGAATAGATGCATTTTTGACATTAAATAGGCCTCCGTATATGCTATACTTAAACAAATTGATGATCTCATGCATATGTATTCGGTCCCTAAAAAGAAGAAAACAATTAGAGTTATTGGCTCAGGTCCCCAGCTCGGATACCCTTGTGGTTTTTTGATGGGGCTGTTGCAGGGAATCTGGGTAGAGCTAGCTTTGTGATTCATTTGAGTGCTTCATACTCTATAAGCTTCACTCTAGGTTGTGGAATAAGTACAAATACCAGATCAGAGCTTCTAGCACTATGGGCTTTTCTTGCGGTGACCTGTCATTTGGGGATCCCTCTCATTACTATTTATGGTGACTCACTTGTCATTATTTCTTGGGTAAACAAAACTACATCACTAAATGCCCCAAATCTGAGTCACTGGTGTGATGACATTCAAACTCTGCTACAACTTGTCCCTCCTTTGACCCTCAAGAATATTTATCATGAGCATAACCAGTAGGCTGAAAGTCTCTCAAAACAGGATTTGTTGTTGGATCCCCGTTTTGGGAACTTTACTGAATATTTGAATGGCATGATCATTGATTATGGGAACTATCATCTTTTTTAGCTTGTGTTGGGCTTCTGTCCCTTCTCTTTTCTTTGGTACGTATATCTGTTTATGTTAAAACTAGATCCTAGCTGACATTGAAGAGACTCTCAGCCTTCTTGTTATGCTCAGGACTAGTTAGCTTTATGGTCATTCTTGATCTTAAATTTCAGCAAAATTTTCTAACCTGTTTATCAAGAATGATGGGAAAATCCTGCCCTTGGCAAGCTTTATGCTTTACTGTGCCCTTATATTCTGCTATCTTGGTATGCTTCATTGATTATTTATTAATCAGAGGGGACCCCAAATGAGTTCGTTTATGCAGTAGCTTGGATTGCCTGTAGTAGGCTGATTGTATATGATGTCCTTTGTTTCAATATGAATATCAAGGTCTGGTATTTTTTCTTCTGAAAAAAAAAACCATGAGTGGCCACTCAACAAAGCATTTAACCATGTGCAGATAGAAATATTAAAGTGTATGCATGCATTTTGCAAAGTGTCAACAGACGGTTGTGAATGATAAAGTAGAATGCATTGGTCCTAGCATCCATAAGAAGAGGAGATTTCTTGGCATCCATAGGAAGAGGAGATTTCGAGAAAGGTACTGTTGTTTGTTTTCAAGTACCAAAATATTGTGTTTTGCTGGAGTGGACCAAAGTTTCCCATAATTTAACAATCAATATATCTTGTGGCATATACATTATATGCCACATTGCATTGTTTTTTTTATAAAGGTTTTAATTATTAGTGTCCACATATACAACACCCTACACAATTATAAGTCATTAGTAGAGTCTTGTATCCTCTTGAATCATAGCTACCATTCAATAATTTTTTGCTCATTAGTGATGAAATATGTATGTCTCTAGTCGTAGTTGCAAACAAGAGGTTTTAGCTTGCAACATACACACCATGCAAAGATAGGAAGTCCCCAGCCAGGATGCACATGGAATATTGCTTTTCTCCCCTTGGGATTTGAGTATTATACCGTTTTTCATATTAAAAATAAACTATTTGTCAATGTCATTTAAATAAATGAAAAACAAAATATTAAACCGTATAAGCTGAGGGTAGGGACTTCGCCACCCTGTGGCACTTGTTCGTTTTATGTTGGATGATTCCCTGCTTTCATTTGGGTATGTTAATGTGAGTACGATGAAACAATTTTATTGATGAGTAATGTGAATTTCATTCATATATATGTGTGCCCATCTGAGCATGTGTGCGTGTGTGCATGGTTGTGTGTGAGTGTAAACAGTTTTACTTGCCAGTGCACACACTCAGAGCATATATTAGTAGTGTTTCTAAAAAATATTATCATATCATAATCAATTTCATTTGATGTCATATTTTAATAAATATCTATTTAAATTTATGAAAACAACTTTTCTATTTAATTTATAATATATGTATTCAACAACTTCATTTTTCCTCATCTCTGATTCATTCTACATAATTGTTCATATGTTTTATTCAATCAATAGCATGTTCAGAGTAATAATCATACTTCATTCATATTTTCTAGTCAGTTAGCGATGATAGTCATAATATAGATCATATGTTGCTAGTTAGTCATCAATTTAGGCAACAAATATACAATGTTTATTCTAGATTATTTATCCATCCCACTTGAACATGAGCCCTCAAAGTTTATCAATCAAAATTGGTCGAAGGCGAGCATTACATACACCCACTTGTATATAAACTCTGTCCCATATTTTTTTTCCTTGTACGTTCCAAGCGAGTTTTACTTCCTTTTCATAATCAAGTCTTTGCTCCATTCTATTCTATTCTATTTTCAAAAAATGTCCATCGCCATAGGCACTATGGGTTCTACTATTACTATGTTTGTGTTCCATGTAATAAGGTTCAAACACATTCTCATTAATTCTATAGTAATTTCACGTAATGTTAATATAGTAATACTTTCCAATAATTGTCAACATTAACTTAGATTTCCAACACTTCCTAGTCATCCACAAAGATATATGATATTCAATTTCACTATAAACTAGATAACATCAATAGAGACACGGTAGTTACCTAATCAACTTTTAGCAGAACAAAATCCAAGTGGGAATTAAAATTTATTTGGCTATATTTTCCTCCAAGGAAAGGAGATAAACATCATACAACCTTTAGTAAAATATATATTGGTAATTATAATCCAAACTACCAAATCTATAATTATTATTATGTAGTCAAAAAATTAATGCATAAATTCACTCAACATTCCCATAAGACTACTTCCAAACCCATAAGTTTTTTTTTTAAATAAAGTTGCTTGATGACTGACACAATTCTCAACTATCTCGATTTGGTGACTTTAGTTAAACATACTAAATTTTTATTTATGAGTCCTTTCATCAATAACCTCATGTTCATATCGAGGAGATTATCATGTCCTTACCTCATTTCATCTTTCTCATTATCTTATGGTCCATTGAATAGACTTTTCTATTCACATCCTATTTGTCATTATAATATCATTAAGTCTTTTCTACAGAGCTAGTCATATTTGCATCTAGGTTTCAGCATATAATGAGGTTTGCATCATTACTTTCAGCTCATCATGTTAATCATCTCCACACTTTGTTTCACAAAAGTCGACTTTGCTTAATTCTTTCAATCGGTTTCTCAAATTACACTTTCCATGTTATCTTGTGATGTTCAAGTCAAGTTTGCAATTTTTCATTTTTGTTAATAACATTGTCAAACTAAAAAATTAGTTCATTATGTTCAGTTCATCATACGGGTCATATCAATATCTTGTTTTCCAAATTTTAAGCTAGTTTCACTCTCCCGATAGTCTATCAAAGTACCAATAAAAAAAACCATTTGTTGGTTTGTAAGTTAAAATTCATCAACTTCCTGTCATCTAGTAAATTTACCAAATATATCTATTTGATAATGTTCCCATCACATTTAAGTTCAGAAAGTGGATATTTTCATTTTATTATCAGTGTCGTCATGCTACAAAATAAGTGTTATTGTGTTCATTTCATCAGATTGCTCATCACCATACTTCTTTTTAACAAAAACCTTCTTCGTTTGACTCTTGTGACACATAGTGAAAATTTCAGTAGGAAAGAGCCTTTTGTGTCTTGCCAATTAAAATATTTCAAAAATGATCCTTTTGTGAATTGTCCTTATTTCCACATTTGATTCTATTTAAGTTGGTATAATTCAAAATGGAATGAATATTATTCGTATAACATTTGTCAAGCATGAGACTCCATCCATATTTTCAATATGCCCTTCTTTTAAATATTTTCCACTAGATTTGATATTTAAAGGAAGTTACTTAAGAGTTGTCATATGGGTTGGTGCAATCTAATGTTGGTCACTTATGGTGCATTCGTTGCAATGGAATTCTGGAAAAATAGAAATATGAACGTCAAAAAGCAATATTAGAGGTACCTACACAACTTTTTGGAATATGGCGTAAGAATATGAAACGTAGACACTATAGATTACCTTCCAGAATATATAACTTTTATTTATGGAAACTAAGTATAAATCCCAAAAAACGAGGTTCTTCTAAGTTTGGTATGTTATTTTTTCCCAAAATATAATGAATATGTTTGCATTGGTCCAAGCGTTTGGTATGCGAATGGTCGATTTTTGTGAAAAAAATTATATAGAGTTGTAGATAATAGGTGTGTCTAGTGCAACATTATTTTTCCATATTTATTTATGTTATATATACATATATATTTTTAGATTAAGTAAGTCAGTGATACCCTGTTGCAGCTGCAACATTTTCCCAAAATTCAAAAAATTTCGGGACCCTCCTTTTGCTTAGATTGGTTTGATTTTATTCTTTGATTTGATTTGATGACTCTCCAGAAAGACTTTCCTAGTGCTTGAAATGATCCACTGTTTGTTTAATCTTTTGTTTTTACCTTTGAGTGCGTTTTCAAGTGTTTGAATAAGAAGATTCTTTGCTTGCGCTCCAGCCGTTGCAGAGAAATAATAAGCTTCAGCCTCAATATTTGTCTCCGACGCATTTGTCTCAATCGACTGACTTTTGGTTTTCACATCGGAACATTTTATTACTAATTTCTCCGCAGTTGCGGACAACAAACTACGAAGCCCCCCGATTATTGTATTGAATTTTCAAGCTCCGCTTTGTTGTTTCGTCGATCCTTGGGTTTTGGGTTTCCGTCGTTGCGTCTGCAGAAAGAACTACGTTTCTGATCTTTTAGTTGTTTTCTCTTCCGATTCAGACCTTGCATGGCGGGGCGTGATGTCCTTTATGTTCCCGCCGTTGCGGCTCCCAAATCAGCTAGCTACCCGAGATGAAAAGCGCTCCGCCCGTCGTTGCGTGTCGCATGTCTGTAGCCTTTTTCTCTTCCACCGTTGCGGCTGTGCAAATCACTTGGCTTCTGATGTCGATGTCTTTCCAATTTCTGATTGGAAGTTTTCCCGCCCACAGCTTAGGTCGTCACTTTTCTGACTCCGATACGCCTAAGTGTTTTCTTAGCGCCCATCGCCTGTTATATCCCGCCTATGCGGCTGTGGATAGGTATACCCTACCGTGTTAGCAGTAATGCAGCGCATGGCCTTTCTTGCTGCTTAGTCATTGTTGTTGATATAATTTAACATAGTTGATTTTCTTGAAAATACTGTCACAATGAATGATTGTTGTTGTTTAATTGCAGGAGCGTTCAGGAGATTGTTCAGACTACCGCGATGTGAAGGTATAGATGGGAGACATGATCACAACGAGGAAAAGCAAATTAGAAGGAAAATCCAATAGCGACAAAGGTGCAAACCTGAAAGGTCTGTCAGTTACTCAACAAATCATGAGTCTGCGCAGGAAAGATAAAGAGAAATATGAAACATTTTTAGGGACTGAAAGGTCCGACGTTTGGGGGCAGCCCAAGCGGTCTACTGTTTTAGTTTAAATATTGGAAAGTTAGAACTTACAAGGGGACTTTTTCCCAGTGAAATTTGTGAGGACATATTGTAAGAAGAACTATTTCCTTTTGCAATAGATAATTACAATTTTCCTATTGGAGAAAGCTTGGTGGAATGTTCAAATATTGTGCTATGGATTTGTTGAAGAGGAACTATTTTGTTTTCAGCATTGTGTCCATTAACTGTGAGATCATTCTAACTCTTTGAACCTACGTTCTTGTATGAATGTTCTCTGGTTTATTTTATGAAAATTTCCACTATGAGTAATGAATGTTGTTCATAAACAATTGGCTATCTGGTTGTTCAAATATCTTTAAATGTTCATGTGTTTTGAAAGAAGTATCAGATATCTGTGATTTTTCATAATGCATGTACAAAATACATTACTCATCAATGAATGATAATCTTTCTCCCTAGGGATAGGTTAGGTAGTTAGTTTTAATTTCTTGTTGTGTGTGATTCAGATGCGAGAGAGTTTAAGACGAGAGGTAAAGAACCTGCGCATCGCATTGTGACTGCTCCTCGTATTCTCTATCAATATGCATTCTTAGATAGGCACTTGCATATCATACTTAAAATCAAAAAACAAAAAATATACACGGTGGACTGGGCCACAACCAGTAAAACCGTTTGTTTTTGTTACTTGACCTATGGTAGCCGGACCGAAAACTGGACGGATTCCCTACACCAAACAGTCACGGGCTAGTTGGGAACGTTGACTGGGGAGAATCCCTTACTGTTGTTTCCTGCGAATTTCCAGGCCTCAATAGTTCTGGCGCTAGAAGGAGGGCCGCCAGTGCATGGCTTCCGTGGAAACTTATTTTCACAAGATTACCCCACCAAGAGATATTTGGAAGCTTTTGACTTAACCCAAGTACTTACAAGTTTTGGTCCTACCTTTGAAGCAAGTAAGCCCAGTTTCATCCTACGATGTTTCTTACTTAGACTCCTGTTCGTTCACCTTTTCTCATGGCTGGTATAAACGTGAATCATCCCAACCCACCACCGGTTTGGAGAGCTAGATCACCTTTGAACCTCACACCTCCATTGCATAACCTACCTCAAGCTTTTGAGAAGTTGTTGCCTAAGTTTAATCCCGATGAAAAGAATGCTATAGATGACCACTTGCAAAGTTTCTATTTAGCAATAGAAGGGTTAAGGGCTATGGAGTATGAAGATGTTGTCTGTAGATTATTCCCGCATACCCTTAAAGGGGCAACAACATCCTGGTATTCTGGGTTTCCTGCAAACTCTATTCCTGATTGGGACACCTTCGAAAGGATTTTCAGGAGTAAATGCGCAGCCCAAAAGAAACATGCCTCACTAATGAAAGGCCTTGTTTAAAAAAAAAAAGAGAAAGATGAGAAGGTACATCATTTTACTCAAAGGTTTTCAACATACTTAAAGAAATTTTCTGAAACTGACAGACCCTCAGACAAAGTCTTAATTGAATATTATACCTCAGCCCTAGGACCTGAGCTGGACATGTTTCCCAAAATGAAAGCTCGACCTATGTTGGTAGAGACTTATGAAGAAGCAGAAAGGGTAGAGGCTGAAAAGGAAAGTATAGAAGACTATCCCAAGCAACTTGAGGAAAAAACTATCGGGAGAAGAACCTTATTGGAACAATCACATGATTTTGATGGAATACTGAAAATGATTCAGAAACTATCCAACCGAATAATAGATCTGGAGAAAGAAAGGGAAGTTCAGAAAACTTACAAACCCCACTACCAAAAAAGGGAGGATAACAACCAATTGAAGATTCCTTCACCCAATTCAGCATCAATGAATATAACAGAGGTAGGGAGGATAATTTCTGCACTTTCCACCAACAACCTCATTCTGAAAAGAAGTGTCCTCAATGGTTAAATTCAATGACATTGGTTATGAATCAGCTGCTAGACTCTAAATTGACTAAGGACAGTGGTAAAGAGGAAAAGGAAAACAAGACCATAGAGAAACAAGAAGATGATACCATGTTTTTATGGGATGGTGTCTCGCTTTTCGACACAGAAGAGAGTGTTCTCAAATCTGAATACACACCTACATCATTAAAGGACATGGATTCAATAATTAAAGATAATGCAACAATTTCAAATATTAAGAGGTTGCAAACGAATGTCAAGAGACAAATAAATGCCAATGTTGAAGATAAAACACCTGAAGTCACTACTGTCAATCAGGAAACAGAGCCAATCAATGAACCTGTCAGACCTGTGAAAGGACAGGTAGATGTTGATGAAGGAAACAGTAAAAAAATTAAGGAGCTTAAAAAAGATGTACCCACTCAAAATCAACCAGGAGAAGAAGATATAGAACCAAGTTGGGAAGAAAAAGCTAAAACCCCACGTTTTCTTTTGACTCTAGAAATGCTTAATAATAATGTGCATAATTGTTTGGTAGATTCTAGGTCATCGGTAAATGTTATGCCACTTGAAGTTTGCAAAAGGATTAATGGACAGCCAGAGCCCAATGCTTAGGAAGTAGTGTATCTAGATAGAACGGGTGTCAAAGTAGTGGGAGAAATGAAGAATGTTCTCATACGCTTATCTACGAATAACAAGATATGTCAGTTTATTGACATTATGGTGGCTGATGTACCAGATGGATATGGGATTATTCTTAACCAAGATTGGTCTGCCAGGTTAAAGGGTTATTTTGCCTCAGGCTGGTCTCATTTATGGTTACCTCTTAAGGGTACCTCAAATCAGATTAAAATTTTGAAAGAACCCTACATGAAGCTGACTGTCACTCAGCTGGGGGAAGGTAATGAATCTGCTAATTCTATCCTAGGAAATTATCTAATGGAGCTCAAACTAGGATATCATACCTCAGAAAAGGCCAGTTCAAGAATTGACACTCAGCCTAAGCTCCTTCAACTTCCTCAAGCTGAAAAGGATGACTGTAGACTAGTAGACATGGTTTTGATTTCAAAAATAGTGCACTTAGACCATGGATAGGTTTTTGGCCTACACTACATCCTAGCCCTTTAACTCGTTGGATTGAATAATTTTTAAGGGCGGGCACACATTTTCTTTTCTTTTTGCTTTGTACATAAACAAATTGATACTGTTCTCTTTTGGTTTATTGCTTTGATGCTATTTTCTTTTGGTTTAATGCTTTGTTATTAGTTCTTTTGGTTTTGAATAAAGAGGCAAACTTTTGGTTGCAATGGAAACATCAGGGTTCTCAATTAACTGAAATCTTGAGCAAAAGACTGTGCTTTAAAACATAGGATGTATTCTGGTATCAGTGTTCCTAATTGGCCATGTATTCATTGAAGTCCTACTTAACCCCTGTAAATAACTCAGAATTAAGAGGTCTGGAATACTATTTCAAAGCTCCATCCATCTCACATCTAAAATGTCCAAGGGAGTGACAGCAAAGGACCCACGGAAAGGAAGCAAGGTAAACAGTATATCATATATAAATGATCCCATGCCATGATTTCAGAAAATCCTAAAGGCTATCAAGAGTCAAAACTCAAAAGAAACAATGCATATCAAAGCAAGGTATCAAAATCATGAACTTCAAATTGCCAAAAGTTCCTCTCCGTCCATGAAATGAAAAGTAAATTCTTCTCTCACACAAAAGGACACTATGGATAGAGGCGCCTAAATAAAATTCAGAAAGAAAGGCAGATGGAGTACTCACAAGAACTAAAGTTCAAATAGCACAAAAGTGCACTTGGCATGGGAATGAGGAACAAAGGGATAATGCTATGTACTATATGTTACGATCCTGTGGTGTCCAAGCTAGAAACTACCTAAGGACGAGTAAAATAAATCTCACTTATTAGGCCTCAAAAGAGTTATTCAGACTTGCAAATATTTCTGATGTTACATTTTCCCAATGAATGAACTGATTCTCAATGATTTAAATGTATGGGTTGGCCAGCTTAGGAATACAAACATCTAGAAGATTTCAATTTTTAGCTAGACAGTCTTTTACTGGGGAGGAGTTAAGTCAGAAATATGGGATTCACCAGGTAGTCGCCAATTGTTGCAGGTGCAACATTTTCCCAAAATTCAAAAAATTTCGGGACCCGCCTTTTGCTTAGATTGGTTTGATTTTCTTCTTTGATTTGATTTGATGACTCTCCAGAAAGACTTTCCTAGTGCTTGAAATGATCCACTGTTTGTTTAAGATTTTGTTTTTTCCTTTGAGTGCGTTTTCAAGTGTTTGAATCAGAAGATTCTTTGCTTGCGCTCCCGCTGTTGCGGAGAAATAATAAGCTTCAGCCTCAATATTTGTCTCCGATGCATTTGTCTCAATCGACTGACTTTTGGTTTTCACATCGAAACATTTTATTACTTCTTTCTCCACAGTCGCGGACGGAAAACTACGAAGCCCCTCGATTATTGTATTGACTTTTCAAGCTCCGCTTTGTTGTTTCGTCAATCCTTGGGTTTTTGGTTTCCGCCGTTGCGGCCGCAGAAAGAACTACCTTTCCGATCTTTTAGTTGTTTTCTCTTCTGATTCAGACCTTACATGGCGGGGCGTGATGCCCTTTATGTTCCCGCCGTTGCGGCTCCCAAATTAGCTAGCTACCCGAGATGAAAAGCGCTTCGCCTGCCGATGCGTGTCGCATGTATGTAGCCTTTTTCTCTTTCGCCGTTGCGGCTATGCAAAGCACTTGGCTTCCAATGTCGATGTCTTTCCGATTTTCGATTGGAAGTTTTCCCGCCCACAGCTTTGGTCGTAACTTTTCCGACTCTGATACGCCTAAGTGTTTTCATAGCACCCATCGCCTGTTAAATCCCGCCTATGCGGCTGTGGATAGGTCTACCCTGCCGTGTTAGTAGTAATGCAGCGCATGGCCTTTCTTGCTGCTTAGCCGTTGTAGTTGATATAATTTAACGTAGTTGATTTTCTTGAAGATACTGTCCCAATGAATGATTGTTGTCGTTTAATTGCAGGAGCGTTCAGGAGATTGCTCAGACTACCGCGGCACGCAGGTATAGATGGGAGACATGATCACAAGGAGGAAAAGCAAAATAAAAGGAAAAGCCAATAGCGACAAAGGCGCAAACCTGAAAGGTCTATCAGTTACTCAGCAAATCATGAGTTTGCGCAGGAAAGATAAAGAGAAATATGAAACGTTTTGAGGGACCGAAAGGTCAGACGTTTGGGGGAAGCCCAAGCGGTCTACTGTTTTAGTTTAAATATTGGAAAGTTAGAACTTACAAGGGGACTTTTTCCTAGTGAAATTTGTGAGGACATATTGTAAGAAGAACTATTTCCTTTTGCAATAGATAATTACAATTTTCCTGTTGGAGAAAGCTTGGTGGAATGTTCAAATGTTGTGCTATGGATTTGTTGAAGAGGAACTATTTTGTTTTCAGCATTGTGTCCATTAATTGTGAGATCGTTCTAGCTCTTTGAACCTACGTTCTTCTATGAATGTTCTCTGGTCTATTTTATGAAAATTTCCACTATGAGTAATGAATGTTGTTCATAAACAATTGGCTATCTGGTTGTTCAAATATCTTTAAATGTTCATGTGTTTTGAAAGAAGTATCAGCTATCTGTGATTTTTCATAATGCATGTACAAAATACATTACTCATCAATGAATGATAATATTTCTCTCTAGGGATAGGTTAGGTAGTTAGTTTTAATTTCTTGCTGTGTGTGATTCAGATACAAGAGAGTTTAAGAGGAGAGGTAAAGAACCTGCGCATCACATTTTGACTGCTCGTATTCTCTATCAATCTACATTCTTAGATAGGCACTTTCATATCATACTTAAAGTCAAAAAACAAAAAATATACACGGTGGACCGGGCCGGAACCGATAAAACCCTTTGTTTTTGTTACTTGACCTATGGTAGCCGGAACGAAAACCGGACGGATTCCCTACACCAAACAGTCATGGACTAGTTGGGAACGTTAACTGGGGAGAATCCATTGCTGTTGTTTCCTGCGAATTTCCAGGCCTCAACACACCCTAAAATGACAAGGTCGAGCGTTGGTCCACGACATCTTGGTCTTAACATAGTCAATGAACGATGTTTGTGTTTATGATGTAAGTCTTTGTGTCTTCTTGTGCATGTTCATTTCCATTTTCAAAATAGGTGACCCAATCAAAAGTTATAGGCAAAGCAAATAGCCTACCTTTTGTGTTAGATTGACGTTCGTCCATTTAAAATAAATAAAAAATAGAAAAGATAATAGATTTAAATAAAAATTACATATTCAGAATCTACAGACAAAGTTACACAAGTGTGTGAATTTTCATTAGTAATGGACAAGCGTGGCATATGCAAAATCATGCACGAAATAGGAGAAGTGGTACACAGCATGTTTTCTGTCATAAGATAGTCCAAACCACTTGGTTTGGAAACCCAAACCTAAAACCGAAGCAGCCAAGTCATCCACCACATAGGTTGGAAAAAGGGTGCCCGCAAAAATTCAAAATTTAAAGCAGCGCGTACGCGTGCACATAGTTTAAAAAATTAATGTGTCACTAGTACAAAATGAGGAATTAGCTACTAGGTGACTAAAAATTCTAGTCACCATAGGTTTTCCAAGTGATTTACTACTAAATATGAGCAATTTTGATTGACTCAACTATAAACGACTAAAATTAACGACTAATTTAGTCTCCAGTTAACAAATATGACTAGATAATAAGTGACTGAGTTAAAAATGACTAAAATAAATGACTAATTTAGTCACGACTTAAAAAATGACTTGCTCGAAGAATATGAATTAGTCATTTATGTTAGTCATTTTTAATTGTGTCATGGAAAGTTGCAAATTTGGCAATGAAGTGTAATTTTTGTAAGTTTTCTACCTTCTATTAGTAATATTAGAGCCATGCACCTCGATCTTCAAATATCCAACAAAGCAATTGCATGAAATTTTAGCCTTATGGGGGCTTTTATGGTTCGCAAAAAATAAAAAATTCTCTAGCTTTCTATTTTTGGCAAATCAAAGGTCATGATAATTGATTGGGCCAGAGGTCTCACCAAGTTGCAGTCACCGAGTTATATATGATTGTTGGTTGAAAAGGATTGGGCTCCTAAAGAATTGTTTTCTTTCTTTATCCTTTAGGCACCTGTATAGGGAGTTCAATTCTCACGTGGACCGACTGTGTTGAATACTTAGGCTAAGAGGACTAGATTTACAAGTAATTTGTCAGAATCTAAGAATATGCTTGAAGACACATCTAAGAAGAGTAAATGGAATTGGAATTTAGGAAATTCTAAACATGGTGATGAGATTGGTGTCGGTGGACAGAAATTGAAACTGACAAATATTGGTGTTGAGCTTCACGTTGGGTCTCCACTGCCTTCAGAATGACATCATTGTTTAGACCTTCAGGTTTGTTCTGTGTTTTTCTTGATTATCTATTGTGTTTTTTTCTTTGTTGTGGATGTGGTGGAGATGAAATGGCTAGATCATAATTCCCTTACAGTAATAGAGGAATGCTACACCTGTAGATGCACTATAATAGGACATAAGGATCAAATCTATTATTGGATATCCTGTGATTTCATAAGTTGCAGCCCTGAAAATAGGTCAGACCTGCCTAGGTTCATAATAATATTGCTATGTTTACAGATAAAACTCAGGAACTAGCAATTCAAGGGTTGGTAGACCAAAAATGTTGTGTATAGGATTTTATACTAAAGGTTATAATATCTAATAATTTCCTCACTTCAAGGTTCAAGGGAGGGACCTGGACTCTTTACTTTCCCTACAGGACCCCTTCCAGAAACACGTACGAGAGGAGTTGTGCAAGTCTTTACCTGCTGTTGTACCTCTTTTTTTGTAGTAAAGTATAATGCTTTCCCAAATACTAAAACTGTGTAATCTACTTAATATTGTTATATTTGTAAGATTCATGAGCAGCCCCAAGAAATTGTAAGACTCATTGATTAACTTTGGGGATTACAACAATCTCATACGGAAATAAGCCTTCCATTACTCAAAGAATCCAACCTTTTAACATACTAATTCGGAATATAT
>LPNX011052446.1:0-15179 GCA_001517045.1 Pseudotsuga menziesii
TTAAGCTAATAGTTCTAGAATCATTATAGTTAAGCTAATAGTTGTATCTAATAATTGATGGAGTTAAGCTAGTAGTTGTATCTAATAATCGAATAGTTGAAGATTAATTCTAATTTTTAAAACTATCACTAACTCTACTTATCACATGTCAATTAAATTATTTTCTATTTTTTTGAAATTATTAATTATTAATTTTGGACGACACACATAGAATCAATCTAGACTCTACACTTGTCTCATTCTCGTTTAATATTGGACGACACCCATAGAATCAATCTTGACAGTACACTTGTCTCATTCTCGTGAGTAGATAAAAATGCATAGATGGTAGTCCACCCAAAAATTCTAACATATATACGCCTATCGACGCAATTAAAAAGACTGATGTGAATGGGATCATTTAATAGCTATAATTGCATCTGTAATCGGTACTATTACGAGTTAATCCTGTGCCCAACACTGAACTCTTAAATGCAGCCGTAAAAGTAATAAAATAGCTCAGCAGGAATCAAACTCCTAAAGTTTAGGTCACTTTGTTTGGGAAATGGAGTGTATTTCTTATTTATTTAATCTCTTAATTCAGGAAGCGAGTAGGATGCTAAGCAACAAAGGTTTTTGAAATGGATTGGTCTCAAATTTGAGCAGATTGTGATCTTGCGGGACCAAATTGGAGGCCTCCCCCATTTATAAAAGTAACCCTCGGCCAGTGCCCTTTGACCCATTTTGCGTGCCCGATGTACACCCGCTTAACTCATAAATGATTTAGTTTTAAATTTTGAACACTTGATCTTCCCACTTATGATTTTCGTACGCAAATTTAAAAATTTGTCAAAGTAACTAGAAGCATGTTATATTATTAAAAAATATTGGTGATCCATATTATAGTATTTAATAACTCATATCATATACTCTTACTATGATTACCAATGCATAGAACACTTAATTATCTATATCAATACATGGCATTATAATACATAGCATTATGACTTTTATAGGATTTGTGCAATCATGGTTCAATCTCACTAGTTATTAACTATGTTATTAAGGTAAGTAATTTTATTACGGTGTAACTAATGGTGAATGCTAGTAATTAATGGTTGTTTTTATATGTAATTAGTATTCTTATTATATTAATATAATTTGCAGTAAGTATATGAGAAGTTTGAGCATCAATTTAAAATGTATATTTAAAATATTTTATCAAAAAATTAATACAATTTAATATTTATAAAAAATGCATAATAATTTCAATGCTATATTTACTAGTACTATGGAAAACAATGCTTGATATTGAGAACACAAGTATTAATTTAATTAAATTTTGAAGTTTGTATAATTGTTACTTTTTAAAATTAAAGATAAAATTGTTTAGTTTTTGAGTTTGGTTTTATTAATTTTTAATTTCATATATTTAATTTACAATATAATAATTAACAAAAAATTTGCACAATACAAATACAGATTAATGTATTTCAAACTAGAACTTAATTTAATTGTTGACATTGTGTTAATAACCCATACACTATGTGGTGCACTACTTTTTTGTTGTTGTTGTTAAAATTACAATTCATGAAAATATGGTGCATGGCATTTTGATAGATCAAAATTGTTAAAATGTCCTCATGTAATAGTTTTTAAATGGATGAAATATTTATTGCAAAATTTTAGATTTTGTTGATTAGTTTGAATCATTGATTGTTTCATATTATATGTTGTATATTCTCTCGAAATGCAATTAGGTTATTCATGTTATCCATATTATATTATTTTTACGCTTTTGAAATTCACTTGCAATTTGATTATATCCAAACTAAATTACTCTCAGTATGTAATTATGCTATCCATGTTATATTGTAGCACTTGTTTGTAAGCGGTAGGGACTAGCTACTACGTAGCACTTGTTTATTTACTAAAATATCAATTTTGAAAATTTTAATGTTTGGGACTTTGAATTTGACATGTCACTTTCATCTTTGTAAAGTTTTAATTTTTTTTTCTTTTTTTCTTTTTTTAATCAAGGAGAATATGTTAGAGTTACAATGTTTTTTTTTCATTTTAATCAAGGAGAATAGGTACACATTAGTGGCATTCATTGATGAGACTAGGGTTCGGATGAGAAGAAACTATCGCGATGCTAATACCACAACCACGTTGAACGAGCTATTCGAGTTTTGAATCTAAGAACACCCCAATATTTTTTCGTTGAACACCTTCCGGTGCGGGGCGTCCGTCATTCAGTCTTGACGCAGTGGGCTAGTAGAACTTCAATGTTAGACTCGACAAGTTAATGTTTAAGAGGATAGGGTAGTAGAACACAATACAAAAATACGTGTTTTGTGTTGGTGTGAGGTGGGAAGATTCAACATTTATAACCATTAATGATGTGTGATTTATAGGTAATTATGCACTTGAATCTCTTTTGTATAAGTGCTTGCAGATAGGGATAATCTCATGGGGCTAGACTCATTTTTATTCTTGAACGTTCCATACTGTCGCGTGGCATCAACATGAACTTGCTAGTTTGGGCAAGTATCACCTGGAAAACACCTCATAGAAACCTCGTGACTAAACCCAATCTAGGCACCTTAGATTTTGCAGAATGTCAAGTACTCGTTTCACCGTAGGATATGTTGCACCATCGCCACCCAACCAAAGGCAATGCTACGCCATTTCCTCCCCCGATCCAACAAAACTTGAACGATCAATTACTCGACATCTGATGATGATATCTCCCATCTAGTCTCAATCCTAGATGGTGCTCGAATATCTTGTCTTGGATCCACCCGGACACATATCTTCATTGCATCTATCAACGATATTGTCCTAGCATGGTTGACACATCATGTTGAATCACACCATCCTCCAACGAGCTTAGCATACAACTCCTTGTTGGTTTGCCCCATCCTAGTCAACTAGACATCCTTAGTTTTCCTAGCTTGCATGCTAGTACACTATCATGTCTGTCTCATGGCCATCAGTCATGTGTTGGCCATCAAGGCTTCCAAAACTATATGGGCTCGTCATACACCCTTAGTCATGTATGTGTGGCATGCCTTCCATCACGCCGATTTCAATGGTGCTTCACGTAGGGTCGTGGCAGGTAACAATAGTGGAGCACTTATTTTTAGTACTTCACAATATGTTGCCATATGTTCGTCATCAACATGGGTGGTTGTGATGTTTTCCTTATGGAAAATTGATCACACATTTTGGTCCTAGTCACCATATATTTTAAGGAGATACACATGGGTATAGATACAAATGGTTGAGCATATACCCTCTAAGGACTTCATTCAAGCTCTCCAATGATTATCAGCTCTCAATGCATGGGAAATATCTCTAAGAAAAGTCGCTCCAACATCATTCTCCAATTCCATGCCATTCAAGTCATGGATATCCCCACCCCATAAATTCACCTTGACTTGTAGTGATTTTTAACCAAACATCAACAAGTCTTTAACACACCTCATGGCTTGCCCCCCTTATCTAGTGAGCATGATCATGGTATTCCCTTTATTTTTGGAAATCAACCCCCAAATTCATGTCCTTATCGACACCCATTTTCTTAGAAGAATGAAATTGGATTATTCAATAAATATTGGGGTCAGTCATTTGTCCTAGTACTAGTCCTTATGCATTGTCAGTGTTCATGCTATTTAAGAAAGAAGGAAATTGGTGTATGTGTTCTAATTTTTGTGCTCTCAGTAAACTGACTATTAAAGACGTTTCGGGTAATTTTTCCAGTAGGAATTAGCCTTCGATATACGTTGATAGAGGAATTTTTTGAGCGCACAATGATTTTAATAAAGATTTCCTCGCAAGATTTCTGCAAAAGTGACCCAATTTTCTTTTCCAAAACTGTAACGATTAGCTAACTCCAAGATAATGTTTGGTGTTCATAATAATTTTGAGAATTTGCAGATGGTAAAAGCTCATTGTCGCAACAAAGGTCGTCTTAATTCTTATGAGTAACATCACATAGATATCATGAAGTAGCATCACATAACTTTCCTACACACATATATCATGAAGTAGTGTCACATAACTTTCCTATGAAGTTGGGTAGGGTCGGATTAATTTCTTAAAGTCCCTTTAGAATTTGTTATGATAGATAATGATAAATAGATGAAAAAAACCAGCCAAAAGAAGATTAACACTTTTTCTACTTGTAAAAAACAAGTATACTGATATGGAGCAGGATCGAACCCAACAACCATCAATCGATCAATGGGGTAATGGGATAGAAGGAAGCAAAAACCCTACAACCATGAATTTGAGGAAACAAAAACATAAATCACCAATAAAACGTTACAATTGTATGAATAGTGAAAAAGATAATGACCATCCCAATCTACAAACTTAAATAAATGACCATTTAAGTAAGGAACATATCGCTAAAGTTTTGGATGTATGTATATGAGTCGAGTGGATTTCCCAGAGAAAGTAATTACCATGAAATTTAGTCAAATTCATTTTAAAACCCGACTAAGTCTATCGATACGGAGCCGGATCAAACCCAACAACCATCAATCTATCTGTGGGTAAGGTGGGTAATGGCTATGTATTGAACTAAAAAACCATCAATATATTTGTGGGTAAAGTGGGTAATGGCTTTGTATCAAATCCAACAGCCAACAACCATCGATCGATTTGTGGGTAAGGTGGGTAATGGCTTTGTATCAAACACAATAGCCAACGACCATCAATATATATGTAGGTATTGTGGGTAATGGATTCAAACCCAACAACCATCATTCTATCTATGGGTAATCAATCGATCTTATTCATTTTGAATTAAACAAGAGAGATAACAGAGACTTGAACTTACATTAAAGTTGAGAAGGAGTATTAACCTGGGAAAGGGGTTATTCTTCACTGCCTTTTCTCCATATTTGCGCCAACGATAGACATCTTTCCGATGATCGAGCAAACCTAGTCTCACGGTTGTATTTTTTACCCCTTTTCCTGCACAAATACCAGTAATTTATATTAGCAAAAATTATAGGGCCTAAAGACACGTATAATCTAGCAAATTACCTTACATAATTTATATATTACCTTGCATAATTTACATATTACCTGAGTCACCTCTTGCGCAAGCTTCTTCTATGGCCGCCATGGCAAGGTTGAAAATAGTTACAGATTACTTGAGAGGCCTCCTGCGTAGTCTTCAGCAGCAGATATCTAACATCCTCCTCTATCAATCACATAGACAAACATGACTCAGATCCAGACTCATCCATCAAGAATCAAATTGACCGAGATTCAAACTCAGACACCCGAACACACAGGCATTCTAGTCTAGATCATAGACAGAGGAGGAGGAAAATCTTAATGTGTGTAAAATTCCATATATATATATGCATTTCTTTCAACACATACCTTCAACGGATAGTTTTTTTTCCTACCTTTTCCTCCTTTCTAGAACCTTCCCAAAATATCTAACAAAATCTTAAATGCTTTTCAAGAAATCCTCCTTAACAAAATTTGAATTTGTGAGAGTTTGAATGTGAGATGTCACTTTATTCTCTATTTTAAAAAGTATTAATTTTGAAAATTTGAATGTTTGGGAGTTTGAATTTGAGATGTCACTTTCATCTTAGTAAAGTTTCAATGTTTTTTTTTCTTTTAATGAGGGATAATAGGTTAGAGTTTCAATGTTTTATGTTTTAATTTTAATCAAGATAATAGGTACACATTAGTGCCATTCACCAAGGAGGCTAGGTTTCGAAAGAGAAGAAACTATCTTGATGCTAACACCACAAGCACGTTGAGCAAGCTATTCGAATTTTGAATCTAAAAAGACCTCGCTCCATAGAAAACGAAAGCAGATGCGGCGAGCCTTATTTAGTATACCCGTGGGGATCCAGGCCAATGTCATCCAGTACACTGGGATAGCCTCTAGAACATATTTGACCAGAACAAGCCTGTCAGGCCTTGACATTGAGCGATGACACCACAGTTTGAGTCGCTTGTCCAGTTTTTCCAGCAGCGAGGCCCAGTCGTGCTTGCGATGGTCGTTAGGTTTTATAAAGAACCCTAGATAGTGTATACCCTGCTCAAAATATGCTGTATGAAAAGGGAAACGTTCTGATAAGACCCTTTCTTCCTCCCTAGATAAGAGATAGGGGATGACTGTGGATTTGTGAACGTTAATGTCCATGCCTGTTGCTTTAGAGAAGAGCTTGAGAATATCATCTAAAGCACATAAATCCCTATCTTAGCCCGAACAAAAGATCAAGATGTCATCAACAAAGAGAAAATGTGAGATGTGGAGGTTCTGTGGAAGTTGCAGCCCAGTGAAATTGCCTAGCCTTATTTCCTCCTTAAGTGCACAGCTGAGACCCTCAGCCACCAAAAGGAATAAAAGAGGTGACAGTGGGAAGCCTTGTCGAAGCCCATGCTCCGCATGGAATAATGGTGAGGCCACACCATTGATCAGAACCAAAAAGGAGATAGTGGTGATACAGCTCAGAATCCATCTGATAAACGCAATATCAAAACCCAGGTGCGTTAAAAGAAAACGAAGATAAAGCGAGCTTACCTTGTCAAATGCCTTTGGTGGGTCAATTTTAAAAATGGCTCCTTTTATATTTTTGACTTTCATACTGTGTAATCCTACGTGGGCCACCGCAATAGCTTCATGAATCAATCTGCCTTCCAAGAAGCCAAATTGTTCCAATGAAATATGTGATATTATTTAATTGATAACAAGTTAAATAAAATGGATTATATGAATCATTTTTAATTGTCATTAAAAATAAATGAAAAATGAAATAAAACAATTAAAAAAAATAAAAATAAAAGAAAAATATAATGCGTTAATATGTATGTATTATTTCAATACATATCGTTATTATTAATGCGTTAAAAATATAATTGTATATTTAAGAGCTTTTTTTAGTTTTGAGATTTTAGAATTTCTACACACAAGACCAACCAGAATCATATGGCCTCAAAAACTATGATTGGTTGTTGTTATAAATGTGCTTTGTTGTTGTTGTTACAATAAAAGGGGTTATTTAATGTTTTAATTTTTTTTGTGCATTTATTAAGTTTACTTTATTAAGTTAATTTATTAAAAAAAAATTATTTTAATTGTAAATTAATTTTTTGGTTATGTATTTAATAAGTTGATTTTATTAGAGCTGTGATATTATTTAATTGATAACAAGTTAAATAAAATGGATCATTTTTTATTTTCATTAAAAATAAATGAAAAATAAATCAAACCAACAATTATAAAAAATTAAAACAATTTAAAAAGAAATAAAAAAAAAGTTAAAAAAAAAATATAATGTATATATATTATTGTATCTCAAATAAACATAAATACATATATTAATAGCTTATATAGGTAATTTTAGACAAACATCTACGTACCCAAATACATAAAGTTGCATTATAAAAAGATGTACAAAGATTTACAAATAGAAAAATGTAAAAAAGAAAACACATAGAATTCATAAATTTGCATAAAAATATCATGTACAAATATTTCAAACATAAACATCGAATTGGATACAAAAACAGATCATTTCACGTAACAAACTTAAAAATCATTTTATTTAACAAACATTGTGCATACAAAGATCTACAAACACAAACACATAGAGTTACATACACAAATTTACAAACAAAAACACATAGAGTTGCATAAATGAAAACTGAAATAAAACAACAATTAAAAAAATGTAGATATATTATTTTAATAAATATTATTATTCTTAATACATTAAAAATATAATTATATATTTAAGAGCTTTTCTTAGCTTTGAGATCTTAGAATATCTACTAACAAGACCAACCACGAGAAGATGAAAGCTCATATGGCCTCAAAAACTATGCTTTGTTTGTTGTTACATCAAAGCAAATCTCTGTGCTTTGTTGTTGTTGCTGCAACAAAGTTAATCTATGTGCTTTGTTGTTGTTGTTACAACAAAATGGGTTTTTTAAATTTTTAATTTTTAGTGTATTTATTAAGTTTAGTTTATTATAGTTATTAAGTTCATTTATAAATGAAAAAAGAAGATTATTTTAATTGTAAATTAATTTTTTAGTTATGTATTTATTAAGTTTAATTTATTGTAGTTATTAAGTTAATTTATAAAGGAAAAAAAAAGATTATTTAAATTGTAAATCAATTTTTTAATTATGTATTTATTAAGTTGATTTTATTATAGTTGTGATATTATTTAATTGATAAGAAGTTAAATAAAATGGCTCACCTAAATCATTTTTAAATTTGTCATTAAAAATAAATGAAAAATGAATTAAAATAACAATTAGAACAAATTAAAAAATAAAAATAAAATAATATAATGTATATATATTATTATATCTCAACTAACATAAATATATATATAGATAACTTAAATAGGTAATTTTAGACAAAGATCTACATATCTAAATACAAAAAGTCGTATTATAAAAAGCATGTACAAAGATCTACAAATACAAAAATCTACAAACAAATACACATAGATTTGCATACAAAAATCATGTACAAAGATTTCAAACACAAACATACAAATGCATACAAAAACACATCATTTCATACAACAAACATAAAAATCATTTCATTTAACAGAGAGTTGCATACAAAGATCTACAGACACAAACACAGAGTTACGTACAAAAATCTACATACAAAAACACATAGATTTGCATACAAAAATTATGTACAAAGATTTCAAAAACAAACATACAGTGGCATACAAACATAAAAATCAATTTCATTTAACAAACAAAGAGTTGCATACAAAGATCTACAAACACAAACACATAGAGTTACATATAAAAATCTACATACAAAAACACATAGATTTGCACACAAAAATTATGTACAAAGATTTCAAAAGCAAACATACACTTGCATACAAAAGCACATCATTTCATACAATAATTTTATTTAACAAAGAGAGTTACATACAAAAAACATTATTTTATTTAACAAACAAAATACATGGAGTTGCATACAAAAAAAACATTATTCCAGCTAACATTAAAATCATCTCATCTACCAAACACATAGAATTACAGAATCCATTATTTCATCTTACAAACATACAAAAAAACATTAATTCAGCTAAGAAAAATTAAAATCATCTCAACTACCGAACATATAGATTTACATGCAAAAAGATCTCTAACGCAACCAAAGAATGCACTAAAATTAGAGAATAAAATAATAGATATATATATATTAAAATATAAACAGTAATATTAATACTATATAAATAAAGTTGAAAATAAAATATAAATAAATCACAAAATAAATGAAAATAAAAATAAAACAAATATATAAATTGTTATTTAATAATTTCATTTATTTATGTGTTAAAACAATTATGAAATTAATTTATGTAAAAACATGAAGTGTAAAATGAAGTTTATTTGTGTGAAAAGAATTATGAAATTACTATGTGTGAAACATTAAATGGAAAATGAAATTTGTGTATTAGAGAAATTATAAAATTAGTTCACTGAGAGACAACTAAGAAAAAACATATCACATAATACTACAAGAGCCTACTCTAAAGATGATGGGGGGCCCCACCATCTAGAGCATTTGGATGGGTTTAATCCCATTCCAAAAAAATATATTTCCTTTCATTAAAAATAATACTTTTGTACATAAACTCTCTTTACAAAACTCTCAAAAAATTAAACTATACAATCTCAAAAAATTAAACTATACAAGTTCATGGTATATCACTTTTCACTTCAAAGTGATATAAATAACATTAAATCCATTTTCAAAGATGTTGATACCTTAAAAGAAAACAAACCCAATCAAATATTAGACATCTTTATTTAAATATGACTTTAAATAAAATATGAGAAAAAAACATGAAAAATATAAATAATTACCTTAACAAAATCATTTCAAAATTATTTTTTAAAATATAAAAAATACCAATATCAACCAAAAAATAGAAAACCAACTGGGATGGTGTTGCTCTATGTTAATGGAGGGCTTGTCAGTTTTGAATGATGTGTGTTGAAACAAATTGAAACAAATTGTGGAAGGATTTTGAAAACTATGTTTTAAAATAAGAGATGTTAAAATATTAAAATGAAAAAAATATAAGAAATATAAATAGACGAGAAAAACCAGCTAGAGGAAGATTAACACTTTTTTTTACTTGGATAGAACCCAACTGCCATCAATAATTCTCTGGATATAAGGAAACAGAAATCCAACAGCCATCAATCAATATGTGGGGTAATGGAATATAAATAAACAGAAACCTACAACCATCAAAATGAGGAAACAGAAACCTTAGAATGCAGATGACTTCTGGAAAGGGAAGGCGGGACTAACCGATCTTTCCAATGTGAAAAATACTCTGACAAATCATCATTCAGATGCCTAACTGTAACAAATACTATGCGAAATTAAACCTTTCAGGCCATAATGATTGGATAATTTGTGACAGAAAAAAGCAAAAATAATCCAACTATTTTAACCTAGAATATTGCACAGAAGAGGGCTTACACAAGAATGTCATCCAAAAGGCAATCAAAGATGAAGACGGTTGAAATTTATGAGAGAAAAATATGAAGCTTCATAAATCCAGATATCCCATATTATAGACATTGTTACAATTTGGAAAGCTTGCAAACATACACTGTAGATTGCAATCATGAATGGAATCTAAAGACCTTGACAAAACCCAAGTGAGAGAATCTAAATTATTTCAATTATAAAGCCTCTAAATTATTTTAATTCTAAAGTCTTAAAACCTCAAAATTATTTTAATTATTAACTCTGAAAGCTGTGCAACAAGCTGGCATGTTTGGTGTCAAAATCTAAAAGCTTAAAGGCTGTGTAACAACGCAGTATGTATTTCAGAAAGTTTAGAGACTTCAACAGGACACGACAGATCCGAAATCGAAGGACAGAATACATGTCAACAGGACAACAAGAGCGTTGGTTGGGCTGTTGAAAGACATTTTAGAAACCGACTAAGTCTACCCATACAGAGCCGGCTCGAACCCAACAGCAAGGTGGGTAATGGCTCCGTATCGAACCCAACAGCCATTCATATATTTGTGGGTGTGGGTAAGGTGGGTAATGCCTCCAAACGAACCCAACAGCCGTCAATTTATTTGTGAGTAATGGTTCTATATCGAACCCAACAGCCAATCGCCGGTAATCAATCTTTTTTATTCATTCATTTTGAATTTGTTTTTTGAATTAAACAAAGAGATCTGAACTTACATTAAAATTGAGAAGGAGTATTGACCAGGGGCTATTCTCCATATCCAGATGATCGACCAAACCTAGGTTGGCTGTTCCGTTTTGACCCTCTTTCCTGAACAAATACCAGTATACAACAGTAATTTATATTACCAAACAATCTAGGGCCTGAAGCCACGCTTAATCCAGCAGATTACCATACATTATTTACAGATTACCTGAGTTGAGTCGCCTCCTGCGCCGGCTTCTTCTGTGGCCGCCATGACAAGGCTGTCAGTTGGTATCAGAACAGAGCAGTTGATCAAGGCCTGTTCCTTCTCACGATTCTGGTTCATTGGCAGACATGAACTCAGCAGCAAAGGCGGAGGTGAGAGCAGCAAGAGAGGTGGGAAAGGCAGCATCGCTATCAACTAACCTTTCATGCTTAAAACCAGGCAGGACCACCAGGATACCTGTTACTTGATCGGCTTCCTGCGCAGTGTTTAACAGCGGATATCTAACCTCCTCCTCCTCCTCTATCAATCACACACAGACATGACCCAGACTCAGACTCAGACATTCAAACATCAAAAATCAGACTGACCCTGACCCAGACTCAGACATCAAGAATTAGACAAACATACCCAGACTCAGACACCAAGCACAGACCATAGACAAGGAGGAAGACCATAGACAGAGGAGGAGGAAAATGTTAAACGCTGGCTAAAATTCTATACATGTATATCTTTCAACACCTACCTACCTTCAACGAATAGTTTTTTTTTCTGCCTTTCTCATTTCTAAAAGATTCTAGAAGTTTCACAAAAAACGAATGCTTTTCAAAAAAATCCTTCCTCCTAACAAAATTTGAATGTGAGATTGCACTTTATTATTATCTCTTAACAAAATTTGAAGCGAATGCTTTTCAAAAAAATCCTTCCTCCTAGCAAAATTTGAATGTGAGATTGCACTTTATTATTATCTCTTAACAAAATTTGAATGTGAGATGTCATTTTATTACTATCCCTACGGCCGGCAGGAATATAATGTAATAAATAAAGCAGTTGACTATGTATTAACAAAGTTTTCGACCAAAAATTTACTTTAAGGTAAACATTATAAATATCAATTTTTATTTTTATAACTATAATTATCTTGTGTTTGACTGGTTCATAAAGTAAAAGTCTTATTGTGTAATAAAAACAGTGTTATCATCTAAGTTAATAGCATTAATACAAAGTGATGAATAAATTTCAAAATAATATTTCTTGATAAATGAACAATCCGAAAACATTGCCAAATGTCTACTCACATTAAGTTGAGTTACACACATTAAATTGGGTAACATTACTTGTAATTGTTGTGCGATAATGGAGTTAATACATATTAACAATCTTTTGACATGAGCTATTTTTTTAATTTTTTATAATTGTTTATAAGGATTTCTAACTATTAATAGTTAATTTAAAAGTTAATATAAATTTATTGTAGTTAATAAAAGAGCTAAAGAGCTACGAGTTATCTTGACTTCTAGCTTCCAAATGGAATTGGACTAAGCCTTATGCACATTAACTCGACTCTCAATTGGTAAGTGGAGTTCGAGTGTCACATGAGTTTCACATTACCATTCCAATAAGCGCAGTTATCACATGAATTCAGAGGATTTTATTAGGAGTTGAGAGGATTTTATTAGGACCTATACTATCACACGAACTACACGTTACTTCAACTCCGAGCTGTAAAATGTAGTTTGACTAATTAGCTCGACTCTCTGAGCTGTAAAATGTAGTTTGATTAATTAGCTCGACTCTCCGAGTTGTAAAATGTAGTTTGACTAATTAGCTCGACTTGGAGGTGCTAGATGGAGTTCAACTGTCACATGGACTACACATTACCATGCCATTAAGTTCAGTTTTCAAATCAGCTATTTTTATTTATTTTTTCCAACTACCACAAATTGTAGTTATGACATGAGCTATATTTTATTTTTTTATAATTGTTTATTAGGAGTTCAAACGATTAATTGTTAATTTAAAAGTTAACATAAATCTATTGTAGATAATAAAAGATCTTTGAGTTATCCTCACTTCTAGCTTCCAAATGGAGTTCGACTCAGCCTTATGCACATTAAGTGGACTCCCAATTGGTAGGTGGAGTTCGCGTGTCTCATGAGTTGCACAATACCATGTTGTTAAGTGTAGTTATCACATTAGTTCAGAGGAATTTATTAGGAGCTCTTACGTGATTGCACATTAGCTAGACTCCTAGATGCCAAATGCAGTTGGACTAAGCCATAAGTAATTAGAGTTGAAGTTAAGCTAATAGTTGTATCTAATAGTTAAGCTAATATAAATTTATTGTAGTTAATAAAAGAGCTATGAGTTATTGTGACTTCTAGCTTCCAAATGGAGTTTGAGTAAGCCTTATGCACATTAACTAGACTCTCAATTGGTAGGTGGAGTGCGAGTGTCATATTAGTTGCACAATACGAGTCCACCAAGTGGAGTTATCACACGAGTTCAGAGGAAATTATTAAGAGTTCGAACTATTTAATTAGGAGTTCGACTCTTACATGACTCACATTAGCTAGACTCCTAGATGCGAAATGCACTTGGACTAAGTCGTAAGTGATTAGAGTTGAATTTAAGCTAATAGTTGCAGAACCATTGGAGTTAAGCTAATAGTTGCATATAATGGTTAAGCTAATAGTTATCCAATAAAACTTTGATTAGAGTTGAAGTTAAGCTAATAGTTCTAGAATCATTATAGTTGAGCTAATAGTTGTATCTAATAATTGATGCAGTTAAGCTAGTAGTTGTATCTAATAATCGAATAGTTGAAGATTAATTTTAATTTTTAAAACTATCACTAACTCTACTTATCACATGTTAATTAAATTATTTTCTATTTTTTTGAAATTATTAATTATTAATTTTGGATGACACACATAGAATCAATCTCGACTATACACTTGTCTCATTCTCCTTTAATCTGGGATGATGCCCATAGAATCAATCTTGACAGTACACTTGTCTCATTCTCGTTGGTAGATGAAAATGCATATATGGTAGTCCACCCGAAAATTCTAACATATATACGCCTATCGATGTAATTAATTTTTATTTTTATAAATGTGATATATTTATAATTATTTCTTACGTTATAAATATTATTTTTATTTTTATAAATGTGATATATTTATAATTATCTTTCCGATGATTAGTTGAAATCTTATTTCCTAATCATTACAATATAGTGCAAACGGTTTAATTTCAATTTCATTAAGGAATTTAAGTGGATCATTTATTTATTTCTAAATGACGATAGGAAAGACTCATGTGAATGGGATCATTTAATAGCTATAATTGCATCTGCAATCGGTACGATTACGAGTTTCTCCTCTGCCCAACACTGAACTCTTAAATACATCCGTAAAAGTAATAAAACAACTCAAAAGGAATCAAACTCCTAATGTTTAGGTGACTTTGTTTGGGAAATGGAGTGTATTTCTTATTTATTTAATCTCTTAATTTAGGAAGCCATGAGGATGCTAATAAACAAAGGTTTTTGAAATGGATTGGTCTCAATTTTGAGCAGATTGTGATCTTACGGGACCAAATGTAAGATCCCCCTCCCACCTTGAAGAGCCGAGAGCGACTACGACTCATAAGAATATAAATTAACCATAACTGCATCTTAGAGAAATGGAAAACCCTCACCACTGCGAGGTTACTCCCACCGCAAATAAATCAAGGGGACTTGAGACATTCCTCTTGAAGAACATTATATGTATGGCTGGGATATACATTTGGGATATGTATTATCTAGATAAAATATAATGTTACCCATGATTTGGGACATCTCCTCGTGAAACAATCGCATACGTATATAATACTATATGTATGTAGAACACTACGTTTATAATAAAGAAGAACACACACACACACACACGCATATATATATATATATATATATATATATATATATATATATA
>LPNX011052460.1:626-44819 GCA_001517045.1 Pseudotsuga menziesii
ATACTATAAAAATAATCTTCTTTTCATTTTTTATTTTTTTTTTATTTTTTAAAGATATATGATGAACTATCAGCACTTAAATAAGAGAAACTAGCCTATATGTTTTTGTATTTTTCTGAGATATGTATTTCTTAAACTGAAACAAACACTATTCTAATGCAAAAATTACAATGCAGAAGATTATTTATGTTTTATTTTTCATTTAAAAAATGCTCAAAAAAAGTACTGTGCATGTGTAAATGCAATGCTTGGGTAGACTTGACACTTATAAACTGTATAAAGAACACAAACAGAAACTAAAAGGCAGACAGACCCTAAAAACCAGCAAAAGAAGCAGGCCAGGACCTCAATTTGGGTGCAAACAATGACTTAAAAATCACTGCAGACTTTCAAACAGGCAAGTACAGACCAAAAACTGATAGACAGAAGACTGACAAACAGAGTCTAAGACCCTGATCACTGATCTAGACTCAAGCACTCAACTGATAACCCAAACAGGCCAGAAAGTTTCAAAATGCAGACAGTAAATAACACAAGTAAAAAGAACCCAAGGGCTTCGAAAAGCACTCAAACGTGATCACCTGAAACACTCAGACAACTATGCAACACTCTTAAAGAAAGCCTCTACAGAAGACAGGACTCATACCATGCCAAAGAACAAGCAAACTTTAACACACAAATCACAGTCTTCAGGGATATGCACGACTGTGTAGTAGAGCAGGTCGCGTATGATGCGTGACTGTCTATAAGGACAACCCGCGCATGCAACTTGATATGCGCGACTGTCTATAAAGGCAACCCGTGCATAAGTGCAAAATTTTCTCAAAAAATAGAGAGAAACCAAGACTTTCAAATGCTGTAAGTATGTAAGAAGGCAGGACAAAAGATCACAGACAAGACTTCGAGCAATTACTGGCCAGGAAAATAGAAAAAGACCTAAAGCAGGCTTGGCATCCCCAGCGGAGTCGCCAGTTCTGTTGTAATGGATAATTCACCTAATAACCTAGATCTGGGGGTTACCAACATACTATGACCTTACAGACAATTTGATTATAAAAGCACAAATAGGAAATAGGGAAGTAGCAGGGACTTACTTGTAATGAACGAAGATTGATCCAAGCTAACTCCTTCCTCTTTGCTTCACTTCTACAATCTCCAGGATAATTCCTCCTTCAACCTGTTAACAAAGATTCTTCCAATATACAGTATGATTCATATATAAAGATGCAGGTTAGGCAAATCACATATCATAATGAAATATAAATATTTACCAAGCCACAACACATGAAACACAATATGGAAGAAGTAATCTGTTTTATTAACAATAATAGAGGGAGTTTAGGTTACAACCCAATGCCTGAACAAGGGACTCCTCTGTCACCAAAGGACTCTGAGTTTCTCTGCTCCAAAGGTTCTATAGAAAATCCACCAGCATAACTTTGCTCTCCAAGTATGAATATCAAACCCCTCCCCAAGGCCTCTATTTATCTGAAGGAAATGAGGCAGTTCTCGAAAGTTAGGGAGGTTGCAACAGTTAATGGGATTAAGGTAAATGAAACAACTAATCTCCCATTAACGCGTGTTTTTAAAAACTAATTTTGAGGGATATATGCGCGGGTCTGTATTAAGGCAACCCGTGCATCATGCGCGACTCTGTAGAAGGGCAACCCGCGCATAGATGTATGCGCGACCTGCTGAACATAAAACTCGCGCATATGCGCGACATGCCAATAGGGATAGTCGCGCATGCACTCAAAATCTCAAAATAGCAAAGTAACCACCTGGGCATATAGGTAATGTATTTCATCATCAACCAAGTTATAATGAAACTAGGCAAACCTCAATCCATAAGTGTCCTTTTGTGTGCCGACCTGAGGGATGTCAGCACTCGGACGGAGAGGTGCCAATCAGCTGTATAACAGTAAGCCAGTAATGGCTACCTTAAACTTACCCAATTTCACATTGGGGATTCCCATGTGGTACCTTGATCCAGCTACCCTACCACCAATGACCCAGGTAGTCTTAACCCTAGTGCAACCCATTGCGATCGAATCTAATCCTCCACCCTACCCATAAAAACCAACCACCAAACCCACACCCACACTGCCTCACCCCAAAAGGGCCAGGGGAAAAAATGCAAAAGCTAGCGCTAAACCTTGACAGATCTTACCTTGCGTAATCTATGAAGAAAAGGGCCATCCAACTCAAAACTACCCTGAGATTCCCATAATCCATGCACATTTGGATTCCATGGATACAACAAAAAAACTCCCTATGGTTGAACTCCCAAGTGGGCCAATAGTAAGAAACAAGTCGTTGAGAACAAACCATGCTTGCACCCTTTTTGGATTGTATGGACATTATTCTCACCACTTCCAGAGTTTATTCAAGTTTCAAATATCCCTAACCAACCTTTGAAAACATTCCCTTGAATCTAAGATCACTCTGATCGAATAAATCCACCCCCCACTTCCTTCTTCAGAGACCATGTCCATTTACATGATGTCCAATTCTACAGACACTCTTGTCTCCACCATCAGAAATGGTCCATCAAACATATCTCTTCATCACTTCCGCAATTATGAGGAGATACTTGAAGCCTTAACCGCCCCAGAATACCCATGGGACGACATGCACCATCACTTGTTCTTCTTCCCCGAAGAGCTTGTGTCGTAGTCTGACCAGTTTTCCATGGAAACCAAAGATTTCATTCATGGGAAAGTCGACTGGTTCAAAAATCCCATTCCAGCACCATATGCATTCGAAGAAGGGAACATGGCCAACATCTCACCAACCATCAAAATCTGTCGATGTAATTGTAACTTTAGAATGTATTCACTTGTATTTCTTATCTATTGTAACCCGATGTTTATTCTAGGATTTTCTTGTGTCATGGAATGCCCCCAATGTTTCGATCGAGAGGATCTATAATGTAAATAAGTCATGTCAAGTTATTGTGGGTAACCCTCCTATTGTCTAAGGGTTAAAGTCCCTGCAGTTCTAGGGCACTAGGGTTATTAGACTCACCTAGTGAAGTCGGCCCTAGTAGGGTTTTAGTCATGTCGGGAATTAGTATAAATAGAGAGGTGATTTCTATATTTATCACACACTCATCCACACTTAGTTGTAGTGCATAGTTGAGGAAGAAAAAGACACTAGGGAAAGGAAGAAAGAGGTTACTGCTATCAGGAGATCATCTTAATGTGTTGGGGTTTTAACTTTTTGTGTTGATTCTACCTCTGAGGAAGTTGCAGGGTTTTCTCCATTTATGGTTTCCCTAAGGAAAAACACTGTGTGCATTGTCTCTTGTGTTTGATTTCTGTACTTGTTGTTCTCTTAGTTAAATATCCTAACATAATGCTAGCTTGAATGATTAAAAACTAACATGGTATCAGAGCTAACCTAAGAAGAAGACACTGTGCAGCTGCGGGAACTAGGGCTTCCTACTTTGTGGATCTCTCTCCACATATTTTCAGCAAAAGAAGTTTGGAATAAATCTCCTCCCTAGGGTGCATCTTTCTATCGAAGCAGAATCCAATTCAGAGGTTTTTCAGTCTTAGACCCGACACTACTATCGAAAATTAGGGCTTTTCAGAGAAGAGGAATTTTTCAGTGAGCCCAGACCTAGATTGATATCCTCCCTAAAATCGAAGTTAGGGATCAAACTCAAAGCAATTGGTCAGACAAAACTCTGGTAAAGAAAAACCCTAATTTTCTCCTGAACCAGCGCTGTAAGATTTCAGCTCCAAATCGAGATCTGACATCTTGACCTGGTAAGATCTAAATCTTTTGTATTTCCATTTAAGGTTCTTAGTTAATATGTCTCATCATACCAAGCTTGATGAAAATCTTGAAGGAGCTGATAACTTCCGAGCTTGCAAGTATGCGATCTCCCTGGTCCTGGAAGAAAATGAGTTGGACTCCTATATCAATGAGGAGGTTCCAGTTCCAGAGGGAGATGAGGAAAAGGCCTTACATGAGAAGAAGTTGGTTATGGAAAAGAGGATCATTGCTGATTCTATAAAGGATCACCTCATACCACATGTGTCCTCCCTAAAGACACCTAAAGCTATTTTTGATGCCCTAACCAAATTGTTTGAATGGAAGAACATAAACTGAAAGATGACTTTGAGAAACCAACTGAAGAATGTGAATATTCAGAATGTAGAAACAATCCAGTCTTACTTCACAAGAGTTTCTCAGATCAAGGAACAACTGGAAGCAGTAGATGAAGAAGTGGAAAATGCAGAGATTGTGATGACTACCTTGAATGGTATCCCTAGATCATGGAACTCCTTTATTCAAGGGATCTATGCTAGAAAGAAGTTAGTCAAGTTCAGCAGACTATGGGAAGAGTGCTCTCAAGAAGAAGCTTAGATAGCAGCTCGAGAAGAGAAGATGGAAAGTGAAGATTAAGCTCTCACAGTAAACTCCAAGTCAACCAAAAGAAGATCTCATCACTCTAGAGGTAAGCACTCTCACAAAGATAACATTAGAAAATATTTGTCTAAAATTAGATGTTATACATGTGATGAAATGGGACACTTTGCAATAAATTGTCCTAAGAGACAGAATAAGAAAAAAGAGCAACAAAAGAAGACATCATGCTCATGCGGCAGAGGATGATGAACCATCCAAGAAAATAACTAGATATGAAAGTGAAGATTCTTCAAGCGAGGATGAATATGTTTTGATTTCCGCTCTCACAGGAAACATTACTCATGGAAGCAATGATTGGCTCATAGATAGCGGGGCTTCCAAACATATGATAGGATTCAAGGAATCCTTTGTGAGAGTATCAAAACATGAATCACCTCACAAGGTGAAACTAGGAGATGGCTACCAATATCCAATAAAAGGTAGTGGGGAATCCTCCTATAAGCTAGACTCTGGAAAGTCTATGACAATGAAGGAAGTATTGTTTGTACCAGGACTCAAGAAGAACCTCCTCTCCATATCTGCATTAAATGCAAAAGGAATGAGAGTTGCATTCATAGATGGTCAAGTCATCATGTGGCCAAAAGAAAATACTATCAATGATGCGGTGGTGATTGGAGAACAAGAAGGAGGATTGTACAAATTGAAGGGAATTCTAAAACAAGCCTTGGTCCATGACATAGTAGAGCCAAATGAACTTTGGCATAGAAGGCTTGCACAAATTCATTACAGAGCACTACCTCTTGCAATCAAAGTTGTTGAAGGTCTTCCAAAAATCCAAGCAAAACATGATGGGGTCTGCAAAGGATGTGCAAAAGGAAAGAATACAAAGAAGACATTTCCAAGTAGCGAAAGCAAAGCAAAAGGATTCTTAGAAATCATCCACTTTGATGTATGCGGTCCTATGTCATCAAAATCACTAAGCAGGCATGCATATTATGTTTCTTTTATTGATGACTTTTCTAGGAAGACATGGGATTACTTCATGAAGAACAAAGATGAAGTATTCAGCAAGTTCAGGGAATTCAAAGCCTTGATTGAGAATCACACTGAAAAGAAGATCAAGACCTTTTGATCAAAATATGGTAGAGAATTCACTTCAAATGAATTCAAAGAGCTATGCAAAGACTCAGGGATTAAGAGGGAGTTGTCCACTCCTTATAATCCACAACAGAATGAGATTGCAGAAAGGAAGAATAGAACTATCATGGAAGCTGGAAGAGCAATGCTTCATGATCAATATCTTCCTATGCATCTTTGGGCGGAAGCTTCCAGAACAACAGTGTATGTATAGAACCGTACTCCACACAGATTAATAGTGAACAAGACTCCTAAAGAATTCTTCTCCGGAAAGAAACCAGAAGTCAGCCATCTCAAAATATTCAGCTATCGAGTGTACATACACATTCCAAAAGAGAAAAGGACTAAATTAGATCCTTCAGGAAAGAAGGGCATATTTGTGGGATACTCTGAAAGATCGAAGGCTTACAGAATATACTTCCCAGGATTCAAGAAGAGTGATATCAGTAGGGATGTGAAATTTGATGAAGACACAACTTACAACAATTCCAGAAAGAAACCTACTAAAGAATACGAGGAAATAGAAGCACCCAGAATGCATGATACAACCATGAATGAAGAAGCTCAAGAAGAAGAACGAGAATTTGAAGAACCACAAAGACTTATAGATCCACCTCAGGAAAATAATCCTCACAAGAATAAAACTGCTTGGGTACGAGAAATCATCCAAGGTGTAGAAAGATATGGTGCTCCAGAAGAGAATCACAGAGAAAGAAAAAGGACCAGATCCTACTCCGGGTATGTAGCATTACTATGTGATTTTATTGATATAGAACCTTCCAGTTATGAAGAAGTGGTAGAATGAAAAGAATGGAAGGATGCTATGATCGAAGAGTACCAATCGATCATGAAGAATGATGTTTGGGATGTTGTCTCAAGACCAGAAGGGAAGTCAGTTGTAACTTCCAAATGGATCTACAAGATCAATCATGCTACAGACAGTAGAATTGAAAAATATAAGGCAATATTTGTCACTTGGGGTTTCTCTCAGAAAGAAGGAATAGATTATGAAGAAACCTTTGCACCTGTATCCAGATACACTTTCATCAGATCAGTACTTGCTCTAGCTGCAGTAATGAAATGGAAGATACACCAAATGGATGTCAAGACTGCCTTGTGGAATGGTGTAGTGGAAGAGGAAGTGTATGTAGAACAACCACTTGGTTTTGAGACACATGACAGGGAGTCTCATGTGTACAGATTGAAGAAATCCCTGTATGGTTTGAAACAGGCACCCAGGACAAGGTACGATAGAATTGACAGCTTTCTATCCAGTTTGGGATTTACCAAGAGTAAAGTAGATTCCAAACTTTACTACAAGGTTGAAGATGGCAACCCAATGATGCTTCTACTATATGTAGATGATCTATTTGTGACAGGTATGGATGGGTTGATTACTGATATGAAGAGAAATATTGATGTCAAGTTCAAAATGAAGGACTTGGGTATGATGCATTATTTTCTAGGTATGGAGGTGTGGCAAAGTGCAGATGGAATCTTCCTTGGACAAGGGAAGTATGTAGTAGAGATCCCGAAGAGGTTTGGGATGATGGACTGCAAGACTATGGCCACACCTATGGCATCAAACTTGAAGTTATTGAGCGATGCTTCATCAAATTCGGTTGATGCTACGATGTATCATCAGATGATTGGGTCCTTGATGTACCTAATGAACATGAGACCAAACATTTGCTTTTCTATGAACACCTTGAGCCAGTTCTTGGCAGATCCGATAAATGTTCACTTGATTGCTATAAAGCATATTCTGAGGTACCTGAGGGGTACAATTGATTATGGGCTCAAGTACGATTCGAATCAAGAGATTAACCTGGAGGGTTATGTTGATTCAGATTGGGTAGACAGTTCCATCGATAGGAAAATCACTTCAAGGTGTTGCTTTATTATGGGATCAGGTGTGATCTCTTGGTTTAGTAGGAAGCAATCCTGTGTGGCAATGAGTACAACTGAAGCAGATTATGTCGCAGCTTGTTCAGCTAGTTGTGAGGTAGTATGGCTGAGGACGCTACTGTATGATTTATTTGATATCCAGTTGGATGCTACTTGTATACATTTTTACAACTAGAGTTGCGTGAATTTGTCAGAGAATCTAGTGTTCCATGACAAGTCAAAGCATATCGAGATCAAGTATCACTATATCAAGGATATGGTGCAAAGGGGAGAAGTGAAGCTCGAGTATGTTGCGATAAATGATCAGATAGCTGATGTGTTGACAAAGCCATTGGCCAAAGTGAAGTTTGAGTACTTCAAGGAGAAACTTGGTGTTCTCTAGATCGAGGTCCCTTCTAAGGGGAAGTGACAATTTTGGAATCCATTCAGATGAGCAGGTCAGATATAAGGGCTGAGCCATTCTGTCATAGTTAGAGGATTTGGTTCCTTCCATGTCAGATATAAGTGTTGAATGCCATTCTTGGAATGGAGGTACCTGGTCAGTTACCAGGAACACTTAGTCTGGGACTGAGAGAGCCATTCTAATGAGCAGGTCAGATATAAGGACTGAGCCATTCTGTCATGGTTAAAGGATTAGGTTCCTCCCATGTTAGATATTAGTGCTGGCCATTCTAGTGAGTAGGTCAAATGTAAGGGCAACTGCCACTCTCTGAGAGAGTGGAGGCACCTAGTCAGTTACCAGGTAGCTCAGTCCGAAACTGGGGGCCATTCTGATGTGACTCTAGGATTGGTTCCTACAAGATCAGATGTGAGTGCATGCCCTTCTGGTGAGTAGTTCAGATGTAACTGTTGGGCCATTCTGGTGAGTAGGTCAGATGTAAGGTAAACTTCCATTCTCTGGGAGAATGGAGGCACCTGGTCAATTACCAGGTAGCCCAGTCTGGGACTGGGGGGCATTCTGATGTGATTGTAGGATTGGTTCCTACAAGATCAGATGTGAGTGCATTCCTTTCTGACAAGTGGGTCAGATGTAAGTGCTGATCCTTTTCACAGATGATAGTAGTTGTGTCCTATCATGCTGGTGAATGTGAGTGCTGGGCCTTTTTGATGTGATTGTAGGCTCATACATGATCAGATGTGAGTGTTGGGCATGCCTTTCTGATGAGTAGGTTAGATGTAAGCATTGGGTAGGCCATTCTGATGAGTAGGTTAGATATAAGCACTGAAGAATTCCTACATGGTGGCTAGGCCTACAACCAGCATGAAAGAAGGATGGCTCTATAGAACTTCCTGTGACAAGAAGAATCATGAGATAGCACATATGATGATGACCCAAGATGATCCAGATCAAGCTATGATTCAGATCCAGTTATGATGTCTTTGAGATGATCCAAATTGAGTGATGATCTAGAATGAGTGATGACCAGATCTAATGATGATCTAGATCCAATGATGATCCAGATCCAGTGATGATCCAGATCTAGTGATGATATCCAGTGATGATGATCCAGATCAAGTGACAATCCAAATCCAGAAATGAAGATGACATGAAGATGAATATGACTTGAAGATGAAGATGACTTGAAGATGCAGATGACAAGAAGATCCAGAGAAGAAGACCAGTGATGAAAATTGTGTCGAGAGAATACCTTACTAGTTAAGAGGGAGTGTTGATGTAATTGTAACTTCAAAATGTATTCACTTGTATTTCTTATCTATTGTAACCTGATGTTTTTTCTGGGATGTTCTTGTGTCATGTCATTCCCCTGATGTTCCAATCGGGAGGATCTATAATGTAAACAAGTCATGTCAAGTTATTGTGGGTAACCGTCCTATTGTCTAAGGGTTAAAGTCCCCACTGTTCCGGGGCACTAGGGTTATTAGAATCACCTAGTCAAGTCGGCCCTAGTAGGGTTTTAGTCATGTCGAGAATTAGTATAAATAGAGAGGTGACTTCTCTATTTATCACACACTCATCCAAACTCAGTTGTAGCGCATAGTTGAGGAAGATAAAGACACTAGGGCAAAGAAGAAAGAGGTTACTGCTGTCGAGAGATCATCTTACTATTTTGGGGTTTTACCTTTTTGTGTTGATTCTGCCTTTGAGGAAGTTGTGTGGTTTTCTCCATTTATGGTTTCCCCGAGGAAAAACACTGTGTTCATTGTCTCTTGTGTTTGATTTCTGTACTTTTTGTTCTCTCAGTTAAAGATCCTAACATAATGCTAGCTTGAATGATTAAAAACTAACAAAATCAACATCTCAACCAATCCTGAGGTTGTTGAAGAAATCATGATTGGGGCATCCTGCTCCCTGGAGGAAGTTGCTTCCTACAAATCCCTCTTCCAAGAATTCTGCGACTTCTTTTCCTGGTCCTACACTGAAATTATTGGGTTTGATCCATCCATTATGGAACACCAAATTGACACATGGCCCAATGTGACCCCTGTGTGCCAAAATAAACATCCCATCCATCCCTCCAAAACTGCCACAGTTAAAGCCGAAATAGAGAAGCTACACATAGTCGGCTTCATTTAACCCATTGCGTACACCACTTGTGTTTCAAATCCTATTCCCATGAATAAAAAATAGGGTGCCATCTATGTTTTCACAGACTTCTACAATCTAAATTGGGCATGTCCCAAAGATAACTTCCCAACACCTTTCATCGATGCATGCGCCAGACATGAGGTCTTTTCCTTCATGGATGGGTTTTCCAGATATAAACAAATTCAGATCCAGAAAGAAGATCGTTACAAGACTGAATTCACAACCCTATGGGCCACATTCACATATTGAGTTATTCCCTTCAGTCTGAAGAACACTGGAGCCACCTTCCAGTGTACCATGACATATTGTTTCCATGATTTAATCCATATCATACTGGTCTACTTAGACGACCTGACCGCTTGATCACCAAAACGAGCACAACATATAGATGACTTGTGGCAAGTCTTTCTGCGTTGCCGCAAGTGCAAAATCTGCTTAAACCCCCTAAAGTGCACTTTTTGTGTCTTAGCAGGTTGTCTCCTTGGGTTCATTGTATCCCACAAAGGGATAATGATGGACCCTCTCAAAGTTCAAGCTAGCCTTGATCTCCCTCTACCAAAAACTCGCCACCAACTACAGAGCCTCCAAGGCAAGGACAACTTTCTTCACCACTTTGTACCACAGTATGCAACAAAATCCCATGGATTCAGTCACCTAATCCACACAAAAATACCTTTTTTTGGGGATTAGTAAGCACAGAAATCATTTGATGCACTCAAACAAGCCCTGGCCTTTGCACCATTACTCTTAGCACCAAACTTCACCCGAGACATCATTCTCTATGTTTCGGCCTCAGAGAATGCCATTGCTGGAGTCTTATTCCAGGAATACGATGCTCGCCATGAGGACATGATCTATTACGTTAGCCAGAGGTTGGAAGGTCCCCCACTACAATATTCACCCAAGGAGAAACTCGCCCTCGCCATCATCTTCTCATATTAGAAATTGAGCCACTACATCATTGAAAACCACACTTGTGTATTGGCCGATTCCAACCCAATACGATACCTCCTAAGTCATCACCTTCTACAATGTTGCGCTGCCAAATGGGTAGTTGTCCTTCAAGAATTCGACTTAGAGTTTTTTTCCCAAAAGCACAAAGGCACTCGCAATGGCCACACTCATGACATATCTTCCCCCATTGACCATGTCACCACCACCCAAGGATGATCTCCCTGATGATTTTATATTTGTCATATCCACAGAAGACCCATGGTATGGGGACATCCTTCATTATTTACGAACACATAAGTTTTCATCTCACTTAAACTATGAATACAGGCGACACATCCGACATCAACCCATTCACCACCTTTTGATTGGATATGTTCTATATCATCGAGGCATCGATACCATCCTGCATCAGTGCCTCACTCGCGATAAGGCCAAGATGTTAGATTTTTTATTATTCAAGCTAGCATTATGATCTTAGGATCTTTAACTGAGAAAATAACACACACAACAATAAAACACAAGAGACAAGAGACACAAGGAATTTTCCTTGGGGAAACCATAAAGGAGAAAACCCCGCAACTTCCTCAGATATAGAATCAGCACCAAAAGTAAAACCCAAAAACATAAAGATGATCTCCTGATAGAAACATTCTCTCTCTTGTCCTAGCAACTTCTCCTCTCACTCATGCGCCTCAATGAGTGAATGTGTGTGTGATAAATAGAGAGAATCACTCTCTATTTATATTCTTTCATTCACTTGAAACCCACTCCAACATGTCGGCCTCACTTAATAGTTACTTACTAGAGCCAACATCTCTAGGAGTGTCTAATAACCCTAGTGCCCCACAACTTGTGGGGACTTTTCCTCCTCCAACCAATAGGAGGGTAACACAATGGTGGGGACTATTTCCCCGACTTACAATGACTCACCTAGGGTAGAATTATCTAGGATAGTCTAATAACCCTAGTGCCCCATAACTATGGGGACTTTAACCCTTGACCAATAGGAGGGTTACCCACAATGACCTGACATCACTTGTTTACATTATAGAAACTTATGGGAATAAACATTGGGGTATGACATGACTCAAGTTCATTACAAATACATCCCAAAATAAACATCGGGTTACAATACATAAGAAATATGGATGAATACATTTTGAAGTTACAAATACATCAACACTCCCTCTTAACTAGGAAGGTATTATCTTGACACAATTTATCAGCACAAGTCTTCTTCTCTGTATCATCTGAATCATCATCAATTTCTCATCATCTTCATCTGGATCTGTATCATCACTCAATCTGGATCATCACTGCTGGATCTAGATCATCATCCCTAGATCTGGATCATCACTCGATATAGATCATCATCACTGGATATGGATCATCACTACTGCATCATCACCAGATCTAGATCCTCACTTGATATGGATCAATACCACGGGCGCTATCTCATGATTCTTCTCATCACAGGAAGTTCTATAGAGCCAGCCCTTTTTCATGCTGGTTGTAGGACTAGCCATCATGTAGGTCTTCTTTAGTGCTTATATCTGACACCAAGTCAAGGTGGCCCGCCCATCACTTACATCTAACCTACTCATCAGAAAGGCACACCCAACACTTACATCTAACCTACTCGTTAGAAAGGCACACCCAGCACTCACATCTGATCATATAGGAACCAATCCTATAATCACATCAGAAAGGCCCAGCATTCACATTCACCAGCATGATAGGACACAACTACTATCATCTGTGAAAAGTCTCAACACTTACATCTGACCTACTTATCAAAAAGGAATGCTCTCACATCTAATATTATAGGAACCAATCCTATAATCATATCAGAATGGCCCCCAGTCCCAGACTGAGCTACCTGGTAACTGACCAGGTGCCTCCATTCTCCTAGAGAATGGCAGTTGCCCTTACATCTAACCTACTCGTCAGAATGGCCTAGTACTTACATTTGAACTACTCTTCAGAAAGGCATGCACTCACATATGATCTTGTAGGAACCAATCCTACAATCACATCAGAAAGGCCCCCAGTCCCAGACTGAGCTTCTTGGTAACTAACCAGGTGCCTCCATTCTCCCGGAGAATGGTAGTTGCCCTTACATCTGACCTACTCATCAAAATGTCCAGCACTCACATTTGACCTGGAAGAAACCTAAACCTTTAGCCATGATAGAATGTCTCAACCCTTACATCTGACCTACTCGTCAAAATGGATCTCAGTCCCAGATTGAGTATTCCTGGTAAATGACCAGGTGCCTCCATTCCCAGAATGGTAGTTGCCCTTAGATCTAACCTACTTGTTAGAATGGCTAGCACTCACATCTGACATGGAAGGAACCTAATCCTTTAACCATGACAGAATGGCTCAGCCCTTATATTTGACCTACTCATCATAATGGCTTCCGGACTTGTCACTTCCCGTTGGAAGGGACCTTGATCTAGAGAACACCAAGCTTCTCCCTGAAGTACTCAAAGTTCACTTTGGCCAATGGCTTCATCAACACATTAGCTATCTGACTGTCCATCGCAACATAGTGGAGCTTCACTACTCCCCTCTGCACCATATCCCTTATATAGTGATACTTGATCTCGATATGCTTCGACTTGTCATGGAACACTGGATTCTCTGACAACTTCACAAAACTCTGGTTGTCACAATGTATACAAGTAGCACCCAATTGGAGATTAAATAAATCAGACAATAGCTTCCTTAGCCATACTACCTCACAACTAGTTGAACAAGCTGTGACGTACTCTACTTCAACTGTACTCAATGCCACACAGGATTGCTTCCTGCTAAACCAAGAGATCACACATGATCCCATACTGAAGCAACATTCTGAAGTGCTCTTCCTATCGATGGCACTGCCTGCCCAATCTGAATCAACATAACCCTCCAGGTTAATCTTTTGATTCACATCGTACTTGAGCCCATAATCAATTGTACCCCTTAGGTACCTCAGAATATGCTTTGCAGTGGTCAAGTGAACATGTCTCGGATCTGTCAGAAACTGACTCAAGGTGTTTATAGCAAAGAAAATATCTGGTCTCGTGTTCATCATGTACATCAAGGACCCAATCATCTGATGATACATCGTGGCATCAACTGACTCTGATGAAGCATCGCTCAATAGCTTCAAGTTTGATGCCATAGGTGTGGTCATGCAGTCCATCATCCTAAACATCTTCAGGATCTCTACTGCATACTTCTCTTTTCCACACCTCCATGCCTAGAAAATAGTGCATCGACACATAACAAGAGCATCTCTGGTATTTCGCCTTCAACCTTGAAGCAAAGGTTCGAATCTACTTTACTCTTAGTAAATCCTAGAGTCATCAGTAATATGTCTATCAATTCGTGCCATGTCAAAAATCAAGATATTCTATAGTCACTCCCTCTGAAGCAAAGCATCATACTCCCTCTGTCTTCCGTACTCTATGTACTGAAACATTCTGTACCGGAGTGACAAGTAGCTTCCTATGCTACTAATATTCTATGTATCCATCTAGTGTATAGACTTTCATCTTCAACCTTGTAGAAAAGGTTAAGATCTTCATCAAGCTCATCATGTATGTGTTTAAACTCCCACTGGCTGCAAATTCCTGTGAGAAGTCTTGTGCTACGAATCTTGTCTTATGTCCCACGATGTTTCCATCTACTGCATGATGGAAATACAAACTTCCCTTCACGTATCGATATTGCATCCAAGGAATCATTCTTGTTTAACTTCTTCATAGTTGGAAGGTTTTGCATCAATGATGTTGCTACATTCGTCATATTATTCTTCATCTTGAACTGTCGTCACTTGTTCTTCAGAACAAGTCTCATCCTTCTTTGCTTGTAGGCAATTATGTATGCGATCTTTCCTACAAGTCAAATGCATTTCTATGGTTAGAAACATTTCATAATAAATATTCATACTGGCAAAATTCTTATGCATAAATATATGATCATGCAACTACTTTAGCCAATACAACATTCATCCATATCTCACAGAAACTTTTCTAGATGCCTTCCATCTCTACTAGGACAACATTGAGATTGTGCACTAATCCAATATGTCAGTAAAGAGGTTTCATTCTAGATAAGTAGCAATGGAGAGTTGTATAACACCATGAGCTACTTACCCATCACATGCATATTAGTAGTATATTGTTATTAATGCAAACATTCTATCATGCATAATACATCAACTAAATATAAACAAATGCATAACAAAACAATATCATGAAATGACAATTGAATACTTATCTATATTTGTTTCATGGGTAGACTCCTTCTTAAGCCTTCAGCTTCATCGTCTTCTTCATTCACACTAGAATCATTTCTTATCCAAATGCTAAGGTGGATAAGAGGTTCCTCAAGAGTTGTGATTTTCATATTCCTCATTGGTTGATGGATCTTCTTTGGATGGTGAGAGTTTGATCTTCAGTTGCTCCCATCTTCTTTTCTTTTATCATTAGTTAAGCTTCTTCTTGTGTGTGCTCTTCCCAGATTCTGCTGAAAGTAATCACTTCCTTCTAGCACACATTCTTCGAATGAATGAATCCCATGATCCTGGGAGGCCATTCAAGGTGGCTATCACCACTTATGCATTCTTCACTTCTTCTTTTACTGCTTTAAGTTGTTCTCTGATTTGAGAGACCCTTTTAAAGTATGACTGCATGGTCTCTGCATTCTGGATCTTCACATTCTTCAACTCATTTCTTAAGGTCATATTCTGATTTATGTTCTTCCCTTCAAATAGCTTAGTTAAGGAATCAAACATCTCCGGTGTCTTTAGAGAAGACACTTGTGGTACAAGGTGATCAATGATTGAATCAACAATGATCTTCTTGGCCTTGACCAAGTTCTTCTTGTGTAAGGCTTTGAGCCTCATCTCGCTCTAGAAATGGAACCTCTCTACTCATGTAGGTGTCTAATTCATTTTCTTCAGAGAGATCAAATACTTGCATGCTTAGAATTTGTCAACTTCACCAATATTATCATCAAGCTGATGTGATAGATCACTTTTAAATGAGAACCTCAAATGCAAATAGCAAAAGATTAGATCTTACCGATTTGAGGTGTCTGTCCTGGTTCCGGAGCTAGCTGATCTAGGGTTTGTCAGAGAAACTATAATTTTAAAAACTTGGAATATTTTAGATCTGATTGGATAGAAATATATATCTCTTCAAGTTGAGCTATCCAATGTACTCATTTTCTAAAAACAATGGAGGGAAGCTCCCGGAACAGGAAACCCTAGTTTTCCAATTTCTTCTTCAAAAATGTGTGTTGTTGTTTCTACGGTATCTCATAAATTACTACTCCTATATTTCTGAAACGTTGCAATGAGGTATCCTCGCATATCCCTGATCCAACACTACATGTTTCATCAGAATTTGTTTTACCAATTGAGACTTATGATCATTTTCCCAAGGTGACCTGTTACAGGACTGTTCAGAACAATGAAGCTGTACGGACTGCCACATGTCATTGTTTCATCTTCTGGGTCTAAAACTTGTACCATAGAAATTAAAGTCTGTTCCCTTTCTTGAACATCTTCAGGAATTTAATTTTGACCTTTGCAGCCCAATATATAGTAAATCTCCCCAGGTGTCCTGTTTAGGGATGAATTCTGGAAGAGGATGGAACCCTAACTTGGAGGGATCATATCTCCTAGAATATACTAATTATGAGGCTGAAGTTTGGAAACTATGTACATCAGGATTTCATATTAGGCCTCTGATATTTTCAACCCCTGAGCATTCACCAATCCCAAGATATATCAAATGTACCAAAACTTACCAATTTTAGTATTTAGGGTTTTTCCAGCTCGAGGTCAAACTAGGGTTTGAATTTCCTAGAGTTTCATCCAACCAAAAATATTGATCCTGGTCTCTAAACATTGATTTTTATGAAGATAAAAATCCTATGCTGGTCTCACTCAAAAATCCTCTTCTATAAAAGGCCCTAATTTTCGCACCGAAAACTGAAAATGCTCGGAATCGAATTCCGCTTCGACAGAAAGATGTGCCCTTCAATGGAGAGTCAGACTAGCATAATTTTGCTGATGGATTGTGGAGAGAGACCCAAAAAGTAAGAAGCCCTAGATTATGAAGCTACACAATGTATTCTTCTCAGGTTAGCTCTGATACCATGTTATATTTTTTATCATTCAAGCTAGCATTATGATCTTGGGATATTTAACTAAGAGAATAACATGCATAGCAATAAAACACAAGAGACAAGAGACACAAAGAATTTTCCTCAGGGAAACCATAAAGGATAAAACCCTACAACTTCCTCAGAGATAGAATCAGCACCAAAAGTAAAACCCAAAAACATAAAGATGATCTCCTAACAGCAGCAGTCTCTCTCTTGTCCCAGCAACTTCTCCTCTCACTCATGCACCCCAATGAGTGAATGTGTGTGTGATAAATAAAGAGAGACTCACTCTCTACTTATATTCTTTCATTCACTTGAAACCCAATCCAACATGTTGACCTCACTTAACAATTACTTATTAGAGCTAACATCTCTAGAAGTGTCTAATAACCCTAGTGCCCCACAACTTGTGGGGACTTTGCCTCCTCCAACCAATAGGAGGGTAACACAACGGTGGGGACTATTTCCTTAAATTACAATGACTCACCTAGGGTCGAATTCTCTAGGATAGTTTAATAACCCTAGTGCCCCATAACTATGGGGACTTTAACCCTTGACCAATAGGAGGGTTACCGACAATGACTTGACATGACTTGTTTACATTATAGAAAATATTCCTGGAATAAACATCGGGGTATGACATGAACTCAAGTAAATTACAAATACATCCCATAATAAACATCGGGTTACAATACATAAGAAATATGGATGAATACATTCTGAAGTTACAAATACCCATAGGTTGGCAGGTCCCCCACTACAATATTCACCCAAGGAGAAACTCACCCTCACCATCATCTTCTCAAATCAGAAGTTACACCACTACATCATTGAAAATGACACCTGTGTATTGGCCGATTCCAACCCAATGTGATACATCCTAATTCGTTTCCTTCTACAAGGCTGTGCGGCCAAATGGGTAGTCGTCCTCCAAAAATTTGAATAGAGTTTGTTTCCCAAAAAGCACAAAGGCACTCGCACTGGCCATACTCATGAAATATCTTCCCCCATTGACCATGTCACCACCACCCAAGGATGAACTCCATAATGATTTTATATTCGTCATATCCACGAAAGACCCATGGTATGGGGACATCCTTCAATATATACGAACACAGAAGTTTGTAGCTCACTTAAACTATGAAGAAATACGACACATCTGACATCAAGTTGTTCACCACCTTTTGATTGGAGATGTTCTATATCATCAAGGCATCGATACCATCCTACGTCGATGCCCCACCCATGACAAGGCCAAGACAATCCTTAATGACTTCCATAGTGGATCCTGCAGAGGCCACCTTTTTGGTCTGGAAACTACCTAGAAGATTATATGGACTGGCTACTTCTAGCCTTCTATCTTCTCTCATTGCATAGAGGTAGTCAAACATTGTCGTAGCTATCAGCTATTTTCCCCAAAGGCAAGCACCCCGCTGCATCGTTACACCGCGTAGTCACAGTCAAGCCCTTCTGCAAATAGGCAATCGACTTTGTGACAATCAACCCCGCCTTAGCCAACGACCATAAATACATCATTATGGAAGTTGATTACTTCACTAAGTGGGTCGAGGCCATGCCCACATTTGATTGCAAAAGTGAAATGGTGGCACGTTTCTTCTTTAACCATGTTATTTCATGATTTGGTGTTCCCAAATAGTTGGTCTTAGATCATGGTAAACATTTTGAAGACGTTGTTTGGACTGAACTTTAAACCATGTTGAAATTTGAACACCAGTACTCATCTTCCTACTACCCCTAGGGAAACGACCAAGTTGAAGCCGTCAACAAGATAATCAAAACAATTCTCCAAAGGATGGTAGGAAACCATAAAACCAACTGATCACATGTTGTTTTCCACCCTATGGGATTATCTCACATCCAAAAAAACCACAATCGGTTTCACCCCTTTCCGTCTAGTACATGGTGTTGAATCAATACTACCTATAGAGTGCCAGATCCCATCACTCTGCCTCACAGTTGAACTCCTTCTTGACACTTCTCCTTTGGATTAATGACTCGTCCAACTTGAGCAAACCATAGAAGACCATCGAGCTGCCCTCCAGGCCATTGAAGCAGTGAAAACACGGTCAAAGGCCCATTATGACTCCCATGCCCACCCTCGCACTTTCAACGAAGGAGATATGGTTCTGGTCTATGACCAACCCAATGATAAGTTAAGAAAAGGAAATTTGGAGTTAATGTGGTACAGCCCATACATCATTCATCGTTGCCTCAAAAAAGGGCCATACACCCTTATTGACTCTGATGGAAAACTCTTAGAGAATCCTTGCAACGTGCTCTACCTCAAGATATTTTATGCTTAACATCACCAATGAGTCGCTTGATTTTCCTTTTTTGTTTTACAACATTTTTACCACAAATTGGAAACCCCTATTTAGGGGCAGCACCATTAGCTGCTAGTTCAGAGTCACTTGGAGCCTGTCGAGACACCCCTCACACCTCTGGGCTCAAATTTCTATCTTCTAATGAGACTATCATCTCATGTTTAACACGTAATTTTCAGGGCCACTTCTCAAAAGTTACCTCAGTTTATGTACCACATTGTGATGTAAAGTGTCTTTGAACCTGTGCTTGCATCACACTTTCCTACCACCACTCATGCGGGTTCCTAGACTGTCTCCCCAGAAGGCACATCATTTTATTTCAGCATATAACTATCCAATCCATCCACCACAACTCGCGTGGGTTCCCAGACCACCACCCAAAGGACAGATCATTTCTTTTGCATGAATTAGGCATATAACTTCCTTTGGACTGGCACTTACATCACATGTAGTCAAGTCCGTCCACCACAACTCACACATGACTCTCCTGACCTCTGTGTGAGGGCCACCTCGGTTTGCATGCCACTGCCACATCGACTCATGTGCCTCTACTGTAATCTATCGCATGCATGTATTGGTATATTTAAGAGCCACTTGCTCCATACATACTGCACAGATGACCTTTGGACCACTGTCCATTTTCTCAACATGGGGGCACCATCAGTTCCCCCTCGATCGATTGACCATAATGGAGTTTCTTTTAAGCTCTTTTCTTACTCCTAAAAGAATGAAAATATTGCCGAGCACAGCTGCTTCCTTTCCTGCTCACTAAAGTAAATGAAAGGGTGTCTACATCATCTCTTTTATGTCCTTTTGTGGACTATGTAGACCATCAAATGAAAAGGACCACCATGGCACATTCCATCCAACACCATTCCCCTCTGCATCCTGTTATGTTTTCTCAGGAAGAGGGGCCAAACTCTACAAAAAATCTCACCATGGGTTGTCGTTAAGCGCTTTTCCAGCCTTCTCATCAAGAAAATATCATCGGAAAAACTTGGTCTTGTTCATGCTCGTAAAAGTATTTGAATGACCATCTAGTCAGTACAGGTTTAACCTTTTCTGGCCTGATTGGACTACCAATGGTAAAGAAGTCTCTCATCCCCTAGAGGATGGGTGAGCTCTCCTATGTATACTTTTATCCCTTTTTGGGCACAAGAGACTACCAATGAAATAGAGCCCCCATTGGAGTCTTCTTCATGATTTTAGACTCTCTAAATTTGAAAGCACCATCGAGCATTTACTTTCTTAGGCTCACCAAAAATCCATGAGATCATACCACAACGGTGTCTTTAGATACCACCCCACATATAACAGTTCAGCAGCATTCCCACTTTGGGACGCCTTTGTTCAAAGCACTTTGTGATGTGTTTTCCTTGGATCCCATCAATATCAAAAGTGTTTACCTCGCCCAAGTATTTCCCATCTGCAGTTACATTCCCGGTATTACAGCTATGATCCCTTTCCCATGAGTCAAATTCATTTACTTCCTGGTCCACCCTGCTGTCATACTCTGAACAAAGGAATTTTGAGTCTAGTACACTCCCTCTACCCTTTTTCAACTATTCCCCCTCCTCCCCCCATTTAGTGGGTCAGTCCTCATATTGCCTCACATCTTTTGGTTATCTCCCTCACACTTCTGGTCAAGGAAACACCATTTCCTTGACCAATTGCAAGTCTCCCTCTATCGATGACAACACATGTATTCCATAGGATAGACCTATAGGTCCTTGTATCCTGGTTTCATGAACCTCATTGATGAGTGTTGGAGTAGGGTCCCACAGCTACAGGAAAAGCTACCATTTTGGTGGATAGACAGTTTTGGCGAAGATGAAGAGATAAGGTAAAGATACAATGCCGTAGCATGTTTCTAGCTGCAGAGCAGAGCCGAAAACTATGACTACCAGGGTAGAAAATTCAAATAAGATGATAGTACCTGAGCGACCGAGAGGAGAGAGCTCACCCACTACATTGAAGGCAGCGACGAAAGATAGGAGGGCTCAGCTACCCTCATAAAGGAAAAGGAGTAACGAGGCTGAGGTATTGAAGACGAAGGACAGAATGGGAAGTGGTGCATAGTACCCATGGTCAGCGCCGAGAAGCATCGAAGACTGCAGAGAGCAGTGGTGTGACGGAAAGCGGCTACCCCAAGTATAGATATGCCGACTGTCACTAGTTAGGGTTTTCGGGTTACTGTTGGGATAGGCCCACATTGTTGTAATGGTGAGACCTTTGGGCTGCCTATAAAGGGATGTATTTTGTATTGTAAAAGGGTTGGTTGGTTGGGTAGTTAGACAAGCAGACACTTAGATAGTTATAATATAGAAGATAAGCTCTGGTTCTGTTATCAGTGGTAGTTATCTTACTGTAACCAGTAGCTAGCTCGTCGAGCATGTATGTAACAATCCGCAGGGATTGACAGAGGGAGAGAGAGAATATTGTAAGAAGGCAATATAGAGATAGAAAAGAGATCTAAGAGAGAAGGGCTCCAGGCTATGTGCGGAGTTACCCAGAAGATCTTGAGCTGCATATGCGGTGCAACAGAACTGTGTACTCTCTCAAGATATAATAAAACACAGTTCTGTGGATGTAGCTTCTACCTTGGAAGTGAACCACGTAAAATCAGATTTTTATGTGATTGATTCATGCGATTGTATTTACTTGTTGTATCTGTCACTCATTACATGAACTTTGCTTACAGTTTAATGTATGTATGTGTTATTCAGTTCATAGCATTATAAAGGGATAAATGCAGGTTGAAGCCTTTAAGTATTCTATATAAGAGTTTGTCTATGTTTCACTTAAGACAGTTAAGAGTAGCAGTGTAAAGCAGTCTTGTATGTTGAGTCCTATAAGTCGAACACAAGTAATGCTAAGTACACCGATTCACAGTGGTATTATATCGCAGGGAGGCGATATCGCACCATCAGAGGAGTTGTGGTGCATGGTACTGCAGGTTGAGGATCAAGCATACGAGAGAGTTACGTGTTGCCCAGGATGTGGCAATGCGATAAGGACTAGAGTCATCACAAGTAAGATGAAACTGCGCATCGCAGAGAGAGATCTCGCGGGTTGAGAAGAGCCACGAGATGCACACAGGATGCCACAGAACCTGGTCGAAGTCACTTGAGTCTTTGGCCAACCCATTAGAATCACTTCGGGTGAGACTTCAGGCCACCCCGTGGTCTGTCGCCGAAAGGGACAGTGATCTAGGGGTGTTGTTGGTACATTACAGTAAACCCGGGTCTGCCCATAGAGACCAACAAATGGTTCCGTTGCTGGTTTTGAACAAACTAAGCACTGATGTTCTGTTGGCATCCTACTAGAGACGAACTCAACCAGTGGGTTGGGTCGAAGGAGAAAGAGTTTTCCAAACACGAGAACAAGAGTCCTAGACTGAGTACAGAGGACTGGTTACAAAAACATATCTTTACAGACCTGCATGCGATATTTTTTGCGACCTATGGAAACGAGCTTTACGACTGGTTATCAAAGTTGACTGATAAGAACATATTCAAGAAGAAAAGAAACATTGTCTGGACACTGGAGCTCATTCAGACCGTGAAGAATCTTGATAATCCCATTACAAGGATAGTAGACTTCTAGCTTGTGAGTGTGCTAGAAGGCTTCGTCACGGAGTTTGCAGTTGAACAAAGAAAAAGCTTCAGCGAGGCTGAGCGGTACTTCTTCAAAGGATATCATGGTAAGTACCTAAAATCTTTAAACTTGTCCATTAAGATGTTATTACATGAAAAATGAGTAATGGATATGGTTTCAGATCAATAAGTTAACAAATTGTAATGTCACAAGAGTTTTTGGAGTGATTTCGATGACATTGGATGTACACATAGTGGAAAGAAATACAAATTAGATTTCAGATCTCTCATATTTGAAGACAGTTTAGATAGTACTAGATAGCAGAGTCATAGCCATACAGACAGAACAGAAGGGGGTATCCCTTACCACCCTTACACCCCATAGAAACAGATCGAGACTTAGAACAATCCCGTAAGAACTCCATCTAGTAGCTCCCAGACAGTACATACTACCGCTACATCACCTCCACCTACACCGCCGAGTGGTAGTAACACAGCAAATCAACATCCACCACATAGAAATAGAATGGGAGATGATATGAATCTACCTATCTTTAAGGGTATAGGGGCAGAGGACCCAGAGCATCACTGGTTTCTATGTGAATCCGTGTGGACTATTAAAGCAATCAATGATGATAATATTAAACTTCTATAGTTGGTCATCACACTAAGAGAACGAGCCTTAACATGGTATATGAAGTATGCCACAGTGGTACCTAGAACACTTGTCCAGGTCAGGACCACCATGATTAAAGAGTTTAAGAAACCTAAGTCTGAGTCACAGTGCATTACAGAGCTCAAAGACATCAAATAGTTACCTACAGAGTCAGTATGGGACTTCGATCAGAAATTCAAAGCCCTTATAGACCAAGTCAGCTTTGAGTTTGCACCGGAGCAGCATAAAGAATGGTTTATTGCAGCCCTGCTCCCTCACATCAGACTGCCATTAATGCAGTAGAAAATCCAGATGCAAGATGATGTGTTGGAGATGGTGATGAAACTAGAGGCTTCACCTCTAGCTGAAACCAGCACAGGTATGACAAACCTGCAAAACCAGTTGGCTAATCTCACGTTACAGTTGCATGAGCTTAAGAAAGGGAAAGAGGTTGCGCAAGACATATGGTGTGTAAAGTGTAAATCATAAGGCCATACTAAAGACAATTGTCCAGTCTTTGTAGAATATCTAGCAACCGGGGCTCCTAACCCCTTACCACAGACCCACGGGCCATGGTGTGAAATATGCAAAACAAGAGGACACCCACCTCAGCAATGCCCTCTACTTCAGAAGTACGTGCAGACACCTAAGAACTTATACTGTGTCTTATGTAAGTCCGTAGGCCATGATGAACACGATTGCTGAGACTACGATCTCATGGTCGGGAGTAAGCAAGACTTGTACAGAGTCCAACCGGAAACACAGGGTCCAGCAGCAGGACCACAGCATGATCTAGCTTATGGTGGTTATGGAGCTGGATTCAGAGGATGAGGACGTGGAGGAGGATTTGGCCATGGATAAGGATTTGGCCATGGTCGCAGAACCAATCACTTGTTACAACTGTGGTTTTGTAGGAAATTATGCTAGGGACTGTCAGAGCCCTACTATGACATGTAATTATTGTAAATATTACGACCACACTATAGAGGAATGTCCTACCTTGATAGCCAAGATCAGAGAACCTAAGCCAGCAGTACACCAAAACATCTAGCTTATTGCTGCTGAGCAGGAAGAACCAGAACCGAGAGTCAACATTGTGACTCGCAGCGGTGCTTCCACCAATGGGGCATCGCAGGATACTGAAAAGAACACAGGTCAGGAGTGGGTGCGCAAAGCTCCTAACAAAGTAAAACCACTTGACCTACAAAAGAATAAACAGACATTTCAGGAAGCTAAGATTTTTTTTGACGACCCTATGCAATCAGGATCATAGGTACCACCATCTAGGGGCATATCGCAGAAAGCACCTTGTGGTGTTATCCCTGTACAGATATCACAGGCTACCACATCGGGCGCTTGCAACGAGGACGAGTTGGCAGGAAGTGTACAATCCTTCCTATAGAGCTGTTTAAAACTCATGAGAAATGAGAAAGCTATCGGAGAACTTCAGCGCATCATAGATCAGTGTCATCCATATTCTTCTGTGAGCAATGCACATCGTGTTGTTCATAATATTATGGGACATACAAGAACAAGAAGAGAGATGCGACTCACAGCACAGGTTGGAGAATTTGAAATGGATGAGGTGATCCTAGATCTAGGATCAGAGGTAAATGTTCTGACTAAGAAGACATGGGAACAGATGGGTAGCCCTAAGTTAGTTAGATCGCCTATCCATCTGCGATTAGCTAATCAGCAGTGGGTATCACCCCTGGGTCGATTACCACAGGTGCCAGTTGACATTGACGGAGTTCGCAGCTCTGCGAACTTTGAAGTTATAGAAATTATTGGCGATAGTAGACCATATCCAGCATTACTAGGAATTGATTGGGCAATTGGTAACATGGCCATTATTGACTTAAAGAGAATACAAATGACCTTTGAGGATGCGTAAATCCGGGTCATTGCACCATTAGATCCTCTTCAGGGTCCTAGATACATTGAACCTATCCGAGCAGAGGAAGAGGCACACAACATGGACAGTCTCTATCAGATGACTACGAACCAGAGCGACTACATCAATCAAACCGCAGAAGGGAACATTAGTTGGCGATGCGATAGCTCATGTGCATCGGATTCGGATGTTGGTCTAGAGAACTAGCATAATAGACTTTACGAAGTCTCAGCGTGCAGATGCGCATATATGACTAAGTCACTACGATGGATTGGCACAAAGGTCAACGAGATTCCATCATTTCATGGTCTAACAGATATCCAGGACTTTCTCACGTAGTTTGAACAACAAATTCCTCACGACCAGAGGATCGCATCTATGGACCTTGCAGTACGAGCCACACCTACAAGATGGTGGTATGCACATAAAGGGAATATCGCATCATGGGATGATCTTAAGAGATTGATGGTGAACAGATTCTCTACCGACAGAGAGTATATCCTGTAGAAATACACAGGAGAAAGTGACCCCAGGTCACATATTCAGATGTGTGAATGGAATTGGTCGGACATTCCTAAGGATGAATGGGTTCACCAGTTCATTCACACTTTGGACACAGTTCCAAGGAACTGGTACATAGAGACTGAATTACGCAAGGGAATGACTAAATGGCCAGTTATGATAGACAACTTTCTACTCACCTTCGCTTTTGAATCTAAGTATCCAAACATTAATCATGCCCTAGATGTAATAAATATTAAGATATTTGAGGATTGTACCCTATCAGTGTCAGCTCAACCCAAGTGGGCCATCCAGTTAGAAGAGGTGCTAGAGTGTTATAACTTTGCATCAGAACCAGAGGAGGAGGATGAGGATCCTTGCAACATCAACATTCTGAAGACAGAGGGGACTCACAATGTTGATGGGCCGAAGCTAGAGACTCCAACTACCATGGAGCCTATCAAGATTAAACAGATCAATATTGGCATAAACACATAACCAAAGTTTGCCTCTATTGGAAACTATTGGAACAATGAAATAGTCAGATAGATTGCAGACTTGTTAGATGACTATCAGGACCTATTTCCCACCAAGTTCATAGAGATGAAGGGAATAGCCAGAGACCTGGTAGTAATGAGGATACCATTGAAAGAGGATGCTAGACCAGTTAAGCAACATCCTTATAGATTAAATCCATGCTATAAAGAAAAAGTTAAGGATGAGATCGATAAGATGCTAGCGGTAGGCATCATCGAGCCAGTGGAATATGGCGAATGGGTTAGTCCCATGGTCGTGCAAGAGAAGAAAACCAAAGGAGACATCAGGATCTTTTTTGACTTGCGTAAACTCAACGATGCATCACTTCATGATCCATTTCTGACACCTTTCACTGATGAAGTATTAGAAAATGTGGGAGGACAGGAGGTCTACTCCTTCACTGAAGGATTTTCAGGCTATCACCAGATCAAAATCCACCCAGAAGATCGACATAAGACCACTTTTTCAACAGAATGGGGCTCATTCCAGTATACGGTAATGCCCTTTGGTCTTAAGAATGCACCAGCTATCTTTTCTAGAGTAGTAGTTGTTGTATTTAAAGAATACATCCATAAATTCTTAGAAGTCTATTTTGATGATTGGACTGTATTTGGATTAATTGACAAGCACATAGGAGATTTAAGACTGATGTTAGAGAAATGTAGGTAGCACCAGATTTCTCTAAACTTCAAAAAATGTATATTTTGTGTCCCATTTGGTATCTTGTTGGGTCACATTGTTTGCAGGCAAGGCTTGATGGTAGATTCCGCAAAGATTGCCATCATTGTAAATCTTCCAGCACCCAACTCAGTCAAACAATTGAGGACAGTACTTGGTCATACTGGGTACTACAGAAAATTCATCAAGGGATACGCAAAGATTACAACATCGATGGAAAAACTGTTAAAGAAAGATGTAAAATTCCTATGGAATGAGGAATGTCAGCAGAGTCTAGACACACTTAAAGAAAAGATGGTTACAACACCCATTTTAGTATTTCTAGATTGGACTAAGTTGTTTCATGTACATGTGGATGCATCTGGCATTGCACTAGGGATTGTTTTAACGCAAACAGGAGAAGGAGGTATTGATCATCCTATCGCATACTCCAGCAGAAAGCTATCAACAGTAGAAAAGAACAACACCAAGACAGAAAGAGAAGGCTTAGCTATGGTGCATGCACTACAGAATTTTAGGCACTACCTGTTGGGTGCCTCGTTCAAAATTTTTACTGACCATTCCGCATTGAAGTATCTGGTCAATAAGCCAGTGCTAGGGGGACGAATCTACAGATGGTTACTCCTCTTTTAGGAGTATGATTTTGAAATCATTGTGAAACCAGGAATATTGAACGCTGGACCTGATCATCTATCGTGAATAGACTCAGGAGAAGAGCCAAGTAATCTAGAGGACAATTTGTTAGATGCGCAGTTGTTTTCTATTCAGATCGTAGATGACTACTATGCTAATATCATTCACTTTATCACTACAGAAGGGGCACCTGATGAGTTTACCAAGCATCAAAAGAGGTAGTTGGTTGTTAAAGCAGCAGACTTCACCCTGATCATAGGATAGTTATACAAGTTAGGTCTAGATGAAGTCCTGTGCAGATGTGTGATGCCACATGAAAAAGAGGCCATTATCAGAGAAGCACATTTCGGTACCGCAGGAGGTCATTTCACAGGAAAGCTGACTACGCAGAAAATCCTGACCACAGGATTATGGTGGCCTAATTTACATAAGGATACTAAGGAATTTTGTAGATGCTGCGATATATGCCAAAGGGTAGGAAAACCCTCACGACGAGATGAAATGACGTTGCGACTGCAGGTTATGCTGCGCGCATTTGACAAGTGGGATATAGAATTTGTGGGTCCTATCAACCCACCGGGAAAATGAACTGGTGTGAGATATATTATTACAGGAACAGAATACCTCACCAGATGGGCGGAGGCTAAAGCAGTAAGAAATTGTTATGCTGCTACAGCTGCACAGTTCCTCTTTGAGAACATTATTAGTAGATTTGGATGCCCAGTCATTTTGATGAGTGATCAAGGCACCCATTTCTTGAACCACACTATTGAGGCCTTGACGGAAGAATTCCAGATACAACACCATAAGAGCACCCCCTACCACCCAGAAGCTAATGGTACGATGGAGTCCTTTAACAATATTTTAGAAAATGCTCTTAATAAGATCTGCAACAGCCAAAGGAATGATTGGGACCTCAGAGTTAACGTTGTATTATGGGCGTATAGGACTACATGCAAGAAAATTACAGGACACACACCTTTCAGCTTGATGTATGGACAGGAGGCTGTTATTCCTATGGAGTATGTTCTTCCCAGTTTAAGAATTGCTCAGATCACCGGGATGGCTGATACAGACACGGTGCATGAAAGGCTAGCGCAGCTGCTTGCCTTAGAGGAAGACAGGTTCATCGCAGGATTCCATCAGAAAGTGCAGAAGGCACGAGAAAATGCTTGGCATGACAGGCATGTCAAGAACAAGATTTTTTAGATAGGAGACCCAGTCCTCCTCTATGACAGTAAGTTTGTGAAGTTTCCATGGAAGTTAAAGATGCATTGGTTGGGGCCATACCAGATTCAGCAAGTTATAGACGGAGGAGCCGTTCAACTTAGAAAATTGAATGGGGAGCTTCTTCCCACTTTCATTAATGGCAGTAGGCTTAAGCTTTATATTACTAGCCACTTCATACCCCAACCTTAGCTTAGACATCCTATGAGGGTGCAGATGTCCAGTGTAGTTGAAAGGAGGCATCGCACCGGGAATTAGTCTACACCGGCAGGTATTCTAAGTATAAGGAATCACATAAGGACAGTTCATTTTGCACAAGTCAAGCTAAAAAAAAAAAAAAAAAAAACGTAAGTTGTTTGAGCGGGTGACGCGGTGTTTCATCACAGCAACACGATGTTTCTCCATGCCACGTATCTAGTTTTGAAAAATGACAGAGGGCCAGTCAAGTCACCTTCTGACAGGCAGTTAATGAAGAAATGACCGGTATACCTTACCATAGATTTGGCAGCGGCATAATCAATTTTTCCAGATTTAGTAAATCTTCAATGAGACCGGCGCCTGCACACACACTTCGAGGAAAATTGATCGGATTTCAGCATTTAATAAGGATCAGGCTGACGGGTGTGGTCTCGTCCAGGCATTAATATGACTGACGGGTTCAGCCTACATGATTGTTGCGTCCAGGATTATATCCTTCAAGATCAAAGCAGAGAGCATTCATTCAAGACGATTACTTTTGTAAGAGCCGAGAGCTGTAGAGTAAGTCTTAAGTTTCCCCTGTGCAGAGCTAATTTTGTTATAGAGTGTTGTGATTTCCCTATTTTGTAGCCATTGCTCGCCCAGAGTATAACACCGAGTGGGTTCTGTCCAAGGAGGAACCCATAGAAGCGATTTTGGAAAGATTCGAACGTGGTGGCCTTACAACTGCTATGACAATGCTGCCTAAGGGTGTCACACCAGGTTCATCACAGGTCAGATAGCCGCCAAGGATGGGAAGTCAAGCGCATGATGTAGAAGATTTCATCAAAGTCTCTGCTAAAGAGAGAAAGAATGCTGAGCCAATCACTGAAGATAAGAAAGCAGAATAGAGGAATGATGAGAAGAAATATCCCGTCAGGAAAAAAATAAAGGTGAGAAAAAGAAGGCAACAGGAGAAGGAAAATGACCTATCTCATTAGCTAAGAGAAGAACAAGAGGTTCCAAAGGTCAAGAATGAAAATATGCAGAACCCAAGCAGCATGAATACCTGGAGCAAGTGGCTGAAAAGAAAAGTGAAAGGGAAAACAAACTGAACAAGCAGAATTTCAAGATGCAGACAAAGGCTTGTTCTCGGAATGGAATTCCTGGTTTGTATACCTTTTGCATAAGTAGGCTCCAGACTGAATGAAATGTTTGAGAAGGCTGGAAGATACAGATTTTCCTTGTGATAAAAGTTCTAACCCAGATAAAGAGTAAAGGATATCTGTGGAAGACTTCTCAAAACCTGAAGATCCTTAAAAAGTCTCACAAGCGACGAAAGTGAGACCATGAATGAGGGAAGGAAAGATAAGATATCCCAACGAACTAAGTTACAGAAACTATAGAGAGCGTGTCACAGCTATGGAGAATGAAGTCGCAGGAATTCAGGACAAATTTCAAAAGACTTCACAGGAAGCCAAGGAGAAGCTACAGCAGGAGAAGCCCACCGGTAGTGGCTCAAGGACGAGCCACAAGTAAGTGTTAGGGGACTGTTGGAGTAGGGTCCCATAGCCACAGGAAAAGCTGCCATTTTGGCAGATAGACAGTTTTGGTGAAGATGAAGAGATAAGTTAAAGATATGATGCCGTAGCATGTTTCTAGCTGCAGAGCAGAGCCGGAAACTATGAATACCAGGGCATCGAAGTCAAAGAAGACGACAGTACCTGAGCAACCGAGAGGAGAGAGCTCACCCACTGCATTGAAGGCAGCGGTGGAAGACAGTAGGGCTCAGCTACCCTCATAAAGGAAAAGGAGAAATGAGGCCGACGTATTGAATATCAAGGACAGAATGGGAAGCGGTGCACAATACCCATGGTCAGCACCGGGAAGCATGGAAGACTGCAGAGAGCAGTGGTGTGATGGAAAATGGCTACCCCAAGTACAGATATGCCGACTGTCACTAGTTAGGGTTTTTGGGTTACTGTTGGGATAGGCCCACAGTGTTGTAATGGCGAGACCTTCGCGCTGCCTATAAAGGGATGTATTTTGTATTGTAAAAGGGTTGGTTGGTTGGGCAGTTAGACAAGAAGACACTTAGACAGTTATAATATAGAAGTTAAGCTATGGTTCTGTTATCAGTGGTAGTTATCTTATTGTAACCAGTAGCTAGCTCATCGAGCATGTACGTAACAATCCGCAGGGATTAATAGAGGGAGAGAGAGAATATTGTAAGAAGGAAATATAGAGATAGAAAAGAGATCTAAGAGAGAAGGGCTCCAGGCTGTGTGCGGAGTTACCCAGAAGATCTCGAGCTGCATATGCGGTGTAGAAGAACTGTGTACTCTCTCAAGATATAATAAAACACAGTTATGTGGATGTAGCTTCTACCCTGGAAGTGAACCACGTAAAATCAGATTGTTATGTGATTGATTCATGTGATTGTATTTACTTGTTGTATCTATCACTCATTACATGAACTTTGCTTACAGTTTAATGTATGTATGTGTTATTCAGTTCATAGCATTATAAAGGGATAAATACAGGTTGAAGCCTTTAAGTATTCTATATAAGAGTTTGTCTATGTTTCACTTAAGACAGTTAAGAGTAGCAATGTAAAGAAGTCTTGTATGTTGAGTCCTATAAGTCAAACACAAGTAACTCTAAGTACGTCGAGTCGCAGCGGTAGGATATTGCAGGGAGGCTATATCGCACCATCAGAGGAGTTGTGGTGCGCGGTACCATAGGTTGAGGATCAAGCGTAGGAGAGAGTTACGTGTTGCCCAAGAGGCGGCGATGCGATAAGGACTAGAGTCATCGTGAGTACGAGGAAACTGCACATCACAGAGAGAGATCTCATGGGTTGAAAAGAGCTGCGAGACACACACAGGATGCCACAGAACCTGGTCGAAGACACTTGAGTCTTTGGCCAACCCATTAGAATCACTTTGGGTGAGACTTCAGGCCGCCCCGCGGTCTGTCGCCGAAAGGGCCAGTGAGCTAGGGGTGTTGTTGGTACATTACAGTAAACCTGGGTCTGCCCATAGAGACCAACAATGAGTTCCTTGGACCACTTGAGGGGAGTCCTTAGGGACTCTCGAGATGGTTGTTTCTCACGTGCTCGACTCCAGCTACATCATCGCACCATTGATATTCATACAGGGTATGGGTCTGTGTAGTATTTAGTCGAAGACCCCGGATGTCACCTGACTCTATCACATTGATAAGTCTATTTGAGGGACCCCAACAGGTTCATGTCCCTTGTGATTTCTGGATTACGTTGGAGACAGTGTTCAGAAGCCCCAGTAGTGCTTCTATATATATTTATGATTGATGCATCATATTTGTACCACAGAGACTCTGAATCTCTGTTAGTAAGTCCCTATAGCTATGTACCATTCCAGATCTAGCAAACTATCAGTCATGAAGATATAGCATTCCATGAGAATTCCATGGGTCCAATAAACCAGTTCTTCATATCAATATTGTATTCATCCTCTCATTGAGGCACCCACCATTGTAACAACAGTTGTACATGATCGGCTCTTGTATTATAGAGCTTAGATCACATTATTCTTTTGACATCGTTATGAGCATGGGGATGCCCACCTCATCCATATACATGTCACACATTATTTGTATCTCACCCATTGATGGGAGCCATATTAATAAAAAAACTAAAAGCCACCATGCCTTAGCCCAGGAAGCACCACCTCTCCCTAGAAAATCCTATGATGTCCGTCGACCATACAATGATCTCCTTCCCTCACACATTAGGGGGCAATCTCTTAACCCAAAAAATACCTCAACAGCTGTACATGATCGGCTCTTGTATTATAGAGCTTAGATCACATTATTCTTTTGACATCGTTATGAGCATGGGGATGCCCACCTCATCCATATACGTGTCACACATTATTTGTATCTCACCCATTGATGGGAGCCATATTAATAAAAAAACTAAAAGCCACCATGCCTTAGCCCAGGAAGCACCACCTCTCCCTAGAAAATCCTATGATGTCCTTCGACCATACAATGAGCTCCTTCCCTCACACATTAGGGGGCAATCTCTTAACCCAAAAAATACCTCAATGAGCTCTACATGACCTACACCACCTAAAGACATCCATGCATGACCCTCATTTGACCCCCATGTAGTGAGAATTTATCCTCACTACAGGGGTAAGAATGGCTCCCATGTGCCTATAGGGAACAAGGGTAGGTTCCTACCCTTAGAAAACAGTAAAACAAAATGGAATGATAAATGGAAAAAACAGAGCTGTGAATTGAAACTAAGCTAATCTAAGCAAGACTAAGTAAATGGCAGCTATTGTAAACTAAATCTAAGAGAAAATGACCGAAAGAAAGATGGAGATGCAGCCCTTGTGAACCCCTCTGCACATAGTGGGTTAGGGTTCCGCCTCCAAAACCTGCAAAACAAAACTAAGCTACTAAACCTGCAAACAATGTCAATGAAAACTTGCAAATAGAGATGAGGGTTAGAAAATAAAAACAAATAAAACAAGCATAAACAGAGATTATACCTCACTTAGGTGGAAATGGGCCACCATGCCCTAGCTCATGGGAGCACCTCTCTCTTGGTTAGGAAGCAATGGCTTGGAGAAATGGAGATGGAGGAGAGGGAGAGTGAGTGGTTTGAGAGCAAGAGGTCTCAAATCATCCACGGGCAGCATAACAATAGGCAAGTGAGGAGTGTTTTGAGAGTGACCCCCCACCTTCCTTATATAGTTTTTCCAAGGGGTTTTAGGGTTTTAAGCCCTTGGTCAAGGCTTTAGCCCCTTCTGCCCTAACTTTAGCTCCTTTCAGGGTTTTAGCCCCTTTTTGAGGGCTTTAGCTCTTGGGGGTCTATTTTGGGATCTTTTTGGGGTTTTTAGCCCTTTTCTTCATCCTTGGGCTCTTTTGGAGGTGTGGGGGTCAAATGGAAGGTCATGGAAGGTCTTATGGAGTGAAATGAGAGTTGTGAGATGGTGTCCTTGGGTAGTGTAAGCCATTGAGAGCTATGTGGGGGATTTTTGGGTTAATAGATTGCCCCCTGATGTGCAAGGGCAAGAGCTCAACATATGGCCAATGGACATCATAGGATTTTCTGTTGAGAGGTGGTGCTTCCGAGGCTGGGGCATGGTGGCTTTTGGTTTTGTATTAATTTGGTTCCCATAAATCGGTGAGATACAATAAATGTGTGACATGTATATGGACTAGGTGGGAATTTCCATGCTCGTGACAATGTCAAAAGAATCATTTGATCTATGCTCTAAAATACAACATCCGATCATATACAACTGATGTTACAATGTTGGTTTCCTCTCATGTGAGGATGAATACAATACTGATCTAGTACATTGGACCCATGGCATTCTCATGGAATGCTACATCTTCATGACTGAGGGTCTCCTGGATCTGGTGCATAGCTGTATGGACTCACTGATTAAGAGTCAGAGTCTCTGTGGTACCAGTATGATGTATTGATCATAAAGGTATATCGAAGCACAGTTGGGGCTTCTGATTACTATGTCCAATGCAACCTAGAAATCACAAGCGACATAGCCTATTTAGGTCCCTCGAGTGGACTCACCAATGTGATAGAGTCAGGTGACATCCAGGGTCTTTAACCAAGTACTGTGTGGAACAATCCCTATATGAATCTCAACGATGCGATGATGGAGTTGAATTCGAGCACGTGAGACACAACCATCTCAAGAGGCACTAAGGACTCATTTCAAGTGGTCCAAGGAACTCATCAATGATGTTGATGAAACCAAGGTACAAGGACCTCTGGGTCTATCCTCTAGAATATGTGTGTTGGCATCGATAGAGGGAGACCTACCCCTGGTCAAGGCGATGATGTTTCCTTGATCAGGAGCACGAGGGATAACTGAAATATGTGAAGCAATCTACAGACTAACTCACTGAATTGGGGGGGAGGGGAGGGAAGGGAAGAACTGAACAAGGGCAGGGGGGAGTGGGAGACTCAAACTTCCTTTGTTCAGAGTATGACAGTAGGGCAGACCAGGCAGAAAATGAAACTTAACTCATGGGAATGGGATCACAGCTATAATACCGGGAATATTGTTGCAGATGGGAAATACTTGGAGGAGGTGGACACTTTTGATACTGATGGGATCCAAGGAAGACACATTGCAGAGTACTCTAAACAATGACGACCCAATGTGGGGATGCTGCCAAACTATTTTCTATGGGGTGGTGTCTAGGGAAACCCTCATGGTATGATCTCGTGGATTTTTGGTGAGCCCGAGAAGGTAAATGCTCGATGGTGCTTTCAATTTTAGAGAATATGAAAGCACGAAGAAGACTCCAGTGGGGGCTCTTTTTCATTGGTAGTCTCATGTGCCTCAAAAAGGATAAAATTATAAATAGGAGAGGTTGCTCATCCTAGAGGGGATGAGAGACTTCTTTACCGTTGGTAGTCCAATTAGGCTGAAAAAGCTTAAACCTATACTAACTAGATGGTCATTCAAATACTTTTACGAGCATGAATGAAACCAAGTTTGCTCGGTGATTTTTTCTTGTTGAAATGGCTAGAAAAGATCTTAATGACAACCGGTGGTGAGATTTTTCGTAAAGTGCGGCCCCTCTGTCTGGGAAAGCACAAAAGTATGCAAAGGGGAATGGTCTTGGCTTGATTGTGCCAAGGAGGTCCTTTTCAATTGATGGACTACATGGTCCGCAAAAGGAGCTAAACGAGATGATGTAGATGCCCTTTACTATACTTTAGTGAGCAGGAAAGGAAGTAGCTGCGCTCGGCGATCTTTTCATTGTTTTAAGGAGTTAAAAAAGAGCTTCAACAAAACTCCAATGTGGTGAACTGACTGTGGTGGCACGAGTGGTGCCCCCATGTCGGGATGGTGGACAGAGGTCCATAGGTCATCTGCACAATATGGGCGGAGTAGAAGGCTCTCAAACATACCAATACATGCGTGGGATAGATCGCAGCAGAGGCATGCGAGTCGCTTCTGAAGAGGCACACAAACCGAAGTGGCTCTCGGATAGAGGTCAGGAGAGCGTGTGTGTGTGTTGCGGTGGATGGAATTGACTACATGCGATGTGAGTGCAAGTCCGGGGGCACTTATATGCAAAATACATGCAAGAAAAGAAATCATTTTATGGACAGTGGTCCAGAGGTCCGCGTAAGGTGAGGTAAAAAGAAAAGACAATCTATGTGTTAAAAATACAAAATAAAAGCTAAAATTACATTCCTTAATGGGCAGTGGCCTGAGGACACTTCTATGTCAAATACATGGAAGAAAAACAAAGGGTTTTGTGGACGATGGTCCAAATGTCCGCATAAGGTGTGGTGAAAAAGACAATTATAAATACACAAAATGAAATTATAGTACAATCCTTAACGGGTGGTAGCCTGACAGCTTGCATGAGTAGCGGTCGAGCAGTGTGATACGAGTACCAGTCCGTAGACACTCGCATCATCATGTCATGGCTCGTGAATCAAGGTGACTAGTGGGAAATGGTCTCGAAATTGACTGTTTAAACATGAGACGATGGTCTCATAACGAGATGAAAATTTGATCCCAGAGGTGTGAGAGGTGTCTCGAATAGGCTTCGAGTGACTTTTGACTAGTAGCTAATGGTGATGCCTTTGATTTTTGCTGAAAAATGTTGAAAAACAAAAAGGAAATGAAGCAACTCATTGGTGATGTTAAGCATAAAATTTCTTGAAGTAGAGCCCATTGCGGGGGTTCTCCAAGAGTTGTCCATCAGATTCAATAAAGAGGTATGCCCCCTTGCCAAGACAAAGTTCATTGGCAAGGTGGGGTGATGGAATATGGTGTTTTATGGGAAGAACTGATTCCATACTATGGTTTAAAAGGAATGGGGTAAGACTAAAGGTGGTCTTATAGATCTCTTTGTCATTGCGTAAGTGGTGCCGGGATAGATTAGGTGGATATTCCATAAACGATGAGATGGAAGGGCAACTAGTGCTAGTGATCATGTAAATGGTACTGGTTGTGGTTTCGGTGGCCTTGCACCTAGTCTCTGCTGGAGGAAGAGGGGCACGCCAGGAGGCAGGAGGAGTCTTTGATGGACATAGAGGTAGGTGCAACATCATCTCAATTGGCTATACATGATTCAACACATCTTGGGGCCTTAGAGGTAGGGTAGGTAGTTCAAGGTACCACACAGGATCTCCCAGTCTAAAATCCTATAGATTGAAGCTTTCCAAGGCAGAATTACTCACGATCCTTGATGGTAGGAAAAGGAAAAGGAAAGGGATCAACTGAGGTTGAGGTTGCGACTGAGGTTGCAGCTACAGATGGAGCTAGGGTAGTGGAAATAATGGAAGAGACAGGTTTGATGGACTGTCAGTGATGGTGGAGACAAGACGGTCTGTAGAACTAGAGATCATGTAAATGCACATGGTGTCTGAAGAAGGAGGTAGTGGGTGAACTTCTTCGATCAAGGTGATCTCAGACTCAAGGGAATGGTGACGGAGGTTAGCAAGATCCATTCGAAATTCGAGTAGGTCTTGGCAATGGTGGGAGTAACGTCCATACAAGCCGCAAAGGGTGCAAGCATGGTTTGTCATCAATGCCTTGTTCTTGACTAGTGGCGCGGTCGGGAGTTCAACCATGGGTATGTTTTTGTTCATATCCATGGCATCCAATTGCGCATGGATCACTGGGTTTTCAGGGAAATTCTGAGTTGGATGGCCCTATTGTTCACAGATGGTACAAGGTAGGACTTGTTGTGGTTCTGCGGTGGCTTTGGTGTTCTTTCCCCTAGCCCTTTTGAGTTGGGGTGGTGCAGGTGCAGGTGCGGCGGTTGCCCTATGTGGACCGGGTGGGGGGTGAGACTCAACCACAATAGGTTGCACCAGAGTTACCACAACCTGGGGCATTGCTGGTTGAGCTGGTGGATCCAGATACCACACTGGGATCCCTAACATAAGGTTGGGTAGGCTTAAGGTGTCCATGAACAGCTTGCTCATGACACCAGGTGGGGGAAAGAGGAAGGGAATTGTATGGACCGGAGATGAGCTCACATAACTCCCAGCTGGTTGCATGTGAGGGTGAGGTTGTGGTTGTGGCTGCATGTAATGTTGTTGCTACAAGTGATGTTGTAGCTGCTATTGGTGTTGCGGCTGCGGACGATGTTGTGATTGTGGTTGGGGCTGCGGCTGTGGTTGTTGTTTGGGTGCAGCGGTGCTTGATGAGACCATGCATAAGTCCGCAGTTTGCTTTTGTGTTGGTAGTGGTGACACCAACGGGAAAGGAGCTATCATGGTGGGATCGGTAAACAACCCAGGGCCCATGTTCTACAGTGGGGAAGCTAGTGTGTTTTCAACCACAGTGTTGGTTGCAGGGATGACGTTAGCATGTGTGGTCACCCCTTGCAGCTCGATGGTGGTGATGGTAGGGATAACATTGGCAGGCGCTGTTAACCTTTGCGGATCATGGTAGGTGAGATGCTCAACCATCACAATCTTCCCTTTGTGGGGGGACATCATGAGGCAAAAGACAGTTGATGCGATGGCTCGTATGGCATACATGTAACTCGTCCCAAGGAGGAGGTTGTAATCAAGTTGAGCGTTGATGACTTCGATGTTGATCATGACTATCTTCCCAGCTAACGTGATGGATACATGAGGTAGTATTCCTTGGGATTTATTGGGGTGTCCAACATAAGCCCGCAGAGTCGTTGAGGATGGTTGCAAAATTGGTGATCCAAGCTTCTACCAAACCAAGGTAGACATGACGCATGTGGATGCCCCCTCATCCACTATGCATCATTGCACAACCAAGTTCCGGATGGCTACTAGGATTTAGAAGGCGATAGTGGAGGGCATGCATGGCTCTCCATTCTCTGTGTCAAATGTGATTAGCTTGGAATCGGAAGGGTCTACTACCCCTAGAGCAGCTAGTAAGGCTTTTCGTTGTGTTGGGCACATTTTAAGTACCTCAAGAGCGGACATGGCAGTTAGAATTTGGGCCAAATCGTCCATAATGCTATATCATAATACAGCTCTAGCCATGGTGTTATTGGAAATTCTGTGTATGTGTTGTAATCTCACAGATCACATAAGGTTACCAATAATACATACAAAAATACACAGAATATTCACAGATACAAGAGACAAGAACTGGTAAGATGAACAGATTATATTATTCTCAATAGATCATACAAAGCCAAGAACTGAACTACGTTCTTGAGTGGCTCAATAGCCTAATATACAGGTTACGAACAGTTACAATCATAACTACCTGTCGGTTCACCGAACCGACACGACTATTAGTTAACAGACTAACTACTGTGTTTTCTCAGCCGACCGACATAGTCGGTCTCTCAACTTAGTCGGCTGATCGACTAAGTCGGTCTTCGTTTAAGTCGACTTATGTCAACTTGCTCCTTCTACATCTCCCCCACAAACAAAACATTTCTTCGTCCCGAAGAAAAAGGGAGGTAAAAAAAAATTTGATTAGAAGTACAAAAAAATAGTCTGCAAAAGGGAGACTGCTACTGAGGTGGGCTGTGCAGGCGAATAGTTGGTCTCTTCTGCACACAGACTTCGACTATTGCTGGTGCTGTGATGGCAAGCTGATGTTGAAATTCTGTCCAGGTCTGCAAGGATTTCTGAATGTCGATAGTAAGAGTAGTAAGATTTGATAGTACCGACATTTTCTCTGCCATGGCCATTTCTGCAATATTTTCCATGTTGGGGCCCAGCAGCTGATTGTGTTATTCCGCAGTCTCAAGGAGTCTCTTCATCTGCGGACAGATGTTGTCGAATTTCTCCAAGTTGGGAAGGGCGTGCTGAACCCACTGGTGTGCCTCACATTCCAACTGCTGCAGCTTAGTGTTTTCCATCACTATTTGTTCCTCAACTGACTGCCTCAGTTCTGTCTCAGTCGACTTCCTTCTTTCCAAGGCCTGAATGCCTTGTCTGGTCTGCCTCGTCTGACTATAGAGCTGCCCATAATGAGTAGGCCAATCTCGGAGTACTTCCTCAGTTACAATGGATTCCTCCATGTGGTCTTGTAGAAGTTTGTGAGCCTCCGAGAATGCTGTGTGTTGAGTCAGGAGCAGTCGGACAGTTTCTTCTTTTCGCCCGGCCTTAGTCTCGTGGAGGTGGGTCTGTATGGTCGACACCAAACCTTCAAACAGCTGATATGCTTTGTCCAGCGGTCGGTTGGTAGCAGTGTCGACAGGTCCTGGAGCAACATTCTGTACAAGAGACCTGCATTTGTCGAGAAACTCGACTTCTTGAGTCTCCTTATCCGCTAGCTGTTTCCTTAGTCGGGTCGTCCTTCTCTTCGACTCTTTTGCTAGGGTATTGAGTAGCTGGCCAACCTCTGAGTCGGTCAACGAGCTTACATCCCGTAAGCTGATCCTTAGCTGATCTGGTCTAGGAAGAGGTTCTGTTGGCTCCTTCGTTGGCTCTGTTGGTTTGTCGGGAGGACCTGCAGAAGTGGAAGGTGGGTCAGAGGTCGAAGGGGTGTGTGTCGGAAGGGTTGGTTCAGTGGTCGGGGGTTTTTCGGTTTGGGGAAGTGGTATGTCCACCTCCGGCTGTGGTGATGATGGTGGTCTCGGCTATGAATCAGGTGGGGGTGGAGGTGGTGGAGATGATGGTGGTGGGGGTGGTGATGGTGCGGAGGAAGGGTATCCTGATCCTGGGGGTGATGGAGAATGGTGTTGGGGACTTTGGCGGGAAGATATAACGTCTTCTTCCGGTGGGACTTGCTAATCGGTGAAGGTTTGTTCATGTCCCGCAATGTCACCACCGTCATGCACCCTTGTAAAGACAGTTGTTTGGTGTGCGTATGTCTTGTCGCTTGCTTTAAGGGGAGTTGTTGTCTTGATTGTCTGCGCTGTTTTGAACAGTGCAGGCAGTGTTGCAAAGAAAGCTCTAAGCTCCTGGTCCGAGCTTGCCCTGGCTCTGAGTGCTTCAGGGATAGCTTGTGCAAAGGCTTCAGGGGATATGTCCACCTGCTGCACTGGTGCTTGCTCTTCGACTATGTTAGTCGGAGATGGACGAGGAGGAGTCGTCACTAGGTCGACCACATCTTCGGACAGTGGTGTTGTTTTGGCCTTCTTTGGCCGACCTTCCGGAGCTCCTGCTTCGACAAAACATTGAAATTGGGTTTCAACAGTTACTTTATTTGCTCTGGCATCCTCGACTATATCGAGTGCTGAGGCTGCCAGTTCGTCGTCGTCATCTGTAGAGTCAGCAAGGACAAGCTTGCGCTTACCTTTGCCTTGCTGACGTTTTTGCAATTTGATGTTCCTTCTGGCAATAGCGATCTCCCTTGCCAGTTTCTTGAGAATGCTCCTAGACACAGCATACTCAGGGTTGTCTTCCTCGACTTCTCCTGTCGGGGTCTGAGCGGGGTCGACCGTCTGAGTAGCCGGGGGAGCTGTTTGTTGTGCTGGTGGTGGTGTCTGTCGTTGTTCGGTCGGAGGGTGCACGACTGGTGCAGTCGGATGCTTCACTATTAAGTGCACCCGACCAGGAGTGCCAATTGGAGTGTCCTGCGTCACAAAAGTGCTGATAGACAGGTGCAGCTCGTAGTCTTCCTCCTTCTCCTGGTCGGTCAGAGGTTCGACTATAGAAAAGTCGACCTGTTTTGTAGCCTCCGGGACTTGAAGTTTGGTTTTTGTCTGCCTAGACAACTCCCGAAAGATCTGCTCGACTGTGGGATAGTAGTCGAGGTCCCTGGCGTTGGAATCTTGAGTGTTTGACGACCATTCGGATGTATGGTCGATCTCCAGCTGGATGTGTGAGTCGGATGGGAGGTGTCGTCAGATGTTCTGGGGCACCCTCCACCTTGTCGTGCGCAGCTTAAGCTGCTGGAACCAGTTTTCCATGAAGACCTTTCCTTGGTTGAGTTCATGCACAGTTCCTTTTTGTGAAAAGGGTTTGAACCTATGCAACTCAAACCTAGTCGGCTCTCGGAAGACAGGACTGCCTTCCAGACAGATATAGTACATTGCAATCCAAATAATTAAGGAGGGGAATTTGATAATACCTCCTGTTTCCTGACAGCGCTCGCATATGGTTTTAACCAAGTCTGCGAGGTAGTCTGCCCATCGGAAAATGTGACCATTGTTTGTAATCTGTTCAACCACGTCCAGCATTTCCAGCTTGAGGTCACTGCTGTGACCAGCCAAAGTAAGAGTAATGGCGATGATTTTCGCCACAATTTGTGGAGTTCATGCCTCGATCTGACTGATCATCAGACCCTTGGAGTTCTTGCCCGTCGTCGAACCTGTAAAGTGTTCGACTAGTCCTTCTTTGATCCCAATGGGGACCGGGTCTCCTTGATTTGATAGACCAGTCAGTCGGGAGATAACCTCTCCATTAATGTCGACTGGTCGGTCAAAGTAAAATCTGCCGTTGTGGTACCGACTGATGATGAATTTGACCGCGGCTTCCTTTGTACCAGTGAAGCTGGCTATGATAGGTGCGTTTGCATAGGAATAGATGGTGCTACGCCTAAATTTCTCGGCCTGCGGGGTCATCCGTCGGTCTTCAAACGCCCATTCTTGAATCTCCATCCATAGCTTTTGAAACGGACCCTCCTGGACTTTTGCGTTTTGGATCCGTTTGAGTCGCTGGAGTAGGGGTGACTCGGCTGCTTGAAGTTCTTGGGCCTTAGCCGAAGCTCTGGTGCGTTTTGGTGCCATGGTTTCTGACTGTTCAGACTGGTCAGAATTCTTACAGGGTTCACAAATTTCAGTCGACTGGGAGTTTGAATGCTCAGTAGGTGCATGGTGTGGTAAATGAACTGTGGGATGTCCATTATTTATAGGCGCGGGTGGGGTGGAGTGTCGAACTGGGTGAATTAATGGTGGACTTGACAGGCCAACTGCAACACTCGAGTGCGATTTCGTGAATCTGGGGCGGGGCTCGAGGCCATTAATGCGGGATGGGACGCTCCAGGTCGGCGGTCGGTGTCGGTGGTGAGAACGGTCGACATGGTCGGTCGATGAAGATGGTCGATGGAAATGAATTCGGTTGTCGAATGGGTGAGTGGCTGTCATGATGGTGTTTTCTGGGTGTACGGTTTATGGTTGTTGGAATTTTTGTATCTTTTTTTATAGGTTTTTGGTGTCAGTTAAGACCGTTATATGATTTTTTATTTTTATTTTTTTCAATTTTTGTATCGTTTAAGTCGGGCTCCATTAACAAGCTTCCGAAATACCAGGCCCTGCAATGTTTTTAGTCAGACCGACCCATTAAGATGTATTTCTTCGACAACATAAGGTCCCATCCATTCTATGTGAAGTTTCTTAGGCTTGCCTTTGACTCGACTGTTATACAGTAGGGCAAGGTCGCCGACTGACAGATTTTTTTTCTGATATTACGGTCGTGCCAAGATTTCTGCTGTTGTTTTTGTATTTCTTGGTGCTCGATGGCCATAAGTCTATGTTCTTCCAATTTATTAAGTTGAAGTAGCCGATATTTCCTGGCCTGTTCAACGTCGACATGTAGTATTTGTGCAATGATAGGTGCCTGTTTTCTGAAGTGCAGAGGTACGACTGCTTCTTGCCCATATACCAGTCGAAATGGTGTTTGATCAATCGAATATTTGTAGGCTGTCCTGTATGCCCATAAAACTGCAGGAATCTTCTCATCCCAATCATCTTTGTCAGCACTGCAGATTTTAGTCAGTCCTTTTGTCAGGGTTTTATTGAAAGCTTCAATTGCACCATTCGACTGAGGGTGGTATGTTGTACTCCGTCGGTGGTCGATGTGAAACTTATCGGTTAGATGTTTGATAGTTTTGTTAACAAAGTGTGATCCTTGGTCGCTGATCAGAGTGAGTGGACAGCCAAATCGAGTAATAATATTTTCATAAATGAAC